>JADLZN010005073.1:0-94307 GCA_018155175.1 Sinocyclocheilus anophthalmus
TTGGCTATGAAAGGATGTTCTAGCCTATAATAGTCGTGTTTTGGTTCATTGTACTGAAGCATTAACCTCCAATCTGTCTGTACATGCGCAATTCTTCCAGTGAAGGTTAGTAGTTATTACTTCTGTTCTTGTTTAATTCAAATGTCTAGTGAGATTCAATGAAAGAACAAGTGTTAATGATTTCTGTACAAAGCACCATTTAAAATGTTCCTCAAACAACCTTCAAGTAAATCAATTCAAGAAGACAATCAATTTATTTATAATGCTCACAATTATACAGTATCTCTTACCCAGAAAGTTGTCTAATTAGCCTAAACCAGCACTTAGAAACGAAAGAATATAACGATAGCTATTCAATTTAAAACATAGTTGCTTTGAGAGTTTTGCTATCAGTATAAAATAGAAAAATATATTCAATACAACACTGTTTGTAAATGAAAAAAAATACAGATAGATTCACGAGTTTTATTAGAGAGAGAAAGAGTGTAAAGTAAATTGAAAAAAAAAAGATTAGTAAATATTAGCATGGCTCTTTGGAATACTTGATTCTGATTGAATAATCAAACAGTCTTTGTGTAATAACCACTAAACTGTATAATTGTTCTGCCTTGCAATCAATTTCCTATTCTGTGCTAGTTTCATGTCTCTTATAGCACTCCATGGTCTTGTTCGTTACACAAAGTAAAATAATTTCCACATATTACTTATATTACATATGTCCATTTCTTTATTTGTTCATTTATTGTTAAGTAGCCATGGTAATGTTCTGTCAGGTCTTCTTTTATAACTTCTTTTATATGATGTGAACCATGAGGACTATGTAAACAAGCATTAGTGCATTTGTAATTTCTTTTATTTGTAATGAAACAAAATGGATTCAATTAGAAAAGAATACAAATCGCTCATCTGTGAACTCGAGTTTATAACAGAGAACAACACTAAATTCAATCTCTTGCATGCATAATATCAAATTAGTCTTATTACTCGTATTCATTTTAATGTAGAATCTTACTGCATTTTATCTAACTTATTTTTCTTCAAGTTGTACTTTCTACTTTTATTGTATTTTTATGAAACTTTTTATAATTACAATTTTTTAAATACTTTTTTTTTTAAAGCACTTTGAATTACCACTGTGTGTGAAACAATGTTAGAGTAACTATATGTGACACCTGGACCACAAAACCAGTCAGAAGTCGCTTGGGTATATAATTAGCAATAGCAAAAAAAAAACCATCGTATTGGTCAAAATTATCGATTTTTCTTTTAATGCCAAAAATCATTAGGATATTAAAAGGTTTAAAGATCAGTTCCTCAAATAATTGTTAACATTTCCCTACCGTATATATCAAAACTTAATTTTTGATTATTAATATGCATTGCTAAGAACTTCATTTGGCCAACTTAATCAAAAAAAGGCGAAATTGAAAGGAGAATAGGAAAGTCTAACAGAAGGGGTAATAGAGTTTAAATAAGGGATTTGGTGGGAAGAAATGGGGGGAAAATATAGGGGAGGGCAAGAAGGAGAACCAAAACAAAGGAGAGTCCCAGAGAGGGGGGATTCATAGGGGGGATACTAAGTAAAAGCGCAGTGGACAATATTGGTCCTGAATCAGCGGGTAAACCCAAAACCGATACTCAACTTGGACACGCTTATTTATTCAGCTGCATCATGGTAAGAAATTAGCAAATCAGTACAAATGTTAAGCAGACAACATATGACCACTTCTGACTGGGTTTTATGGTAGGGGGTGCTCACGAGGTAGACAGGCAGGCAGGTATTATGGGGGGGCCGAAATAGTGTGCGGTTGGCGTAAACCAAGGGGGGTAGGAGACCCCTGCACATATGAGAAAGGGGTATCAGTGATATATAACACAAATTTCGCCTGTTTTTATTCTGACCTGGAATGATCCACAACACATAAACATAGTATTACGGAGAATGAAAATCATGGTGAGGAGATACTGAACTGCAATAACGTTGAAAAACATGGGAATTGGACAAGGGGCGCGAAAAATGTGCGAATGGCACCAGAGTATGGGTGTACATAGGGAGGTGGGGGTAGTGGCATATGGTCCCTCCTGCTAACGCATGCTAGTTAAATCGAATAACAAATGAAAGGGTCATGAGAAGAAAATGGTAAGTGCGATCCTAATGTGATTTACTGTCTACAGTAATTAGTGGAAGGTCAGTCGATAAAGATAATTAACAAAACCAGGGAGACGTCCGGGTGCAAATTAATGGAGGGAAGGGGGTTATGAGAAGAGTATTATGGAATGGTTAACTGTGCATGGTGAAGACGAGCTAACCAAACAACAGAAAAATCGACGGGGCACAACTCAGGAGGGGGGGGGGCGGGCAATCACTCATAACCAGGGCAAGGAGTGACTGGAAAAAAAAAAAAAAAAAAAATCTCCGGCAGGACAGGGGGAAAGGATAGTCCTTACGTAGGTTGGGAGGCTGGTGAAGGGGGTCGATGAGACACCTACTACACTTAATTAAAGCGCGTAAAAATTAAGTTTCGGTAATGTTACAACATCTAATGGTTCCGTCCACCCCCATTCCAACCAGTCTTACTAAGAAGTCCCACACTCCACACAGTCTTCCTCCGTCTGTTATGACGATCTCCTCATCATCTCCAAATTGTTCTTCGGAACATCAAGGGTTTGCGACACACCAATCCGTCAGATCTGAACACCGGTGGGGGGCACACGAAAAGCAAGCTTGTCCCCAGGCTCCTGTAATTGTAATGAGAAGAGGTGGGAATCAGCTCCTCAGCAGCAAACTCCTGCTGGTTGAACACATACTGGTACTGTACGGTCAGGTTGAAACTGTGGCAGCGTGTCACTGCATATCCGAAGGTCTCCTCCCACGCCTTGTCAGCGTTACGGGCGACAGTGGGGAATGATGGAGATCGGGGAGTCGGACACCAAAAGGGGAAGGGGAAGAGGGAGAAGAGGGGGGAAACAAAGTAACGGGTGGAAGGGGGGAAAGGGAAAAAAAATCACAGATGTAAACTGTTAGACTGTTACCGGGGAAAGTCTGATCGTGGGGGCAAAAATAGCAAAAACATAAGAGAAGATAAAGAGAAATGCATAAAAAGGGCAAGGAAGGGTGCAGGGGGAGATAAATATTAAGATATATGCAACATTAGTTCAAATACATGGTGATTGAAAATCATTGTTGGTAGGGGAAATGGTCGGTCCATCTGAGAAACACTGTATAAGCAAAAGACAATCATGACTTTTTTAATAAAAAAATATATGTACACTTGATGCAAAAAGTGGATTAAGGTTAAGTGATAGTTTTTTGTTTTTGGGGGGTCTCTTCTTTTCACCGGTTTCTGCATTTATTTGATCAAAATTACATGAAATAGTAATATTAATATAATAGTAACAGAAATATATTTTTTAGCAGATCACCACTTCTGTAATCAAAATCGCAAGAACTTTCAATAAACAAATGAATGCTACAACTAAGCATTACAACTATCCTCTGTTGTATATGAGATCCTAGAACAATATCGAGCAGTGAAACAAACAGTATCAGAGACTCGCCAGTGGATGCAGTGGGGTTGTTGGACAAAATCTCTCACACTAATTCCTCTTGATCAGAAGAAAAGCATAAAAGAGGCAGGCGACTGGTTTTTGACTTTGGCCTCGGGTGAATCTTGAGGGAGCCACATGTGAAAAGGGGTTTTAACGTCTTAAGATAGTTTACATCATGGCAGCTCTCTTAGGGCACTTTCATTCTCAAAGTTCTGAGAGTTCCTGGGTGCAGAGCAATTTGAGCATTGTGAGAACTGTGTCACGTCTAGGACAGACATCAGCATTTTTCAGCTTCAATGGCTCAGTCATCAGTGGCTCCTACACATGGGAGTTTCAGACTTAGAAAGTTTGAAGCATTGCTTATTCAACTGCATTCTATTCAAGATCAAGCAAACCAGGAAAGATACTGTTTTGTTGTCTGTACCTATTTGGGAGCCTCATTTTAGGTTCTCTGCTGGAGATTTGTACTGAAGCTGAACTCTTAGCTGAGCAAATTGCTGAAAAACAACAACAAATGACCCAATCCCTAAATTCTTTACTCCTGAAGGACAGATTACGGCTAATCTATGTTTAATCAGAGTTGCTTCCCATCTAAAGGTGCTATCTAAGCAGATTTAAGACTGTAAATCCTACTGTATGTGGTTAAGCCTCACTAGAATAGCTATAAAAGCAGAGACATATGTCCGATCAGGCAATGCTTTGACTTTCAGCCACTGAGGGTCCGTGTCCAACATGAAGCCCCCCGTCGAGGGAAGGTGTTGGGTGGGCAGGGGATATGCCTGGTGGACAGGTGCGGGGTAACAGTATCATCATTAATCTGAAAGAAAGAGGTGAATATGTGAGAGCATTAGCAACACGCTAATGCGCGGCCGCAGGGTACGCCGTGGTGCCATAGGTGGGCTTTTGGAGCCTGGATGAGGGCTGGTGTAGTTTAGCAAGGGGAGATGCTGATGGATGGTGAGTGTAGAGGGTCATTAATCGCAGACGTTGGGGAGAATTGCATAAGAGAAATCAATCTTCAGTACTGCTGCTGTGCTGCTTTGGCGCGATCTCTTCAGACCCAAACGCCCCGCAACATTTATCACACCTCCACCATCCCTCTCGCTCTCTCCGGAACGACAGGGGAAACTGCAAGCAATAAACATATCAATAGGTGTCCACCATACCCAGCTGCGTGGGTTTTTTAAACCGAGATATTCAGATGAGGGAAAGACAGAGCCAGGGAATGAACAACAGTGGAAAACAACAGTGAAAAATGAAATAAAACAAAATGTGTCTCATTCGCCATAATGAAATTGTATCATATTTTGGCCAACAGCCATTCTGCTTTCTAGATATCAGCATCAAGCATTGAAAAACGAACTGACATGAAATGAGACGAGGAAAAAAAAAAGGGGCGCTGTTTTGTGGGTTATTTTTTTTAAAAAAACAAATAACACCCAAAGAACAATAAAAAAAAAATAAAAAATCACAAACAGAAATACATAAAAACAAAATAGAGACAACCTACTGATATAACCAGAAAACACAATCATCCTCACAAAAACCAGTATTAAACAACTACACCATAAAAAACAATCAACACAAAAAAACAAATAAACAAAAAATATTGGTCACATTGATAACATAAACAAAAAACAAATAGAATGACAATACCATCGGGGGGGAACAAAATGGAGGGAAAAATTTTTTGATATAATAAAATGATTTTTCATAATGAAATAAAACAATTAATAAATTACAAAATAAATGAGAAAGAGCAAAATATATCACAAGTCAAAGATCTTTTGTCATTTGTGAGCCTTGCAGAGAAAAATAAAACACAGCCGGCTGACAGATGCTTTATTACACGTCTAAAGAGTCTTGTGCTTTTCTTCAGAGAAAATGTTCAGATATTTCTGCAAGGTTGCACTTTGCCTTCAAAACTCACTAAACCTTCCATCCAATGGTCATTTGTAGGCCAAAGTGGCACCATCGGTTACATGAAAACATGACCAACCTTCAAAAACATCTCCATCCAATCAAAGAAAAACCCATCAAAGGTTAAAAGTGTGTGTGAATGGACACAAAATACTGTATATAATCTTTGCTCCAAAACCCAGTGATACTGTCTACATAGACTGCTGCTTTGATATGAACAAACTTGAAAAATAAATAATTAAATACAAATCCAGTCATAAAAGTGCAATGAAATTGGTCCCGAAGTACTGCCCACATACAATGCTGTGTAGCAAGGCAGCTCACAGGTTTTTAAACAAAGTCATTGCAAAACAAGAAAACCTTCACAGCACATAACACAATTAAAGAATATTGGACGTGGACAGGAAGTACGCACTGTGTGCCAGTTAATGCATTTAAAGTATCTGATATCCAAAGACTCACCCCATGCAGTGACACTACTCAAATCAATTAGATTAACACTGGGAACAGATGTTGGGTCGTTTCTCTCCAGAGTGTTTTTTAATTACTGTCTGTTTTTTTTTTTTTTGCTGCAGCAAACAATACTTAGCATTTAACTCTGGATGTAACTTTAAAACTTCTCCTTTTAGTTAGGTGATGCGCGTCAAAGTGAAACAGTTGTACTTTGCGCAGCGCGAAGCAAGAATTTGTGTATCACGCTGGGACTTGACGTTTGTGTCGGGCAAGTTACTCTGAAAATGTAATCAGATTACTGATTACTCCTTTTAAAAGTAATCACGTTACTGTTCTGATTACTTTATTTCAAAAGTGATTAGTATTTAGTTACATTACTAGTTACGTTACTTTTTTCCTCCATGAAATTTATGAAATCCCAGCATACACACTCCCGATAAGTATTTGTTATAAAGCATCAACATTCACAGAACACTAATTTTTAACTAAAGCAAGCGTCTTAATAGCTGCGTGCATGTTATTGTATCAGAATGCCCCAAAGAGCGCTGCAATTTTATAATCTCTAAAGACTCGCATTTCATCGCAATCCAGTCACCAATGCTCTGTAACACTAAATATTTCATAAAAAAAAAAATAAACAAATAACATGTGGGGTTCATACTGTCTACAATCGCGGGTAGTGTTATGAATGAGAGGATTTCAGCACTGCTCAACGGCTAGCAATCAAACACGTGTTTACGCCTAAACATAAACTCTAAACGCGATAGTCGGGGAGGGAACATGTCGCACGGCCTGTTATCGGAGGTTAATATGGGATTAGTTATATTAGTTCATGTAGCTTTTGTGCAAGAGATGAATAACAATTTATTTGTTTTAGAGTATATGGGAGTGGAGGAGTGTTAGGAGTAGTTCTGATTTAAATTTTAGCGTAGGTGAGGGTGCGGGACCGTGAATCATTTTCTCCTCCCGCATCCCCGCACAACCAACTCAGAAAGCCAAGGAAAAAATGGGACATACAGAGAGGGGGAGGAGGGAGGAGGGAGAATTGACCACGTGGAAGGCAGAGCCTATCAAGTCTGTTATCCCCCGCGCCTGCGCTGCTGTTGCGTCGGGGCTCGCCGGAGCAGGTCTCTAATCCACTGGCACTGGACTCGACAATGCGTGTGCTACATCCTTTTTACAATTTCTAGATTATAAAACACTGCATTTTGTCAGCAATGTAACGCGGCAGTAACCTATAGAGACCTCGGCTTGTAACTATAACTCCGCTTACATTTTGAAAATTAAACCGGCTTTAAATTATCTCCGGTTACTAAAAAATTATCAAATTACAGTACGCTGACTAAGTAATGCGTTACTGCCCACATGTGTCGGTTAGCGCTTCCCATCTAAGGAATAATCCACAGGCAGTCACAGACATGGAGGACAACTGAAATCATTAGAGTTCCCATGACCTACTGCTTCAACAGCATTAGCAGTTTTCACCTGACAGCAGCTTATGAAGCACTAAAACACTACAGCATAAGCAAAGTTCTGGCTATAATGTGGCGATGCTAGACAATTTTAGCCCAGTGGCATGCTTAAGGGCATACTACTGTCTGCTGTTGGGGAGCAAAGTTGAACATTTTCACATAGAAAATGCGTCGATTTTTTAAGTGGTTATGAAAGTATAGTGGGGAGGATTTTCGTTAAAGTGGCTGAGCGAGTTTCAGTTTTCACACCGTAAGTACATTCAGTAGAAAAAAAGAGGGGAAGTCATAGTTCAACTAAATGAGCGGTTTTGAGGTTGGGGGCCCTTTTTTTAAATCCGCTGGTTTCTTTATGCCTCTGTTGTTCTACAGACGATACAAGGCTCCAATCTGTCTAACCAAGACCCAGAAAGCCAAACCCACTCACACGGTGGCAAGGTCTGGTGCAATCCCGATACCAGTGGCGAGTAATGATTTCATCATTCTTTGAGTGAAACTATTTCCCTCGAGCGCGGCAGCCTCTGGCACATCTCCCACAAGACACCAGACTGATGATCTTAAGGGAAAAAAGTGATAGTGGAAGGGGAACAGGGGAAATGGAGAGAGAGACTCAGCAGATCAAAAGGAATATACTCTCTGTGAGGCCGACACCGCCGTCTGTCTGGTCGTCCCTTTGTGGTTTGCTGTTGTTGTGGTTTATCCTGTAGTACACAATAACCTCCAACAGCCACACATGCTACTATACTGTCTATTCTATAATGCATGACATGAATCCTAACAAATTAACCCTTGACTACATGATTTCTTCTATTCCTATCATACCTACCTTAAACAATAAGAGTACTGTGGTAGTTGGACTTTTAAAATTTAAATTGCAATACCACTGTATACAGTACGGTTCAAAAGTTTGAGGTCAGTAAGATTTTTAAAGAAATTAATACTTTTATTTATTAAGGATGCATTAAATTGATCAAAATTTCCAATGTTCTGTTTCAAATAAATGCTGTTATTTTAAACTTTCTATTTATCAAAGAAAATCCTGTATTGGCAGTTTCCACAAAAATATTATGTAGCACAACTGTTTTCAACATTGATTAGAATTACAATGTTTATTCAGCAGCAAAATCACAATATGTGACCTGGAACCACAAATCATCATAAGGGCAATTTTTTCACGAAAATTGATATTTATACTCATCCGAAAGCTGAATAATAAGCTTTTCCATTGATGTAGGGTTTGTGTGGTACAGGACAATATTGTGGTCGAGATACAACTATTATTTGAAGAATCTGAATCTGAAGGGTTAGCAAAAAATCTCCTTTAAGTTGTCCCAGATGAAGTTGTATAGCATGCCTCTAATAAAAAAATAAATTTTGATATATTTACAGTAGGACATTTACAAAATATCTTCATGAATCATGATCTTTACTTTATGTATTAATGATTTTGGCATAAAAGAAAAATCAATCATTTTGACCAATACAATGCATTTTTGGCTATTGCTAAAAATATATATTGTGGTCCAAGGGGTCACATAGAGAATGATTTCTGATGATATCGGAATGCACTCTGACCTCGAGGACAGTATTTGATGGTGCTGTAGTTCAAATGTTTTCATTGCCACTAAATATAATATATGTTATTCAATTGGTTCAACCACAAAAAATTGACATTTTTAGAAGACCATCTGAAAATAACCAAAATAAATAAAGAAAAACAACCACACCAACAAATACTAAATAATTTCTACAAAATTAATTAATTAAAAAAGTTCAAATTTAACAAAAACTTATTGTCCCAATAAAATTACAATGATCCAACAACTATTAAGTCATGATGAACAGTGCAAAAAATTATTTATTTATAGTTTTTATACTTTCAACACTACAAGTCAGTTTTGAAATATTGGAAACATCAATATAAAATATTTACTTTAAATATCTGAAGATTTTCTTTTCAGATGTTCGATATAATTTCCCAAGAATGCCTTAGAGCAGAAAACAGCCATTTTAACATTCATCCAAGGATACTTGATGGTCATAAATGAGCTGAAAAATAGACACAGAGCAGAGAGATTCTTGCTACATTGTTTCAATAAAAATAAACAACAGAAAAAAAAATTGAAAATTTCTGCAGAAAAAAAAAACAATACACACAGAGGAGTTATAAAACAAAAAGCCATAAGACACCCTCACACAATCCATTCCCAAAAGATGACTCCAAGACTGTCTTGTTATTGTTTAGCCTTCAACTGAGCGCCGGACGGGGAAAAAAGCAATCACCCTTCCCTCTTCCCTAGTCAATCATAAGCTCCAGGATTCCAATCATTTAAACCTTTCAAGAGCAAAACAGTGTGAACTGCCTCGCTCTCCACTTCCTGCCGTAATGACTTCAAGCAACGAGGATCATGATATATCAAACGGCGGGCGGCGAGGAGGAGAGCAGAATCGGTGGGAGTTTTGGTATAAGGGGGGGGGGGGGGGGGTGGAGGGGAAAACTGCTTATATTCTGACTCTCCGCGGGACTTTCGGGGCATTTGGAACGACATGGAGTGCATGTAGCATCTTTTGTAGAAGGAGGTGACGGCAATTGTGAAAGAATTGGAGAGCTTTTGAATCAG
This sequence comes from Sinocyclocheilus anophthalmus, assembly GCA_018155175.1. Classification (NCBI taxonomy): domain Eukaryota; kingdom Metazoa; phylum Chordata; class Actinopteri; order Cypriniformes; family Cyprinidae; genus Sinocyclocheilus; species Sinocyclocheilus anophthalmus. Next base: position 10,013 of record JADLZN010005073.1, read on the forward strand.
AAAAGGTTGGAGCAGACATCAAAAAGAACGTACGAGAGCCTGCGTGGTGTTCTCTGGTGCGTCTGTGTGAGGATTGCTGGGGTGTGAACAGAGTCTAACTAACATTTACAAGTCTAATTCTCTCAGCCCAAGAAACTGGACAATCACATTCAATGCAATTCTGAATAAAATTTTGATTGTCACATAAAAAAAAATGAAGCTTTGTCTCGGACCAAGGAGTCTAACGCACGCGCGAGTCAAAGGGTGCCCCCGAGCCCCCACGGCGCAATGAAGGCGAAGGCCGGCGCCCGCCGGCCCAGGTGGGACCCCCCCGCCCCGGCGGGGGGCGCACCACCGGCCCGTCTCGCCCGCACCGCCGATGGTACCCCGAAAGATGGTGAACTATGCCTGGGCAGGGCGAAGCCAGGGGAAACCCTGGTGGAGGCCCGCAGCGGCCCTGACGTGCAAATCGGTCGTCCGACCTGGGTATAGGGGCGAAAGACTAATCGAACCATCTAGTAGCTGGTTCCCACCGGGTCCGAATTCCCCCTCATGGATAGCTGGCGCTCGCTCGAGACACGCATTTTATGATTCCGGTAAAGCGAATGACTATAGGCCTTGGGGCCGAAACGATCTCAACCTATTCTCAAACTTTAAGTGGGTAAGAAGCCCGGCTCGCTGGCTTGGAGCCTGGGAGTGGAATGCGAGACGCCTAGTGGGCCACTTTTGGTAAGCAGAACTGGCGCTGCGGGATGAACCGATGTGTAAAAGGTGATTGTTCCTGGTTTTTGTTGAGGGTCGAAGTGCTTTCTGGCCTTGGCTTCATGAAAAGCCTGGAAATAAGCAACTGAAATGACTGCAAGAAACTGTAATAGCAGATAATAATGTCTAGCTATTTAAAAGAAAAAGAGTTAAGCCAATTGCATGCATATACTGTGTCAGATGCAAAGATAAAAATCACCTGGACCATTTTCTTGCATATTCAATATCACACTATTTAATTCCTCCATCATACAATGACTGTTTTCTCTTAACTGCAGACAGACATTATAATTAGCATTAAAATATTAATGTACATGTGTGTGCGTAATCCGTTAATATATGCTTGCTGAACGGCAAGAATAATTAAAATTGATGCTTTATGGTTCATTCAACTGTATTAAATTTGCATATCAACCTTATGACACAACTTGTACTATTTCTTTAGAAAGTAGCATGTGTTTTGTTCTTCGTATGTAAATTTTCATGCGTCGTTGACCTGTGATTTTAACAAAAATGTGTAGTATACTGTATCCCAGAATACACTGCGCTTAACTTGACCTTCCATTTCTAGTGTGTCAGATGAACACTAAACTCATTTGATTTGACTAGGGATGGGTCGAGATAGTCAACTAGTTGATTAGTTAGGTCAAGTAGTTTATTTACATTTTCTCGTCAAAAATTCATGATAAAAACCCTCTCCAATAAAACATTGCATTTTTAAACTCACCTTCTTTAAAGCACCATCCATACATATTTAGATGGATGCATTTGGTCGTTGCAAATTAACTGTTTATGTGACAATGTAGCATATTAATGTTTGAAAAGTTCATTGCGTATCTCAAACAAATAATTAAAATAAGATGACGGTATACAGTTCAGTACAATTCAGTATATAGTAAGCAAAATGCTAGTATTTATTCATGAAAATACTTCATAAATAGCCAACAATGAACTAATGACATCAGCAGAGAATGACTTCAGTCAGAAGCATTTGTGTATAAATGTGTAGATTTTGCTATTTTTGGTCAGCGTCTCATTAGTTATAATTATTTCTGTAGAAATAATGTACTTAGGGACAAAGACTTCAGCTGCAATGGTGCTAGTATGAAGTTACATGATATACATTTTAATTGCCCGTTCAATCAAATGCTGAAAAAGGTTACAATATTGCTATTCCCCTCCTATCGAGAGAGAAAGACCTTTCTGTCCCAGATGACCTCGACTGGAAAAGGCCAAGGAGCACATTGCTATGCGTGAATTATGAAGTCTCTCTGAGCAGTCTGAGTCTCCAAGGACCCAAACGCCTCAGTAGACAGTAGATCTGTGATATTAACTCAAAGCTTTTTGAATGCGAGAAAGAGTAATAAAAACCAATTGTAAAAACTGATTGCATCATTATAGCAGTGTCTTTGTTTCAATCCACTCTGATATCGACATTTGTGGGAAAAAAACCTCTGGGTTTTCACAGATGAAGCTCAATTTTGCTTATGATTAAGTAAATTCAAAATAGTTGAAAACTAGAGCAAACCCCACAAGCATTTGAACACGTGAAAGCCTGTCTGATTTACATTTGAGACAGTACAAAATGTGATGCAACAAAAAGATATTGAACGGTGTAGTCTGATTCATGAACAAATCACTCTTATGAGCCAGTTCATTTTAGTGAGGCAAAAACATATTGTGACCAATGTCACCAATTCCCAAAACAAATGACTCTTATGAGCTGGTTTCGAATCAGACAGAAACGCTGTAATGTGCCATTTACAGCATTAGCAGAGAAATTATTTATTTCATATAACTGAAGTATAACCAAATGAATCAGAATCATCTTAAATGTAATCCAGATGAAAATCTGAATCTAACTGAACCAACTGAATCAACTCAAACTGAACTGAATCAAAATGAACTGAATTAAATCAAACTGCATCAGTTTGAGTCCAATCAAAATCTTGCGAATCAAAACTGAATTTTATTGAGAAATTGGATTTTACTGAGAAACCCAGGATTCTATTTATTTATGTATTTATTTAGTTTACCCTATCAAACCTCAAATTCTAAATTATGCTTGTGCTATCTTAAAAATGATATGCCACTTGATGGTTTCCTTTTTATATTTTAAATCTAATGCAAGGACATTTAGACATCTATAAGTTTCCAAACACTTCTGGAGCCCCTGTAAGTTGCAACTTGAGAACCACTTTCATTTTACTCAACCTTTAAGGCAAAAATGAAAAGTTTTCAAGCTAAATTGGGTTGAAACCGTTAACAATGCTTGTAGCATTAATAATCACATTATGCAGGTTTGCAGTGTTTGACAAGCCAACAACAAACGTCATTTAATTTTCACTGCATTCCATTTATACCTGTCTGCTGTGAAGGAAACTTTTCCCATTTCTTTGTTCCCCCTCCACTCTGTCTCTGTGTGGTTTTTGGACACACTTTAATGGTTGTGCCCGGCGTCGTGTATTTCGGAGGTGTTTCTGGAAGCCTGAATGAGGGGGGCAGCTCCACCTGTCAGCCTCCTCTGGTCAGCATGCTATCTGCAGCCATGCACGTCAAGACAGGGTGACAGCTCCAAAGGGAGCTAAAGAAGAGGGCTGTGCTCGCTTTTCCCTTCTAAAACTCTTTCTTCACATTGTTTTCCTGCTCTCCAGTCGAACGGCTCTTCAACCAGCCATTCCCCTCAAGATAAGCCCCCCATCTACATCTCTCAGTCATTTGGAGAACTAACTCTCTAATCCCTGCACAGATCTGTTGATCTTTAAACAAAAGGTCGGTTCAGGCAACAAGCGCGTGAACAAAATGCACCATTAAAAAGAAAGAGAACACCAGTCGATATGTCTTACGAAACATCGTCCTATGTGAGTACACTTCACTTTTCTAGACAAAAAAAATCTGACAGCACAGCAAAACTCTCCGCTTCCAGCCCCCCACGCTGCACCGTGCTTGCCCGCGTCTCTCTTTTAAGTCTCCTTCCAGTTCTTTCATGAAACTGAGATCATTACGTTTAAGACAGGTTGCCTGGAAACAATTCACAGAAGAGTTGACGATTAAATCACTGTTTCTCTTTTAATGTGCAGCGCACACCACCCGAGCACAGAGACTGCCTGGCCTGGTTATTAATGATTCCTCGTTTTTTGCATGCTGGGAATGGCAGCTTATGTACCTGCTCGCTAACGGCTCATTTTAGAATGCAGCGCTCCAAAACCCACAGAGCATCTGGTTGACAGTTCCAAATATAGTCATGCAGAGAGGAAAGGAAGTAGAATGGGAGATAGATATAGAGAAAGAAGGCACAAACCAGAATTACACTTCACAACCTGCCGACAACCCATGTGTGTCAATATATATATATTTATGTTAGGGATGCACTATTTTATTGGACCGATATCGGTATCAGCCGATAATGGCTTTAAATGTAAAAATCGGCATTGTCCCGATATGAAAAATTATGAGGAATAGTTAACTCACATGTGCTCCTCAGGGGTGTGCTAGCAATGAGATCAAGTTGCAGTGGGCTCATTCTTGAAGCAACAAACGGTATTGTACTATAAGGTGATTAGATCACTATTGATGGATCACTGATTTAAACTGAGAATGCACATACAGAATGACGAGTTTGGCGTATGATAGAGTAAACAGACTGTGTTTCTGATTAAATAAAGCAGTAATAGATGTCATAAAATAATGAGTAGTTTTGATTTAAAGGTCAGAAGCTATAACTTACATGAAAAAAAATCACAAACATGACACTTAAATTAAATAATTTTATATACTGATTTTTCATTAATTATGAGCTCTAAAAGATTTTCAGAATTTTTACAACTCTTTTGCTTTAGACCATCTACAAATGTTAAATCTTAAAATAAAATGTTAAGGTTACTACTGCATCTTTCTGAAAAAAAAGGATTGCTATATAGTTTATTTATAGTTATTTTCAAAGTGTACTGTCATTATAAAATAACTTCATTATTGTTTATTTAATTCTAACAAATAAATTCTTGTTAAAAAATATATATAAATTCATCACAAGGGGCGACTTGGTGTTTACAAACAAAAGGAAATATATCGGTATCTGCATCGGCTATTGGCCAAGATGAGTTGAAAAATATCGGCATATCGTCTATATGTAAGGGATAATGTACAGCTGGTTGTTATCGCAGAATAAACCCCGACAGGGTGATCAGGACCCCGACGCGAAGCGGAAGTCAACGATAGCGGAGTGACTCGTTAAGCATATAAGTAGTATCGGTCAAGATAACTTGTAGTACCCGGATAAGCGGTGTGTTATTCAATTTGGCGGTTGTTATCTGGGAATAACATACCGCTGGATGGCGCGACTGACCAATCAGAATCAAGTATTCCACAGAGCGTGTAATAAATATATATAATATATATATACACACCACACACACACACACAAAGAGCGAGAGATGAGAGAGAGAGATAGATTACAGAATAGTAGTCAAGTTACGGTTACAGATTAAATGATGAATACTGTATAATGTAATTAGGTTACTGATTGTAGGTAATGATTCTGAGACATTTTCGAGTACTTGAGATTATTAAACATACCATTAAACATAAATATTGAATATACCGTAAAAAAGCAAAAAACAAAAAAAAACATATACGTTTTTTTGATACAAACAGCATAAATACATTAAACATCACTTTACAAAAAAACGTGTCCCTTTTAGACTTGCACTCTATTCATTTACAGCTTGTTTTCTTAAAAAAATTACAATAGCTTTCTACATCTTTTTGATTCTATTTGTTTTCTTTTTATTTATTATACAATTAAAAAAAGCAAAAAAGGCCTCTAACACTAACTTTCTCTACTCTTTTTCTATTCAATCTATTTGTTTTGATTAATTTATAATTTAAATCTGCGTTAATCTAACTGAGACTTGTTATAGCACTTGCACATCATTTGCTCTTTTGTTAGTTTTGATTGCTTGTCCTCATTTTTTAGTCGCTTTGGATAAAAGCGTCTGCTTTATGACTAAATGTAAATGTAATGTAAATACCAGGGTTTCCCAAACTGGCGTAAAGTAAGGAACTGCAAGGGGTTTGTGAGTTTAATAAAAGCTAATAATTAATTAAATCATAAAAATGTAAAATAAATTATTTAAACTCTTAAACACTAAAAATATAAATATTTAATTTGTTTACCTGCATGCACATGTGACCATTAAACAACATTAAGCGAACTGTATAAACTTTAATAGTAACTTATCAGGATATTTTAACTAAATATATATGTCAAGTGTCTTTTGGCCTACAAAAAACATTAGGAACCCTTTGATAATTTAATGCTATTTGGGGAATAATATGTAATCATGTAATCCCATGAAAAGTATCGATTTGGTATGAGCATTATAAAAGGAATATGTTGATTACTCTGATGATTCTCGGTTTCTGCCACGTGATGGGAATCCCGAGGTTACTAGGAATTACACAAGTTTCAGTCTGGATCCAACCCTTGCGAAGGTCTGAGATGACCGAACACCTGAGAAGAGATGATGCCAACCCCCCAGAGGACCTCAGATGATGCCAACCCTGAAACAACATACAAAACTACCAAATTTTGCTATAAGTTTAATCGCAACATATAATCATTGCAGTTAATAGTGTTCACCGCCTGTTGCTTACCGTCATTAACTAATTGCATACATTTTACTGTACATTTCTGCCATATGTACATCAACTTGAGATAGTCACCAATGATAAGCTATTACTACATTTAATGTAGAAACTTAAATTTTCTGTAAAGCTTCTTTGCAATGATTTGCATTGTGAAAAGCGCTATATAAACTTGAATTGAATTTAATTGAATGCAGTTTCATGCAATGCTTTCAAGACTATCACAAATAATTTTTGCTAATTTAGCCAGCTATCTATATTAGTAAGCTAATTAGACAGTGACAAATCAGAAGATTCTGTCAGAACATTGTAGAATAAATCACAGAAAAGCAAATGTTTAATTTCGCAAGGCATGAAAACTGGATTTACAAGATGAATGAGTGAAAGCTTCGCGGTAGCAACATTGCTTAGGGCCAGTGGGACATTGACTCATTGTCGAGCAATAAGTATGACTTACTGACTGGAGTAATGGCTGCTGAATTTCAGCTTTGCATTCACAGGAATAAATTACATTTTAATATATATATTTTTTAAAAAGCAGTTCTTTTAAATTGTAATTATATTTTACGTTATTACTGTATTTTTCATCAAATAAATGCAGCCTTGGTGACCATGTGAGGCTTCTTTCAAAAACACTGAAAAATCTCACTGACCCCAAACATTTGAAAAGTAGTGTAGATCCTCAATTCTTTCCATCAAGAAATGTAGGTGTGATATTGCTTATTGTCCAACTCTAGAGACCTAAATTTCCACACTAATTTGAGAAGAGAAATGCTGCAAACAAGCTAATGACCCTTAGATTACAGAAAGCCTTCATCTGACAAGCCAAGCTGCATTATTCATGGATGAGTAATTAATGCCACCCTCTTTGTCTCTCTCTCTTTTTGTATTATTATTATTCTTCTATGCACGTGAGCCCATCAAAATGGAAAGATGCCCTAAGGCCAGGCCTACAAGAAAACATGACTCCAGTCTCGAAAAACATCTGGCTGTCAGCGAGGCGAGAGTGAACGCGGCGTTGTAAGGCTGAAACACAGTGGGACACAACCTAGAGCTAAACCACAAAGTCTGCTTCTCCTGTAGATAAGGGCCTCCTTCAGGTCTTTTGGGGGCTATTTTTGGTATCGGAACTCATAATCATGAGAAGTTCATTAAACGTCACCCAAAGTCAAATGCAGTCTCCATATGTTGGTGCCCAGTGGGCGCTACTCTCCCAACAAGCAAACAGTCTCGTCTTCCCTCTATAAGACGTTCAAATTAATTAAGGAAAAGCACATTTTCCCCTCATCTCCATTACTGAAACAGTGGCTGCATTTTCAAATGATTTGAAATTCTTCAATTATTTCCTTCTCTCTAGAGCAGTCTTGTGCGAGACTGAGATATCTGTGGCTATTTGTAGCAATTACACTCACAATCCTCTTTGTTTGATATATTGTCAGCTATTTAATTCCTAGCATTTTATTGTAATATGCAATACAAACAAATAAAACTTGGACAAAACTATGGGGGGGGGGGGGGGGGGGGGTCATCATTCAAAAAACAGTACAATAGGAGAAAAAATAAGTCACAGATCACTTTTATTGTGGTTTCTTGCTCTCTCTCGGATGTATTTACAATAAACCATTTTAAATGTTTTGCTTGTAGTACAGATATGCATTTATTCATTGTTAATGTTTGATTTATGACCACAGATGTCAGTTAAATACAATCTATGAGAAATCAATAAAATGTGGTAAATCCACATTTCCCATGATCCCAAGGGATTGCTGTGATTTCGTTCTGAAGTATTCCATGTTAATATATAGAGGCAGATTATGAATAACAAAACAATTTGAGGTGGATTGGAATCCGCTGAGGAGCCGATTGGGTCGTTTTTGCTGAACAAAAGGGAAATTAATATTTATGCTGGATGTTTTTCTTCTCCTCCTTCTCTTTACTCAGAATTTCTCCCTCTGTTTCTTACCCAGTCAAGTCTTTGTTCAAGTCAAAACAAATTCATAATAACATTCATTACAGTTTCTTCAAAATTAATATTTAAATAGTGTCACCTGATATTACTGAGCACCAATTCTTACCAGAAATCTCTAAAACAAAAGAATAAAGCAAATAATATACAACAAACAATATATCTGTTACTCAGGGGAAGAGTTACTGGTATTTGAAATAAATGAGGGGTTTTTGTTCCCTGAAGAAATGCTCCAGATTCGACACAAGTCATCCTTAACCACAAAAAAAAAACTAAATTTAATTAATTAAATAATAATAATAATAATAATAATAACTTGTCCCAAAGTTTGCAGTAATTGGAGCAGTATAAACATTAAAATACACTACTGTTAAAAAATTCAGTAAGATTTATTGTAACGTTTTTGAAAGAAGTCTCTTATCATCACAAAGTCGATTTATTTGAATAAAAAATACAGTAAAATAGTAATACTGTGAAAGTGAAAAGTTTTCTTTTGAATATATTTCAAATGTAATTTTGCTCGATTTGTCAAAGCTGAATTTTTAGCATCATCACCGTTTCGTGTCACATAATATATGCTGATTAACTGCTCAGAATTTATTTTAGGGTTGTGGAAAACCCCATGAGGACACTTTCGTGCCATGAAAGGAAAATTAACTTTAAAGAGAAATCTTCATAAACTTAGCATATCTTCTGTCATTTGATCAATTTAATGCATCCTTGCTGTACAAAAGTATTAATTTCTTTTCCAAATAAATAAATGAATCTTACTGACCCTCTTTTAAGTCTTAAACATAAAAAATATTTATTTTTTTAAAAGGCCTATTAATTACAAAACATATAAGAATTTTAATAATTATTATAAATATGCAAGTTACTTCCAATATTTCAACTCTCTTCATGACCATGTAAAGCCAATAAACTCTTAACTTTCAAATGATATGCACAAACATAACATTGTTTACATGGAGAAAATCACAGGAATTGTCAATTTATCCACCTAGGAAAAGTGATTTAAACAACTTTACAACTTAAACAACCAATATTTGTTGAGAAGAATTAATATACGTGTTTTAACAAAAATACATTCTGCATATTACCTCTTAAAAGCCTGCTATATTGGCTTGTTTTTACACATAAAGACACAATCACGTCACAATTATTCTCTGTGCTAATCGTCTATGGCATGTTACAGATGCTGTCAACAGCACTTAGGTTGTTTTGAACCCGGAACGTTCCTTTAAGTACAAGTCTTTAAGGAGCTCAATCCCTTCAGTCACATTCAGTCAGAAAGCCACGTTTGATGAGAGATCGTGATGACAGAGCGAGAGGGGAACTACTGCAGCTGATGTCAAATACAGAACGCCAACTGTATTATAATTCAGAGAACATCTCCCAGAGGGCAATCTGAGGGTGTGATCAACCATCAAAAACTCGAGCAGACATACAGTGTATTCTGATATTGCTCAGGGGGGCGGGCGGACTCTGTGTTTGGCAAATGGGGTGTGATGGGGCCTCAAACGTGGCACAAGAGGGATTTACAGCTCCTGCTGGAATACTGAGAGCATCCAAATCTAAAGTACACAAGCTTGTACTGTATTACAGAAACAGGTGTAGAGATGTCTTATGCATGCATTACGGCACAATCATTTTTGTAATTATGAAATGGACATACTCTTAAGTGCATAATTCAGCTGGAAATGGCATTCTGTCATCATTTATTCAGCCTTATGTTGTTCCAAACAGATTTTTCAAGTCTTCTGATTGCATATGATCAGACCGAATTTTAAATGTGTATTTTCACATCTTGATGCGACACACTGTATTTGAATGTGATTTCCATTAATAGCAATTGTCGGTCTGTTCCTCACATAAAGCTACTAAAATACTGGTACTGATAATATACTGGTTTCAACATTTACTATGGTTTACAAGACATTAATTGATGGCTGGAGTGGTGTGGATTATTGTGATTGTTTTTATCAGCTGTTTGGAGACTCTTTCTGATGGCACACATTCACTGCAGAGCATCCAATGGTGAGCAAGTGATGTAATGCAAAATTTCTCCAAATCAAGAGACACGCTCATCTACATTTTGGATGACTTAAAGATGAGTAAACTTCAGCAAATTTTCATATTTGGGTGAACTACAAAATTTAATAAACACTGTCAAAAACACTGAACATTGCTGGTTTGTGCAAATAATTTCCAAATAACAGATTTGTGACCCAAATATTTTATAGTGCAAGAGCAATAGTAAACACTTTTGTGTTACATTCATGGTGTTTTTATAGTTTGTCTCCCCATTTCCTTTCACTATATGGAAAATAACTGCAAAATATAATTTATTCTAATCCATGGCATGAAAGAGACCTGCAGCAGTAAGTAAATGACAGGATTTTCATTTTGGGATGAACTATCCCTTTAAATAAAAAGTGTAGTTCTGTATTATACAAGCTAGAAACTTTCTGTTTTATTTACACTTACAGGGAAAGTTCAGCAAAAAATGTAAACTCTGGCATCATTTACTCACCCTCGTGTCATTCTTTCTTCTGCAGAACAAACATTAAGATATTTTGAAGGTCTGGAATGACATAAGGCAATACATAATGACAGGATTTTTATTTTTTGGTGAACTATGCTTTTAAGGCTGGAATGGAAGTTTAGAATAATATTCTTGAGTTTCCAGGGACTTAAATATAATCACTGCCACAGGCTCCACGGCCGAGGCCTCACAAAACCAAGTCAACTTCAGAATTACAAAAAAAAAAAGTTTTTCTCTCTTTCTGTCCATACTTGTCTATCTCCATTCTCTCTCTCTCTCTGCCCCCAGTGCATTATTCACCATCTCTGCACCGTGACCGCCTGACGTGCTGGGAAAGACAATATAAGCATATCTATGGGCCTGCTCTGTTCCGATACAGAAATCTCCTCTTCTCTTCTCTCCTCTACTTTTCTCTGCTGCCTCATTACCATGTCTTATTAAAAAGAGATTCACTTTATGAAAGCTAGATTCATAAAATACACCATAAAAAATTAACTACAGTGATCAGAGAAATAAAGATGTGATGCTTCATAAAGGTAAAGTGATCATTATTATTCGAAAAGATCATTATTACTTCAAAAGCATGCTAGTGGCTGAGCCAGAAACAAGGTTTTTGTCACAGTGTTTACACTTTTCTGGCAGTTAACCAACAAATGTCTCACATGAAGTCTACGCACATTAAATATTGAACATATTGCATCACTGCGCCTTTAAAGAAGGTCAACTTTCATTATCATTCTGTCACTGTGAGGTACCACTCACATTTTTTCACATAACTGAATTTTATTCAAAAGTCGAAAATCCATTTCAAAACCCTCTCACTGATAATGATAAGGCTGCGTTCTCCATTACTGAGAAAACATCTATTTTCTCTCAGGTAAGACAATAGTGCCCAGACATGCATGCCATCTGCTGCTGCACTGACATCTAATCATTCATGTCCTATTGAGACTGTAATTGTTTTACATAAGGCCGTGAGGTTATTTCAGTATCTACATGAGCTAGTAGATTATTTTATTGCTGTCTGAATTTAAAATGTCCTTTTCTTTTTATTCCCATCATCCAGGAAATAAGTCTGGGCCAAATTACCTACTATTGTTTGATTTAAATCCTATCTGAATTGACATCTCTGAATTTAAAAAGAGGAAATGACCAAAAATGTGTTTTGAAAATCATCTTTGACTACTGATAAGTGCCACAGGGCTACTCTTTGACACTTAGCATAAAGTAATGAGAAAGTTTGATTTTTTGCACAAGTTGGCTTGTCGAATGCCCTTGAAATTAAGAAAAAAATTTTTTTTTTTTTTTTTTTCACCATGGCTCATGAAAAACATGGCTCTAACGACATTTACATTTTTTTTTTAGCACAAACTAATTGCCTGCAGGATATATTTACCCAGCTGAAACGAACACTTGTGGCCAGTGTTCGAACTATACCGTGGACGTTGGGGGAGCCCACTTTATATATATAAATGGGGGGGGGTTCGTGTTGCCTCAAAAGTTGTTGCCTCAAAAGAGGGCTTACAATGACTTACAAAGATACATAACAGCTACAAGTGTATGCACTACTTGCTTTATGCAAAGCACTATATAGGATAAAACACTATACAGGATTTACCCTATTATACTTTATTGACACAAATTGATAGGTGAAACAACATACAGCCACCCACAAATAGTCTATAAAACAAAGCATCAGGCTGACCATTGATTCACATGAACAACAATGTTACAAAGTTACAAGGCGTCAATCAGACAAATCCAGAAGACAAGAGACATACTTCCTACCTTCAGTTGCCTATAGACGTCGAGAGTCAACAGCAATAACATATACAAAACCCAAAACCACAACCAATAATGCGAATACAATCCCTTACCTTAAACGCAGACTCGACACAACTATACAGATTACCCTATTATACTGTTATCAACACTATTGATATAGTGAACAACAAACAGAAAAACACACAGAAACCGCAAAAAAAATAGTCTAAATAACAAAAGCATCAGGCTGGTCATTAGTTCACAAAAGACACAAACGTTAAATTTACTCGTGAGCGGTCATGCATACAGAAGATACCATATTCCTCCGTTCAAATTGGGCCAATAAAAAAAACAGCGAAAAGAGTAACCACAGCAGAAACATATAACAAGCCCGAAATGCCACACACAAAATAATATAGAACATAACAAGGCCGTACCTTCGCGCAACACTCGAAAAACCACAGATCCAACTTTATAGATAGAATTTTTTCAGACAATCAAAATTTGAGTTAACATAGTACATAAACCATTATTGAATTTGCACCAACGGTCCGAAGAAAAAAACTTCACACCTTGAATGCTCATAAACACAAACAGCATGTAAGTTAGCTTAAAATTGAAGTGATTAGATTTTAAAATGAACAACACGAATCATGCATGAATTAAATTGATATTTTTGGAATTTTGAATACACTAACTAACAGACCAAGCTATGAAAAATCACATTACCCAAACTTAATGGCATGTCAAATAACAACCTAATACAACGATGCTGTATTTGAGACACCCCAAAAACAATTTCATAAATCACGTTTTCCTTTCCCGCCCCTTCCCCCCCCCAGTTCAAGGGGCGCCTTAATCAATGTCGCACCCTGCTTGTAGAAAGCAGAGTAAAAAGCCAGACTATATTTTAATATGCTTTTAAACACATTATGATTAGGCCAGGCAATTTTTATTTAATAAAAATAAAAACTACATTTGTACTATTGGTGATGCGTTGACTCTGATTTGACCTAGCCCGACACAGATATGGGAAGTTTTTATTTGGGGCCAGTAAAACAAGAGACCCAAGGAATATAGAGTAAAAAGGCCAAGTATTCAGATTTTGTATATGTAAATAAAGGGATAACAAGAATACACATTAAAGTTTGGACACTTTCCCATTCCGTGTGAGCAGACAGACGAGTTGACTGTTACTATGAAATACAGTACTCCATAAAGGCAAGAATATATAACATAAACACATTTTTTTGACATGATCGACATCAAGATGAGGAAATGAAATCACAAAACAAACTTTACATGGAAAGTGAACCCGAGATACAAAGTAATGGAAATAGCCAGGGCATTTATTCAAGTTAACCTAAACTTGAAATATTAAATCCAAACATTCGATGCTGACATACAGTGCCCTAAGAACAGTAAAGTATGAAATATTATTTCAACTCAATTCCAAAAATCACAGAACGAGTTATCCGGTACAGAATTTATTCCTTCAACATAATATCCATAATTGCGCGAGGCTAAGTCTTCACACAGAACGAGACGAACTTACTAGAGACGTAAAGTGAAGTGTGACAAAAAATTCCGAGACTCGCGCACAATTAATGCCATATTGACATTTATAACAAATAGGAAGATAACCGTTCCCTTGTCACATGGAAAACATGGCGAGACAATAATAATACCTTGTAGAAGTCACTGTACGCGCCGAAGGCACGTACGGTGGAATAAGACCAATGACTTTATAATGGCTGCTAGCCTTACGAAAGGACACGTCCTTACGACAGAAGAAAAGTGAAGTGGTATGAACTAGGTGGATAAGCAAACTATCAAAAAAAAAAATCGCGAACAAAGCGCCGTCGATCTCCACCAAATATCGGTAATCCCTTCATCTTCAGAGGATCCAACATCTCGAAAACGGAAACACGCACAGGAACCCAAATGCGTCGCTTGATTGTAAAATTTAAAGGACGCCGGACCAGCAATTTAACCAGTGAAAAAAACCATAACGCCCGACACACACCAGGGGAAGCTATCGATGCTGGGGGTGGTCTCTTCGAAAGCGGGCCTCTCAACAACCATACAAAACAAAATGCTAAGAAATTATCGCGTTCGTAAGAGTTTCCTCGAGCTAATAGGATCGCCACCCGAATTGGTGTAACAGAATAAAACATTTAAAAAAGTGTTTAATCCAATAGCATCTCCATATTATGGGAATATTTTTGGTCTGATATCGTAAAACATTCATACATAGCTCACCTGTAGCAAAGGTCATGGCACTGTCAATTGGAGCACTCAAAGAAGCTGAGTCATGATAAAAACGTGTAGAAGCAAGAAAATAGCATGACAATGTGCTTTTATAGTCACTTTTAAGCTTTCATTACCTGTATAATATTGTACTGTATTTCTTATGAATAAATCATTAAAGTTAGGGTCGGTTTAATTAGGTGTTACAGAAATCTTTAAAAGGTAGAACACTAAATAGTCCATTAAGTTCTTGTAGTATGCCAACACTAAACACAGGAGACGACTACACATTCATCATTTCACTTACACTACTACAAAAAAACGAACATACAAAAGCAATACAATGAATGCCAAAATATCATTTACATCTGTTGGTTGCATAGATAACTGGACTTCCATTTTAAAATTTACACCACTCAGTGTGACCATTTCTAAAGCACATTATGCAAGAAATTTGATTGAATGTGCAAGAATAATGTAATACAAGTGTACATTAAAATACAGACGAAATTTATACAGAGCCGGAATTTAGAGGAAATTAAACTTCAAACTAGAGGAAAATCATCATTATGGCTCATTACGACCAAAAAAAGCATATCAAAACTAAATAAACCACTGTTCAATATGCCATTAATAAAATGCACCACCTACGGAATGTCCATAGCAGATTGCACTAAAGACAGTACAGGACACTTAAAAGCTGCCTCAAACCTAAGAAAAAAAAAAGGAAAAACCTCTGTGTATACAGTACATAATATCATTAACTGATGGACTGCAGAGTGCTGGTATTTCCGAACATATTCCTTCATAATGTTAGGACATACGCCAGAAGACACATTAGGCCCTCTAACTCAGAAATATGTTGGTAATTATCTCGTAAAGCAGGTGTGTTTTAAAATGTCGTAAATTTAACAAAAATAAGTCCCAAAGGTAATCCCAGCATCGACACCATAAGGGGGAATATCTTTATACAGCTGTATCTCAACGGTAATGGTAAAGGCTAGAGCAAGAGTGTGGTTATGGTTTGTGTGTGTGTGGTTGTGTGTGTGTTTGTGTGTGTGTTTTGTGTGTGTGTGTGTGTGTGTGGACGTCCTGCTTTTCCATGAAAAGTGGAAAAGGATGATGAAGGACTGTCTACAGGTAAAGTAAATTTTCTTTAAGATCTCAGGGTAGAATTTATAGCAGAGGATGAAAAGATTAGCTATTGCCAATGAGAGATTTTTTATTTTTTTTTTAATTGCTGCATTAAATATTAAGAGCACCACAGTCACTTCAATGGATATTCAGCAATTAAGAACACACACATTATCACCTCCGTCTTCCTGCCCCTGCAGAGGATGAAAATTTATCATGAGCGATGTGGAAATATATTAAAATAAATCCACTTTGCTGGAGAGTCAAGTAGAGGACTAAACTCTATCCATCATTTGTGCTAGATGGAAGAGAAGAGAAAGAATGGATGAGAGATCTCCACACCTAAATACGTCTGTGCCACAGAGGGTGATGGAGCAAGACAAAAACAGAACAGCAGAGGGGAAGATGTAGAGCATTGTAAAGGACGCAGGTGTGGATGGAAGGTACTGTAGGAATGTAAAAGGGTGAAATTGAAGGACAAAACATAATGAAAAGGACAAAATGTATTAGTCATAAAGAAAAGCAGTGAAAGAAAAAAAATGAAAGAAACATCATAAAGCAACAAATATTTATTATAATTCCATATTCATACTGCTAAATCAAAGTCATGGACTGCAGATATTACCCCCGAAGGATTGAAAGCAGTGCTTGCATGAGAGGCTTGACTACGGTAAACGAATTATAGTAATAATAGAGATCCCAAAATGTCAACAAAAGTCTACTTATTCATCTATGCCAACAGTTTAACCCCACACAAATGTATTACCATTACAGGATGTCAGTAATCGCTGGATATCGTTGTCTTTCTTTGTATCACTGGCTACTTAAGAGGACACAATAGTTTCTGGATCCAACTTGGCACAAACTGAAGGGTGATAACTGAATAGTTGGAAAGTTTATTAAGTAAGTACCAATACATAAAAATAACAAAATATTTGAATTTTCAGGACGGGCAAAGAAACACAGTGACTACAAAACATGGACACGAATGTGTGGTTAGTGAGTATTCTAAAAAATGGTTAGGGTTTGGAAAGAAATCTATGCCTGACCCCCCAAAAGGCTGAATTGATTGTATCAAAAATAGTAAAGGTTAGTAATATTGTGAATATAATGACCATTTCCATTGATGAAAAAATCATAATGACCACAAATATTGAAGTTGAACGGTCGTAGAAATCATATCACAAATGTCTAGAACAATTAAAAATTCCAACAAAGGGATAATTTGTTAACACAAAATAAAAACAACAAACAGTAGACTTTCTACAAATATTTATTGAGTAACCAGGAATGCATTATGATGCTCATTTTCTAGAAGTTGAATCTCCCTGGAATTTACATCAAATTATCTTGCATATGTGACGAGTAATGACGCCACATGATGGACTACAATGCTAATATACTTTTAAGGCATGAGCCAATACCAAGATAAAAAATGCCCTAGAGTGTGGTAATAATTCCATAAAAACCAGTTGTCATGAAAAAATGCCACACGTACAAGAATAAAGTAAAATCCTGGGCGAGCACACAAACACAACACACCCACACACACACACACACTTCGCTCAATCGAGGCCTCACCTGACCACAGCACCTCCACACCTGTCTGCTCTAATCAGTGCTGTGTGACAGATACACACCATTGTGTGCGCGCATGCGTGTGTGACAGGTAGACAATACCCAAGTGTGTTCACGTAAAGAAAAAATCATGGCGAACACATGTTCACTCTTCAGGAACGTCGAGCTGCGTCGACAACGCTGGAACGCCTTCCACCCAACCCCGAATCCCGCTCTGAATCGTATGTGAAATGTCCCAATACTCGAACTGGACGTCAAACAGCGGAAAATGACGTCATGACCAGGAAGCATAAAAGCAAGTGCGGCGAGCCCGCGCAGCTTTCAGATGTGCTTCAGAGCGAACCGGAATCTGTGTGTAAAATAGTCATCTTATATTGTTGTCAATTTCTATTGAAAAGATTATGTGGTAAAATACTTTTAAGCAGCTATGTCTAAAGCCCACGCTAAGACAAAGCATGCAAAGGGGTGCAAGCCACGTTATAGGTTGTGTGTTCCTCCTTGCCCACGTTATATCACGAGTGGGGATGCACACAGCCTGTGCGTGGTTTGTTTGGGAGCAAAGCACGCAGAGTCGGCTCTTGAGGTGGCCGGCTGCCCGCATAAATGCGCGGCGACCAAATCAAACCACTGGCGTAAACACAGAGCTTGCTCCCGGTAGGGCTAAGACTAACTTTGAAGAGAGAGAGAACCTTACTACCAGCTAACACCTCTCGGGTGCTGGCACCGATTCCGCGGAAGAATCGAGCGGCGGTTGCATCGTGGGTTTCCGCAGTTTGATTCTCTGGCGGAGAATAGAGAACAACGAGTCCCTATCTCCTTCCCTCCCCACCGATCCAGTGCCCGAAGTGCTCAAAGAGATTGATAATCGGAACCCGTTCTGGCGGGAAACAACACTGTACCCTCTCCCGGGAGGTGGCGTCAATCTAACACTTCATCCTGTCCTACAAACTCCGACGGAGGTGACATATTAGAGTGGCGTCGAAGAGATAGTAGCGCACCAACAATCAATCGCCCCAGTATGAGGAGCTAGTGGAGGTGCTTACTCTCGTGGAAAGAGGAAAATCCGCTCCAAGTTAAGGAAATCGATTGGCGAAACCGCCGCGGAATCGAAGTCGCGAGACCTCAGCATAAGTAAGACTTGATGAACGTTCCTGTCCTCGCAAGGCCGCCACCCTCAGCCGGAGCCTGCCGTTTTTTTTTCCCCTACCTCCCACGAGTGTCAGGTGCGGGGGCCAATCCTTTTCAGCCCGCTATTATCGTCCCTATATCCGATGCAATTATAATATGAATGGGAAGGATATGCAGGGCTGTCCTGAACGCGGCTATAGGCGATTCCCCCGGGTTGAACAACCTAGCTAGCTATCTGTCCCCGGCAGGCGCTTCATTAAGGTCTCCGGCAGCTGCCCTCCAAGCCGCTTGCGTACGACCTCAGCGCTGTTGGGCAGGGTACTGCAGCGGGTCAGGCCGTGCTTGTCTGCAACCACAAATTCTGTGTTAAACCGGCGGACCAGGCCGATACCTGATAATGAAGATCTAGAGGATTAAGATACGCGTGTACAGCTTAGTGCGATAACTGAAAATAATCGTGCAAGGTTAAAAGGTGAAAAAACCAAAGCTGATCTCTCAAATCAATCCGGGCCAACCAAACAGAGAAACCGCCCCGCGCATTGGGCGGAGTCGACATAAGGCAGCTATGGAATAATAAGTACAGCAATAGAGATTTGTGGTTGACCCCGTCTGATTATGAAAGAAAAGACATGGTTCTTCCTTCTCGACGACAGCCAAAGAAAAAAAAAAAGGAACCGCTGGTTAGTGTAGCCTTCTGGCCTGTTTGGCGCCACTGTGAAATATCAGTCGTCGACGTTCACACAGGAGCCCTTAACAATCGGACATGGCGTTTTCAGCAGGTTAACCTTCTCCCGTATGTTTTCATCTAGCCGTGGCTGCTGAGAGGCGGCAGCAGTCCCCACCAGGATGCGCTACACAAGCTCGAACTCACATATGGAGAACAAAATCAAAAACAGATCTTTGCCGAGAAGGAAAAAGCCCAAGATTTTCCCCCCGGCGGACACGGAGGCCGAACAGCGCTCGGGGATTGGGGGCCGCGAAAGCCAATAAGCCGTATCGTCGGACCGGCCTGCGGCGAAGAGGTCCTCCCGACCAACGTCCATGACTGTTGTCAGTAGAGAGACTACGCGAAGAGCAGCCCTTCTGGGGCAGAGAATAGGGGATCCCAAAAAACAACCGCATTACCCGTGCCAACATCAATCCGCCCCAGTGCCCGCGGAATCGTGAGGATAAAGACATGAGGCCAACCCATGGCCAAAAGTTGTATAAAACTCAAAGGGCGACGGTGCTCCAGCTCATCAAATATCTGTCTTAAACCCGCGGCCGAAAAAACACGTCGCGGCCTTAGAGGAGCTACGCAGGCCTCAACTAGGTCCCCAGAGCAGCTAGTTTCGGTTGTCCCTGCGCGTGAGCAAAGACTACTCAAAGCCCGCCTATACCTTCTTGCAAAACAAAACCAAAAGTACAGAAGTCTCAGAGATACGTGGATTCCCAATAATTAAGATATGTCTTTAGCGCGTGGAAGCTACTAAGCCAATGGTAAAATCTCAAATGGGGGTCCTGGCAGATACATTAATAAAGAGAAAAGAGGCTAAGAACTAATAATCCAATAATACGATCTCGTCGAGCTCTACGTTCACTGAGTTAAAAAATCACAGCCGCAACGACGCTAGTGGGTCCCCGAGCAGAAAGCTGCAATGGTATTAGAGAAATAAGCTCAGTACTCTCTTAAATGAAGAGACAGGCCATCGAGTGGTCCCTGAGAAAGAATTGCCATCACAAGTAAAACCGTACCGGTTCTACAGACCGATATACTTTTTATACATATGGTTCCGAAAGGAAGGTGGGGGGTTTGGCGTCCCATTTAAATAGAATCTGCGCATATATTAGAAGAAAAGACACGCGATACAAAGAGGAGAAGGAGGAAAAAAGAACTAAACTACTGAAGTTCAGAATGCTCACACTCAAGCAAGTCGTGTCCCAGATCAG
The DNA here is from genome assembly GCA_018155175.1 of Sinocyclocheilus anophthalmus. Taxonomy (NCBI): domain Eukaryota; kingdom Metazoa; phylum Chordata; class Actinopteri; order Cypriniformes; family Cyprinidae; genus Sinocyclocheilus; species Sinocyclocheilus anophthalmus. The sequence goes on from JADLZN010005073.1 coordinate 30,694, forward strand.
GTACGAGGACTGGTTTGTCACGATCGATCAAAAAATGCATACTTTCATATCTGCATCCTTCCTCATCACAGGAAGTTCCTAAGGTTCACTTTTGGGGGCAAAGCTTACAAAGAATCAGTTTTCGTTTCCATGTTCGAGCAAACAAAATTGCACTCAACAAAAAGACAGAACCCCTTACATTTCAAAGCAGAGGTATAATAGATGGATGCGCGATAAACTAAGGCTCCGTAAATGCGACTGAGACATCACTGGCATCCGCATACTCAACTTACAATCGACGATATGGATCTGTTTTAGCTCCTTACTGAGAAGAGCAGATAGCGAGGATCAAACATAAAACGAGTTGAATTGCAAGAATCGCAAAAAAAACTAACAAATAAGAAGAGAAGATATGGGGTTAATAATGAAAACCCAAAAATAAGATTGTGCTTTCTCCCAATTACAAAGAAACCACCTATCTGGGCGTGGTTGGGATTCACACAACGATCAGGCACTGTTGTCTCTGCTAACGGATCGCGTCTATCCTCACTACAGTCGCAAGAGAGAAAAGGTAGGGAAAATGGGCCATCCACTCACTGTCAAGCATTTTCAAAGCATGCTGGGTCTGATTGGCAGCTAGTACGTCACAACGAGAAAAAATGAAAATAAATAAATAACTACTTGGCCTGCTGTAGCATAGACCCCTGCAGTGGTGGCCAAGACCAGGGTTTCATCCTCTAAAGGGAAACCCAGGACTTGAATACGGCAAATGTATCAAAAATGTACACAATGCTGAGATTGCCTACTGCTTAGAACATGTGGAGTACGCCTGGTTCTTGTTCAGGCCCCGGTGCTTGAAGCTCTTTAAGGTCGCCTCAAAATGCCGGTAGTAAACCACAGATGCAAAATCCGACGTCGTCACCAAAATTTAGAAAGGTTAGCTTTCTGAGTGGCCATCCCTGCCCTCTAGGTCTAAGTGGCTTGGTCCATCTGACTTGGCATATCAATTGTCCTGGAGATGCTGGCCGTACTTTCATCAGATGGCAAATTGCAACAAACACTTTCTCGCTCGGACGCTGAGAAGGTCAACGCATGATTTAAAATTAGTGCCACGCGACAACACAAATCAGTGTCTCAATACATAAACCACAGGTATGTCTGGCTCGTCAGCCGTTGTTATATAATTACCACAAAGCAATATGGCACAGCCATATCCTTGTGTGGTACCACAGAGAAGGCTCCTCTGCTCGAGAGCGATAAGCCAATAATCCTGCATTCTCAATGTGGTAGCAGACATCCTGTCGAGGCATCAAGGGGCGAGGGGGGGAAAAAATAAAGAGGCCCGGGGAATGGATGCTTCACCCCGAGGTGGTGAAGCAGATATGGAGATTTTTTGGCCAGGCTCAGGTGGACTTGTTTGCGATTCAGAAGACATCGCAATGTCCCCTCTGGTACTCTCTGACTCATCCATCTCCCCTGGGGCTGGATGCCATTAGGCAGGAAGGCTATGAGGAAACCAGAGCTAAGTTGCCATGTAAACCTTTTCCCCCGATCTGCGTCGTGCTCCCAGGGAGTTCTTGGAGAAGTGGAAAAACAAGCTCACGGGAAGTAAAACAACGATCTACTGATTAGTACCCCCTTCTGGCCAGGAGCCATATTGTTACTCACGAAAGGACCTGTAATTTCTCATCTCTGATACGTACTAACAATGCCATTTGAGGAAAGTTCCATTCAGGAGGGACCTCCCATCGCAATGCGGAGGAGCGACCATTTATTCAACAACAACGAAAACCGCGACCATAGAAAGCTGATGAAGTGTGATGAGCTGTGGCCCCTTATAGGGGCACACGTTAGCTTCCGGCCTCTCGACGAGGTGTGTTGAGACCATCCTCCTCCGAGCTCCCAATCACACGAGAGAAACTGTAACGCCTGAAGGAAAGCTTTTCACTTCAACTGTGTAGCAGGACACCGCGCACTAACTCTACCAACAGCTAGCAGCCCAGTGTGGTAAACAGTACAAATAGGAAGAAAGATTGGCCTGACAGGCCCGGTGCTCTACAGGAGGTATAACCCCTCCACACCTGAAAGGGTCTACATTGCGGCCCAGTTGCGGCCTACCACGCCCCTGAGCTTAGGGCTGTTGATCTTGTGGAAGAGCACCGAAAGGAGCCTTGTAAAAATCACACTTTCCTCCGCGGAGTGGACGGCTGAAATCTAAGAGGGCCTCCGGAACTAAATCAAATACGATGTCCCTATGCATATGTGGACCAAAATAGCAGGAGCAACGTGGTGGTGCTAGAGGCTCTCTGTAAGCCTCCATTCGGGCCTATCGAAGATATCTCTGATCGCCATCTTTCAATAAAGACTACCTTTCTTCTGGCTATATCTTCTCTTAAGAGAGTTGGGGATTAACAGGCCCTATCTGTGGCCCCTTCCTATCTTGACATGATGGTCGCCCAACAAATCTGGCCAAAGTTATTTCTGTACCAAAACAAATACGGGTGGGGTTGTCCTCAAAAGTCCCCTCTTCAGCCCACATCACATTGTACGTAGTCGAAGAAAGAGAATAAACCTAAAAAAATCAGAATCCTCCTCCCTTCAGTGAACCAGAACCACAAAAGCAAGCTTCACTGTGTGTGGAAGTAAACCCAGATGGCAGAGAACACAAAAAAAAATGATGCATAACCCGTCCACAATATCTGAAACCCTGTGGATCAGATGCGAACCATTGCTGTTGAAAAAAAATCTAGAAAAAAGGCGAAAAGATACAACTCCTAAGAGGATAATAACTCCTCAGCACTAGGAAAGCAAGACCCTCAGAAATCTTAGGATATGGTTGCCATCTCCTGTATGTTTACGAGTCCCTCAGCGCTCCCCCTCGCCGTTAGGGGTCAAGGCTCACCGACTCGAAGTGTGGCAGCCTCTAAGTCCATGTCACTATTCAAGTTACCTGATTCAAGAATGACATCTGCAAGACAAAGCGGCAGGATTGGTTACAAGGCGCAAACCCTAATACCATTGATTACGAATGTTCTATGACTAGAAGTAACAGATCTGAGACCCAAAAAAATAGCGGACAACATCTCTTCCGTTCTCTCACCCTATCTGTGACCAGAATCTATCACCCAGAAACTAGGCCGGGAATTGAAGTCTGAATTCGTTGGGCACTCACTCGTTCCCCAAAAAAAAAAGAAAAGCGTATAAAATGTCGAGCGGCACTCGAGTATCCTGAAGAGGACGTCTCAGTTACGATGTAACCCTAGTTCGTCGTAAATAGGAACGGGACGCTGCAAATCCTTGTGTCCATACTTCCAGGCTTCCAAAAAGCTGCCGGCGCTTGCTATCATTCCTAGAAGCTACGCGGTGCTCATCCGCCGCAAACGATGCTTTTATAGCTTCCATGGTCATGACGTCAATCCCCGTGACTTCCCGTTCAAACGAAAGACTATTGGACGGTGTAACATTTTCAACACATACGATCAGAGCGTGGATCGCGAAAGCAAGTAAAGTCCCAACTACCCTTTTCGAACAAAACCGGTACTATTCTCGTTCCCTCGAGGAACTAGGGTTACATACGTAACCTGAGACGTTTTTTCCGTCATGCATCAACCATCTCTCCAAGTCCTCGTAGTCCTCGAATCACAAAAAATGCCCAAAATGCCTCCCCGGCTGTGATGCGATGAAAGCTGACAGTGGATTTCACATTGATCTCCACACACAAGCGTGGATCACAAGGCTTTGATGGTTGCTGCAATCAGCCTTATCATTGCATTCTTTGACCTCTCTCACTCCTGTTTCCCCACAAACTCTCCTGCTATATCAGCAATTTTACACAGTTTGGATCGTTGATAAAGCCGTAGACAGTTTTTGTTGTACCTGAATGCCAATTGGACCCTTATAGACCAAAACCATCAGAACTCACCGGGCTGAGGGCGAGAGTCAGAATCATGTGAGTTTAAGCCCAGCTTCCAGTTCATTAGGTGGGCTGCAGCTTGAATCTCAAGGGGAGCTTGTCAACAGTGACAAACCAGTGGTTTTGTTCCATTACAGAAAGCATACAAAGGTAAAATACAAAAACGATGTGTTGTGGGGTTTCCAGGTCATTGCTGTGTGGTTGCTAAGGTGTTCTGGATTTTATTGTTACACGCTGATGTTGAATACTTAGCTCAAATACTTGCACCAAGTATAAGAGCCGTATTGTTTACATGTAATAGCATCCTTGTATTTCAGAATACATATTGAAACAGAAATGCAAGATGTATGTGTGTGTTTCTGTACTCGTACAATGACATCCTCCAGTCTGCTGGTGTATTTTAAAGAGGACACACTTCTGTGGGACTGTATTAGCATACCAATAGAGCTCCTGTGCTGCGGAGCGGAGGAGAAAAATTGTGAAAAATAAAATTAAAGAAGGGAAAAGCCAAAAAGGAAGAAGAATCAAAAAAAGAAAAAACAAAAATGCTGTAAAGCAAAAACAAAAAAGAGGACGGGGAATATAGAAAAAAAGAGACAACTTCCTTGGATCAAATGTGTGCGAGTGTGATGAATTGAATTAAATGAATTAACACCGGCTACCCTGTATAGATAGCGACTGGCGAGTTGAAAAAACAAAAACCAACTGCAAAAAAAATGAATATGTAGAAGAACAAACAAACAAAGAAAAAACCTCACCTGGCAAGTAAAAATAAATGCAAAAAGACAAGCACACACACACAACCCATACAGGCTCACCAGAAGAACACATCGGTACCCTGCCCAAATACTCAAAGAATCGAATAAAAAAAAAAGAACAGAAAAACGATGGTGAAAATTGTCATCAATACACTATCACCTTAGCCCTCCTTTACTATGCATGTTTTTTGCTTTTCTATGTAAAAATACCAGCTATATGAATTGCAATTCTGCATCATGTTTGCAAACTCAATTAAAATGCTATTTAAATTCAGAAAATGAATTTGAACATGCATAGGAATCTAAAAGGCTGGTTAAACATGAAGATCAATCTAATGTCTGCACAAACTTTGGAAGTGAAATTATCGTTTTGCCCCTGGAAAGCCCATGAGTTTCAACCTGTACAGAATTGTTGAAGCAAGACTATGTAAATAAAACATGATTGCTCCTAATGTCAATCGAGGAAGTAAAAGGGGAATGAGGAAAAGAGAACGCGGGGGAGGACAGGGAGGTATCAGAGAGAGACACGAAGAAAGAAGCCCCGCTGGATCTCACAAGCCAGCTGTGTCATCATGACAATCCAAGCTCTATCAGCATAACCCTCACCAGGCAACATCTCAGTCTACACCACCGCCCACCACCACACACACAATCAGTTAACGTCCTAAATTCCAACCCTGTAACTGGATCACAGTCTTCAACCTGCACTGAGTCCTAGGGTCTCAATCTGCGCCCGTTATCTCATTATCCTGTCACTTTTCAAAATACAAAGATTGTTTCTGAAATCTATCTGGAGCATCCGCTCCACCATAAGCCACCCTAAGCTAAGCGTTCCTAAAGATTACCCCTTAAATTGTTCCCACCTATACCTTTGCTTCTCTCCAGGCTCTTTTGACCATCATTCTGCAAGTGGAAATGTAACAATCTCAATTCATTACAACTAGACACCTTCACCCCTCATAATCATATCAACATCCCAGTCAATCTCCCTAATTTCTCCTCAGGAAACTTCACATACGACTCGCTGCATTTGGACTCTTTGTATGTTTCTACTACAAAAATAGACCTGATATCGTACTCGATTTAACGCCGCATGTGGGCTGACAGTAAGGTCAAAAAACATATTCTTGTTATAAGCATAAACACAACGTCTGTTCACATTTTGTATGGTTGATCCAATGCTGTTATGAATGTATTGAAAATGTAAAATCATAGCCTTCCATTATAAGCATATATTTTAAAAATAATACAATTTATAAGAATCCTGTGAGACATGGTAAGCACAAATAAGTCCAGCTCAGGTACTCCAGTCTTCAGTGTCACAACGTGATGGCCTTACCGACTCAATGCATTTGCGCTCAAGAAACATTCGATTGATTTTTAGCAATGTGTTGAAACGTATGTGCTACTATACACTAAGGCTTACAACAATCTATAAAAAATAAATATTTATATGGTAACATTACAGATACTTTTACTGTACTAAAAAAAATCAATTTGTGCATTCTTCTGAATAATATAAATTAAATATCTTTACAAAAAAATACAACGACAGTAATAAACATATACATATATTATTAATACAAAAACAAAGAATAAACTTAAATTCAGTTAGCTGTTTTGTTAGTTAATTTTTGGAAAGACTTACTCAAATAATACGACCCACTGCGTTTACAAATGAAATTCCATGGTCTGTGCTATAATACTGGAATTCATTATAAATGCATATGCAGGTAGCGTAAACACCGTTTAAATGCACAGATTATGATAATCCAAAAAAAAATCACTTAAATCACTGTTCCATATTACGTGAAAAATCACCTGCTTTAAGGGTTCATATATATGCCTTTCAATTTTTCCTTTCCTCCACTTTGGATGTTACAAGCCTGGTGCCTAACCAAGATCTGTAAAGTTGCTAAGACTAAAGTTTCAAATCCAAAGAGGATATTCTTTATAAAAGTTAAGAGTCGCCACGCCTACCTAAACCCTCGTTCTAACACGCCCCAACATACCTACGTCGCTCTGTGGTAAGATTTGCATAACAACTCCAAAAAAAGCCCAAATTTTCACCAAAGAAGAAGCGTACTTTTATTTCTCTACAGCTGTATTTTTCCTTGAGTTTCCCGCCGTCATGTCGTAAAGGACGCTTGTGCTTCGTTGTAAAAGCGAACTACTTTTTTGTTCTTCCAAAATAGATGATACTGCTCGTCATGGCCTGGGATCTGAAGAAAATCCGTGTTGGTTGCTGAGGAAATACTTCAACTTCACACTGTTTATCGCCGGATCGGCTTTCACCATGGACGAAGTTGAGTCCAGCCCGGAGTCGTCACATGTCGTTCTGGACGCTCCTTCGTCTCAATCGGCCTGGAACCAGCAGAAGGGAGGAAACAAGCCTCAGCTACTCTTCCCGGCCTCACGCACTCTAACCGGGGCTATCCCCTACACGGACTAGGCTGCTGGTTTAAATTCGGTTGTGAAAGCGAAACTACTTTGTTTGTCTTCCAAAAGAGGACACGACTACCGCCTCAGGTGTTAAGTTGTTATTTTACCACACTGTCCACAGTAACATAACACAACCCAATATATCAATGTTGCACACATTTTATGGAAGGTAACTGTTTACCTGATCCTGGGAGAGTAAAAAGGAAAAAGGACGTTAAGAACACAATGTCGGCAGGGTCGGACCTCACAGTCTGTAAGGTATATTAATTTAATATTATAAATGATTTTGCCACTAGATTGATTCACACGCGAGTTTGGGGCCGTAGATTAAACACTTGTTGTGTTGCATTCCTGATCCAATGCAGACAGATAATTTATGTTTACTTGGCACTTCAATTAGAATGCACGCAAAACGCAGAAAATACATTAAAGTCCTTATAATCTATTATGTCCCCCTGATTCAACAAATGCCAAACTCGTTTGGATGGGTGTTAATGTTTTGGTTTCGTCTCTGGCCAGGACACTGCAAATCAGCAGTATTGGTGAAAGTGCAAACATTTCCATCCTCTCCCGCCGAGGTATATCAAAAAAAAAAAAGGGACAACACAATCACCACAACAAGCATATGGATAGCTGAGACCAAATCACAGCACCCCGAGAAGCGTTTTTCAAACCCATGAGCTTGTCAAAATCTAAAAAGACAAAAAAAGCGTTTTACAAAATAGCAGTGGCATGCGAGAGAAGAAAAAAATAATGTGCATTATAGTGGAAATAATGTGTTTAAGTTTTGTTTTACTTTAACCCGCATAACATAATTCCTAGAAATTACAACAAAACAAAAACCAATCTGTTCTTTTAGCAGCATCATTGACCCCTTTACTTGATGCCCACAAACCCACCAGTTCAATAAACAAACTTAAACACGAAAAAAAAGATAAAGAAAAGAAGAGAAACCGCACACACACCAGATCGAGATAAAATGGGGCGAAGAGTAGAGAGAGAGAAGAGATAGCGAGGAGAGAAAAAAATGGAGAGAGAGTCGGAGATTTGCAGAGTGCGCTGGCTCACACACACACAAACTGTCAACGCTATCCCCACCGATTTTTATGTATAAAAAGAAGTCAGAAACCAAGAGACTAGATCGCGACATTAATTTCAGCGAGCAAAAGAGTGGTACTGTTTTTGAAAAAGGAGAGGAGAATAAGAGACTAATTTCATAGTTTTTTTAAAAAGGAAAGTTGTAGAGCGAGAAAAAAAAACAAAAAGAAGCCGCAAAAGAAAAAAAAGAAGACGCCGCATCAAGGTACAGCCACCACCACTTTCATCTCTTTCTCTCTCCTACTTTCTCTCTCGTAAAAATCTCTCTCTCTCTAAAAAGAAACTCATCCTCATCTCAGGTACAAATCGAATCGTCAAATCAAATCGATATTAAGTGAAATCATGCTATAAATTCATAAAACTACAAAAAATACATTTTATCTTCCGCAGTATTTCATCTCTGTTCCTTATTTGAACTTGGGGACCGAATGCTAGCACTAAACCTGGCCTGCGAACTGCCCAAAAATCACCTGTTATTTAAAGTAATTACCCGATATCGGGTCAATATTGCGAACATAAGCAAATGGGAAAGTAATAAAAGAACTAGTTTTAACCTTGTCTTAAACTTGGCAAATGTGACCATGAATAGCGGGATAATCAACTCTTGCCGGCATTAAATGTTTTAAATGCACATATCGCTAGCGGAAGTAAGGTTCATTGGAGGCACCACAAAAAACCCAAATAAAACAAATAAAGACATTAAAATCTTTAATCAACGCCAACAAAAAAAAACCGTTGATTTATCCCTTACTTAATTTGGAAGGCCACAATGCAGAACAAAAAACATAATTTGGAAGAAAATTTTAAAAAAAACAAAAAACGGCGTTATCTGTTTGAAGAAACTTCAAATTTAAAATCAACATTAAAATTAACTTAAATTAATTTTTTTTTTTGTTTTACACTTTCCAATATATTTTCAAATAATGTTCAAATAATTATTATAATAAACATTTTTTAAAAAGTCATAGGACTCATTAAAATGGCATCAACCTTAGTAAGTCCAAACTTTGTTTCAGTTCTGCCTCTCTGCCCCTACTTTCCTGTCTAGACTATACTGTCCCATAAATAAAAGCAAAAAATAAAACTCTACTTCCTGGTCCATAAAAGTTTATTTTGTTTATTTGAGAAAGGTACCAGGTATGAAGAGCACTTTCAAACCTTTACTTTGATTCAACCTAAAAGTCTACAAAGCTCATTTCTACAAAAAAAGACCATAGCAGAGCGTTTAGCCACCAATAACACACTACTCTTGCTTTTACAGCACGAAAAAAAAAACCTTAACATTCTTAGATGCTTTAGGTGTAAAAGCCAATGGAACAAACAAATAAGAGTGGTCACTTTATTATAGTAACTGTGTTCCATTTGAAGAAAGAGAGAAACATAGAAAAGCAACAACCAGAAAGAAGTACACAACTGTTGAACTGTCCAAACACTGATCTATTCCATTGCTCTCAAAGTAAGTTTTAATCATATATATTGACACTTACCAGCACATTTGGTCCGAGTGATGAGGGGTGGTCCCGGTGGTCCAGTGCCACCCTCCCCAGGTCGGGTCAGAAGAACCTTAATCTCATACTCCACATCCGGATCCAAATGCCAGAGCTTGTAGGTTGGCGCATCCACGATGTGCGTCTCGGCCCAGTTTCCAGTGGTGGTACGGTACTCCACCTCTTTCAGCATGATGGGGCCGTCGCCGATGATGGAGTTGGCATTTGGTTTGATCCACAAGTAGGTGGCACCAACTGCGAGAAGCTCAGGTGGAGCGATTGGTGTGGGGGGCGCTAAAGAAGAAAAAAATGGATTGTTTACATCAGGTTGATTATTATCTACAATCTTTATTTATCACCACACAATCAACCCCTAACAAAATGGCATCATAGAAAAGGCTAGACTTTTTGCCATTTTATCATCATGTTGCCTTCAAATACTCTTGGTAATTTTTCACTTAGAAACTCAGAAGTGATCATTATTATGAAGTGCATTGAATGTCAGAATCAAAAAGGTTTTCATATTTCTTTCTTTTACACTTTACAACAAAAAGCTTTTTGACACTAGTGCAACAAAATGAACAATAGATGTGAATTAGAACTACAATCAATGTTTTATCTGCATACTTTTGATTATTCTTCATCAATAGCACGCAAAATGTGTACAAACTAATCCATTCACCAAACACCCTTTATGATCAATACCACGCATCTTCAATAAATGAATAAATCCATATTTGAAAGTGGTGGAAGAAGCAATATAAATAAATGAAAAAAGTGGCTGCACTGAAATACATCAGCCATTTCTGGCAATAATTTTTCAGCAAATTTAAAAAGTTGTTGAAAGCGCAATTAAGGGCTGTAAAAAGTAATCTTGCTTCACTATTACACTGAATTCAGCCATCATTTCACATTTGCTTTTGTAGTGCAAAATGGTGAGAGGAAAATGAAGGCTGGAATTACAGTGAAGCATGCGGCCGAAGCTTTGAAGCTCATTAAGGGATATCAGACAGACTTGCTTGGCCGGCAGAATTGTTAGAATAAATGGAATGAAACGTTTCCTGGAATCCCAGTTGAGAAGGTGGGCTATAGCTTTTCCCTAAACACTTAGCTAAGCTCTCTTCCTCTCCCTCTCTCTCTCCACTGCTTCTACCCACTCACATTAAATCCACTGGAGACAGCTTACGGCTTGCACAGCATTAACTTCCTGTCTCTGCCTGTCTCTTCCTTCTCTGTCTCACTGCCATTTGAGCACCTCAGATTTACCCTCAAACCTGTGAAAGGTAAACAATGTTTCTTTTTTTCTTCCTTTCTTGCTTCCTTCCTTCACTGTTTATTCCCTTCCATCCTTACGCTCTTGAATCCTTCCTTACTACTTTCCTTCCTTCCACTCGTTTCCCTTTCTATTTTTATGTCCTACTTCCTATCTCTCTTTTTTTCCTTCCCTTTCTTTTTCCCTCTTTTTCTTAATTTCTGTCTTTTCTTCTGTATTCTTTTCTACCTTACGTCCATACTTACTTTCTACCTTCCTTTCTCCCATTTCCATCCTTTCTTTCGTCCTTCCTCCCCATTTCCTTCCATCCATCCTTCCTTCCTCCCCATTTCCTTTCTTCTTTCCATACTTCCTTTCTCCCCATTTTCTTCCACCCAATTTCCTTCCTTCCTTGCTTTCCATTTCCTTTCTTCCTTCCTTTTTTCTCCCCATTTCCTTCCTTCCTTGCTTTCTCCCCATTGCCTTCCTTCCTCCCCATTTCCTTTCTTCCGTCTACAGGATTCTTTATTTCAAGTAAATAAGAAAAAGAACCCTAGCAACCACATAATGATTTAGCAACCACACGGAACACCTTAGCAATGACCTGGTCCAGCCACCCAAACACTTTCTTCATAAAATGTAAATATTACAACAATAACAATATTGTTTCCCCGATTCATTTTTTATGTAAAAATACATTCAGAATCATCTTCTCTATTTTATCCTTTCTTTCTTTATTTCTCAGTTCCCGCCTTCCATCTTCTAATCATGTTTTTGGCACTCTCTCTCAGCAGGAGAGGGTGCAGACAGACACTAATCCAGGGTTAGAGGTGAGTAGCGGTGCATGAAGGGTTCATCCGAGCATGGAAGAGCCACCCAGGCCCACTCTAATGAGAGGCTGCTGTCTCTACTGTGCCATGTAATCAACTGAGCCAGATTACCAAAGCCCATTTACCCACAGCTGATAACCACTGACTCCCTCAGCTGCCCGGAAAGGACACGCTCTGGCTCGGAGAAGAGAGTTTAGACGTGACCCGTCAACCTCCGAAGCTTAAGAGCGTTTAGTGCTTGAAATGAAAATGAAGGTGGGAGAAAATAAAAACGATAACAGAAAGGAAGGAGGAATAATAAAAAGTAAACAGAGATTACCACAGAAAAAAAAGACAGGAAATATAGGAGGGTAAGAAGAAGGAAAAACATTTTCTGCAGAAACTGTCCACATATAGTCTCTATAATATTCTGTTTTTTAAATGAGTCCATCATTTAATGCGAGCCTATTGGATATTTTGACCATTTTATTTGCTTAGGAAACTAATATATGTGTAATACTTAACCATAGGGGTGTGTTTAATTCCCTAACCATAAGCATGACCAATAATTTACTGTAGTAAACCCCAGTAATAATGACTGCAAAACAAATCTTCAACACTTTAGTGTGAAATGAGATATTGCTTATGGATAATGTCTTATTTATCATATGAATGGACTCCAGCGTGTTGTTCCTCAAGGTAGCTGTCACATCTAAATTGCAATTTTGAAGTAGTGCCTTTGTTCAAACCATTAATACACTTCCATCGTTTAATGCATTTTCAGCAGTCTTTATGTCAGCACATTGTCCTGGCGTGGGCATTTATGGTCCTGCAGTTGATAAACTCGGCGATTAGTGGAGTGTTTTTGGATTGAGCGTTTATGATTGCAGCTGGATTGAAATGAGGTTTGGATGCTGTTGATGACTGGCTGAATCTTGGTGATTGCTTGTTGATGATTGGCTGAGTGTTATTGTACTCCGGATGATTTACAAACTATTTTGAGCTTCCAGCCTTGATGATGTGGTTGTTGATTAGCACAGTGGTTTGTGGTTATGTCACTAGAGAGATCAACATATGTTCATTACAGGAATGTTAAAACATCTGACGTCTATTAATTACTTTGTAGTCCCATTCAGATCACATATTGCTTAGGATGGCGCAACAGTCTTGACAAAGAAAAAAATAAATTGTGGTATCACAACTAATAACTGCAAGTGCACGAATATAGTGAGGGAGGGCTTGTATATAAATATGCTGGCAGAATAAAAACAAATATTCTAAAGTTCTAAAGTTCTCCATTTCTTATGTCAGTATATTCTCTCAAAGAGATGAAATGAGAATGAATAAGAAAATATGCTAGGCTCAGACAGGCTAGACACAACCTCACAGTATGGATAGAGATAACAAAAGGAGCATTACCCGTTCACCAGGGGTCCCTTTCACTCCAGGAAAAACCTATTTTCTACAGACATAAGAGGTTTCCTGCACACACTATTTACTATTTCAGGTGTAGAAATTCATGTGTGTGAGCGAGCACAATTCTAAATACTCTTTTCTTATCAAATTCCCTTGATACACAAAGTTCATTCCCATTTCCACTGATACTTTGCCATACGTTCAGGAATATTAGCAGCAATGTGGTGATTGGAGTCCCTGTGCAGGTGTATGTGTGTCCATGTGGCCAAGCGCCCCTGTAATTTTATCCTTTATCACCTGGTGTCCGCAGGGAGGTTTTAAAACCAGCTGGATTTGCGAGAAATCTCCAGAAATCCCACCCTGCTATCTGATCAAAGCCCACCGGGTTTGTCTGATAGCAGAGCTGGAGGAGAGAAAGATGAGCTCCACCGTCAAATGGGAATTTGTAGCTGTGAAACAACAATAATTGCAATCTGGTTTCTCGTCTGTCGGAACAACCAATTCAACAGAAACCGAGAAAGAGAGAATATGGCTACAGTATTAGAAAGTTTAGAAAGATTTAATCTTGAACCACAGTTTTTTTTTAATACCCGCAATTCAGCTGATGCAAAAGCTGATACATACACATTTGTGCTGGCGTACACACTAGAGCAGGGCAATAAATAAGTATTGATAAATTGATGCAGTATATTAAATTTTATTTTGGCTGTGAAACTATATATATTCCTTACATACACCAAACACCAAAGTTTGGTGTTTCTCTTACCAAGGCTACATTTATATGATCAAAAATACAGCACCAACAGTAATATTGTGAAATATTATTGCAGTTCTAAATAACTGTTTTCCATTTACGTATATTAGAAAATTTAATTTATTTCTGTGATGCCATGCTGAATTTTCAGCATCCATTACTCCAAGTGTTACATAAAAGAGTTGGGCTGCTTAATATTTTTTGTGGAAACCTTGATACTTTTTTCGGGATGCATTGAGGTAGAAAGACACAAATAACAGGGCATTAAGTGGACATTTTGTAAAATTATGAATGTTTTTACTGTCACTTTTGATCAACTGAATGTTTCCTTGCTGAATACTGATACTATATATTCATATTCCAGCTCTACAAATCTTAAACCTCAACTTGGCTTCACTTCAAGCTCTTCCAAATAAGATGGATTTTGCTTGTATCATTGAAAAACAATATCTAATATGTTACACAACCATAAAGGCATTAATAACATCAAAAACATATTGAGCAACATCCTGAGATTTTCATTCCATTTAAGAATTGCATCACATTATGCCAAAAATCACAGGAGCACTTCAGAACAATAGCAACACTTTCCATAGCATTGACAAGCTCTCTGTACACCAAGACAACAGCAGCACCCACAAAGATACATCCTCCATACATGCAGCCTCATGGGAAACAGTTCCGAGTGACTCACACAGTTGTTTCAAATCATTTGCTTTATTGCTCGGATCAAACCTCGGAAGAACGGCTCAGGGGAAGCAGATGAGAGATGCCAGGAGAGATGCAGTCTGTGCCTTTGACCTGACTCTTATCCCTTAATGCAGTATCTCTTTGGAGGTTTGATTCTCTTTGTCAGGACGAGGAACTACAATTCCCGTTTTTTTCTTCCTTCCATCTAAAATCTAATTCCCCTTCTATTTTTTATAGTTGTGCATCGTGTTAGAAAGGTTTTCGTTGGATGCCCTCACAGAACGCTTTAATCAAAACACCATATTGAGCATTATCGAAGAGCAGGGAACAAGAGAAATACAGAGAAGGAACACTGTAAACATACAAGCGTGGTAAGAACAGCGTGAGAGGAGTGAAGGCTCTTCAAACCCTCTTTCAGAAGAAATACATTCAGGTCTGGGCAAATACATGCAGTGCACGGGGAACGGACGACAAGAGAGGGAGAAAGTGAAAATAAGGGAGGAGGCATCTTTCGCTAGACTGAATTCACAAACCCAGCGCTGTTCAAAGAAGGCATGCTGAGGACACCTGTGCATAAAATTCTAAATTCTGCTCCAAATACATCTCTGGACTCAGTGAGACGAAAAACAACCCCACACACACACACACACACACACACACACACACAAAATTCGGTTTCCAAAATCTAGCGAGCTGCCGTACTGTATACTGCCTACATAGGCCACATCCTAAATGGAGATTCATAAGGTCAGAAATGCAGACCAGTAATAGAAAACTGAATGTAGATGGTAGTTTACATTAAGAATGTAATACAAACTTGTGTGTTTGTTTGATAGCTATATACATACAGTATATATACAGTATATACCTTTACAATAGATATACAAACCCGATTCCAAAAAAGTTGGGACACTGTACAAATTGTGAATAAAAAAAGAATGCAATGATGTGGAAGTTTCAAATTTCAATATTTTATTCAGAATACAACATAGATGACATATCAAATGTTTAAACTGAGAAAAATGTATAATTTCAAGGGAAAAATAAGTTGATTTTAAATTTCATGGCATCAACACATCTCAAAAAAGTTGGGACAAGGCCATGTTTACCACTGTGTGGCATCCCCTCTTCTTTTTATAACAGTCTGCAAACGTCTGGGGACTGAGGAGACAAGTTGCTCAAGTTTAGGAATAGGAATGTTGTCCCATTCTTGTCTAATACAGGCTTCTAGTTGCTCAACTGTCTTAGGTCTTCTTTGTCGCATCTTCCTCTTTATGATGCGCCAAATGTTTTCTATGGGTGAAAGATCTGGACTGCAGGCTGGCCATTTCAGTACCCGGATCCTTCTACGCAGCCATGATGTTGTAATTGCAGTATGTGGTCTGGCATTGTCATGTTGGAAAATGCAAGGTCTTCCCTGAAAGAGACGACATCTGGATGGGAGCAAATGTTGTTCTAGAACTTGGATATACCTTTCAGCATTGATGGTGCCTTTCCAGATGTGTAAGCTGCACATGCCACACGCACTCATGCAACCCCATACCATCAGAGATGCAGGCTTCTGAACTGAGCGATGATAACAACTTGGGTTGTCCTTGTCCTCTTTAGTTCGGATGACATGGCGTCCCAGTTTTCCAAAAAGAACTTCAAATTTTGATTCGTCTGACCACAGAACAGTTTTCCACTTTGCCACAGTCCATTTTAAATGAGCCTTGGCCAAGAGAAAACGCCTGCGCTTCTGGATCATGTTTAGATATGGCTCTTTTTTGACCTATAGAGTTTTAGCAAACAGCGAATGGCACGGTGGATTGTGTTAACCGACAATGTTTTCTGGAAGTATTCCTGAGCCCATGTTGTGATTTCCATTACAGTAGCATTCCTGTATGTGATGCAGTGCCGTCTAAGGGCCCGAAGATCACGGGCATCCAGTATGGTTTTCCGGCCTTGACCCTTACGCACAGAGATTGTTCCAGATTCTCTGAATCTTTGGATGATATTATGCACTGTAGATGATGATAACTTCAAACTCTTTGCAATTTTTCTCTAAGAAACTCCTTTCTGATATTGCTCCACTATTTTTCGCAACAGCATTGGGGGAATTGGTGATCCTCATGACTTCTGAGAGACACTGCCACTCTGAAGAACTTTGATTAGCATGATGCTAAGATAAAGTCAAGTCAAGTGTATATGTATATTTTCAGAATATACATTGTTTCAAAGCAGCTTTACAGAAAATCATGATATTAACTTTTATAATATCTTAATATCTTTATGTCCTGTAGTGGCATTAAGCCAATTAGAGCTGGTAATAGTTTACATTTTGTGACGATACAAGAAGTTGAGATATGCTATTTAATTTATATATATATAAAACCCTATTTAAGTATACTGTATGTATGCGGATAAAGTTGAACATACTTATATATCCAACCTGGGTGCCAGCATAGTTATATTAATTTTTGTTGTTTTAAAAGTATACTTAGCGGTGCCTTAAATACAATTTTTGTAAATTACATTGCAACACACAAGTATACCAAACAATCCCCAGCCAAGGGCGTGTGCTATATGTATATAGTGTAGGTGTTACATGTCAATGGTAATAGTAAGGATTGTTACTAACCCAACTGCCGATGTCTTCCGTCAGCATACCATATGAACTACTTGGACTGCCGGTATGTTTTTAGCAAAGTAGGCTAAAACTCACTTTTGACTAGAATTCTTGATATTTTAATTCGAGTCAGGAGTGTTTCGGCCAGGAGGTACGCGGATTGTTGTTATACAAAGATGATTGCATAATGCTACATTGATAGGTGCATACACGTAGGGGAAAGCAGCGCTAGTTAAAAACTGTACCCTTAGGCAACAGTTTTCAAAGTTTGCCTTTTAACGAACCACGCACCCGTTCACGTATGTGGCCTTCTTGGCTAGTTTTTACTTAGGTAATATACATACAAATATAGCTATACTTTTTGTGTTAATAAATGATGGTCTTAAGTGGCAATAACATATGACAACAATAGTATTATAAATTAATCATAAATGGCTCTATTAACTGAAAGGCATAACTTACATTTCTATAGCCATTACACTGAGTCTTATGATTCTTCCCATTTATTTTTTTAAAAGTGGTCAGTCTCACATTCCTAACTGACTCTCTCTGGCAGCCTTGAGTCGGTTTAAGTCACCTGCGATGCCATATAATGCTGTCCAGGTAGGCAGCTCACTAGGTTTTGGAAACTGAACAACTGTATTCCTATGAGATGGAGAGTCTGTGAAAAAGCTATGTATTTCAATGCACATATGCGGCGTATACTTTGAAGTGTCGGGTACTTGGAGAGCAGTGCATCAAGAGGCTACGGAATACAAACTAAATAAATAAATATTCACACAGACAAACAAAGTGGCTGCAAATGTTTGAAGTGCTAACTCCTTGGCTCCTGCTTATCTGGGCTGTAGTATTACTGTGCTCTAATCCATCTCTGTAGTGAAGGCCCCTCGCAGGCAGTCTACGGACACACACACAGACTTCCAAAATCCTTCACTAATACTTCTCTCTGTCTGAGTGTAGATAACACAGTGCTTTCTGCATCATCATCACACACATAAACACCTCTCGCAAAAAACACGCACAGATCCGCGATGTTGGCAGACAATTAGGTACGTGTTGAAACTCAACACACACAAACTGCAAACTCACTGTATTTCCATCCAATATCCTGAATCCACCCACAAGCTCTGTTCCAAAAACTAGGAAGCTCCCTACTTAGACAGCTGACCTCTAAGGCAAATAACATGGAATCTCATAAAAAAAAAACACTCTACATAGACTGAAAATCTGCAAAATTATCTCCAGTAGAGTTTGATACTTGGTTGTTACAGGTAAAACATACATTAAATATAATAAAATATATTAAAAACTAAAGAACAAATGAAATGCTGCCTTCACATTTGGCCCAAAAGAGCTTAAAATGATTATCACTTCATTTTTCATACAAAATGTAAGGGAGAAAAAAAGCTTGATAAAGTATCATCCATGCATTTTTTAAATAATAACATAAAATAAGCACTAAAAGTACAGAATAAAAGTACAGTTTTTGTTATGCTAATTAATGACAACATAAATAAGTTGAAAATGAACTGAGAAAAATTCTGCAGTCTACTGCATTCTTTTACAGTAGGTTAATATTCCCCACATGCCCTTCATCAACTACACGGACATCATACCAAACAGAGACTACAGAGAATCGATCCAGATTACGCCCTGGAGTTCAGTCCCAGATTACAGCTGTCACCTGTCGTTAGCACCTCTACCTGAGGCCATCGCTCTGTCTATGAATCCATTTGCTATATCAACACTATATTATTCTCTTTCATTCACTCTCACATGAAAGGTCCAATGCTGACCAGCAGCATATCAATAAGGCCATACTGGACACAGTCATTCA
This sequence comes from Sinocyclocheilus anophthalmus, assembly GCA_018155175.1. NCBI lineage: Eukaryota > Metazoa > Chordata > Actinopteri > Cypriniformes > Cyprinidae > Sinocyclocheilus > Sinocyclocheilus anophthalmus. The sequence goes on from JADLZN010005073.1 coordinate 49,737, forward strand.
CACAGACCTTGCTATTATTCTGCTGATGTGAGTCTGTGGGGAGAGTGTGGTGTGGATGAAGGGCCCCTGGGGGCCTCCTGTCTTCTGTCAGAGGCAGAGAGGGGTTTCATGAACCATGGGGATGCCAAGACCTGCATGCTAACTAGCCTAGTGCACTGCATCTGCCACACTGAGAGGCACAGGCCTGTAATTCACTGAGAGATAGTGAAAATTCAAGAAGAGTTCATATCTATATCAAAATACTGAAGTCAGTAAGGCTTCAAGAGATTTCTATAGACATATGGTAATTGTATTCATTTTAATTTACAATGAAAATAGGACCATACCAGCTGAATATATACACACACACACACACACACATACGTGTATGGCTATATATATTAGGGGTGGGAGAAATAAATCGATGCATCGATGCATTGCGATTCTCTCTCCAATGATTCTGGATTTATTCTGAGAATTTCAGAATTGATTCTGACCTTAGTTTTTAACCAGATGAGCGATGATGCTGAGTTTGCTTTAGAAACACCCGTATTCTGCTTGCTTCCAATTCCTCACACACATACACCACTCGAACCTTTCCGTAAAATAGTCTTTCATAAAGTTCGGAAAGGTTGAAGTGAATTACAAGGACATTCGCGGGCTTCATTGCACAGGACATGCTGTGAGAGACGCGCGCTTTGTTTGATGTTACAATCGAAGTGTGCGGACTCGCCTGTCTGTATTTTCCTTACAAATGCTCTACAAAGTCATAATTTATGTGGTTTGGAATGCAGTGGACTTATATATTTAAAATATGAACCTCACTAACAGAAGGCTGCTTTCAATTTCAAATGCTGACGCGCATGCGGCTGTGCGCGACTCCGTGTGGTTCAATGCACTCGCATCTCAAAATGTTTTTATGACGCAAAATTAATGTAAGCACAGCTAGTTATGTCTTAAGGGATCAAACAGACAGGACAAACCACATTACTTCTTATATTACATAAGAGATCCGTGCGTGAATGCAGCTTAATAGATTTCCCGCTGTCTATGAATGTCATGGTAAAAAACAACAGTAAAGATGATGAAAAATCACTCACAGTTCTTGAATGGAAAACGTTCAGATAATCTTAAATATTGAAAGTACTCTTTGTTTGTTGTTTGTAATATGTTTGCTCCTCTTTATTATTTGCTACTTGCTTGTATGTTTTGAAGTTATATTAGTTTAAAATTCTTAACATACAACGGTTTTAATTATTTTTTTCAATTTGTAATTATTAAAAAAAAAGTACTTAATTACTTATGTAAGGATATGTAAACGTAAGGATTTTAAGATTCTCAAGTCGTTTTAAAAAAAAAACCCCCCCTACTTATTCTAGGGGGAAAAGGTAGATCAAGAATCTTCTGAATCGGATTGTGACTCCCAATCGGAATAGGTCGGATCTGATCATGAGGTGACTAAGATTCCCTAAAGATTACCCATCTCTAACTATATATATAGTATATATCATATATATACGGTATCTATATATATATAAATAATATATCTATATATATATATAATATATAAATAATATATTATATATATATATATATATTATATATATATTAGATATTATAATTAGGGATGCACCGATACCACTTTTTTTCAGAACGAGTCCGATACCGATACTTTCATTTTTGGTACTCGCCGATCCCGATACGATACCTGTATTTTCACAGCATTTGTCATTTTTTTTTTAAATATTGGGTACAGAAACAAAATAATAGTAATAATAATAATAATAATATGAATCTTGTTATTTGGCTTCATTTAGCAAACAGATATTTCTTTCAGTTATTTCCACACTTAATTATACTTGTTAAAATGTATTGTATAAGCTTTTACTTTCACTGTTCATTTTAATGGCACATTAGAGCTGCTCAATTGCAGCAGCTCAATACTGTAATCACAAAAAATCACAAAACTTTTTCCTAAAATAATGCAGGGAACCACTCGTTATACATTATACGAGTGCACACGTACTATTTTGGTGATGTAATTTGCATCACACGCAGTGTACACGGACACTCGTTTACAAGTAAAAACCAAATATACTTTGGCCTTAAAGCAAGCTAAACATACGCAGCACGCACATGTTTGTATTGGTGCAGAATGAGAGAGACACTTACAACCTAGCGCATTTCACCCAGTCTGCTAGTTTTCATTTCTCTGCTTTAAATAAATTGTGTATGCTTGCGTTTAAAAATAAATGTGTTATAGCGAATGCCCCTATAAATTTAGTTTTATAGGCTATTTACGATTTAGTTTTAATCCAAATGCATGCGCTAATGGAGCAAACAGCAAATAAAATCATGCAACAGAAGTGCGCGCTCTCAGACTATCTCTCTCGCTCTCCTTACGTCAAATAAATTTAGTAACTTGTGCATTGTTTTACTTAATTGTTTTTGACATATCCGACCGAACTACAACTTTCCAGTGATGTCTTTGAGATATTCACTCGACAAGCCTCAAATCTACTCAGCGGCTCTGCTGATCGCTCGTGCACATCCGCTATACGGTTAATACTGAATGGTTAACATTATATTCATTGCATACTTATACTTCGTATACATCCTTAATCTCTAATAACGCAATTCTGCTGTTTGTTGTTCTGTTGTCAGTGTTTCTTTTTCTGGACACAGCTCTGTTCTCATGCTGTGTGGTATCGGCTTTTGGTATCGGGCATTTTTATGAGTACGAGTACAGGAGCACAGTATCGGGCCCGATACCGATACCAATATCGGTATCGGTGCATCCCTAATAAATATATATATATATATATAAATATATTATATATATATATATATATATATATAAGATCAATATATATATTATGCTGTCAAACGAATAATCGCGATTAATCGCGTCCAAAATAAAAGTTTTTGTTTACATAATATATGTGTGTGTACATTTATTACGTATATATAAAGACACACACATTTTATTTTATTTTAATTACCGAAACATTTAAATGGTAATGCATCATGGATTACACAAAAATGTTAAGCAGCAAAAATGATTTTACCGTATTTTTGAACAATTAAATGCAGCCTTGGTGAGCATAAGAGACTTCTTTCTTTCAAACACATCCAAAAAATTTAATTGTCGACATTTGACCGATATGATCCAAGTAATTATTTTAAGGGAAGCTGTTTTCAACCACCAAGATCCAAACCAGATAAATGGGTTTTCCCACCTCCAAAATCCTAATTTAGCCCATAGATTTTTTTAATAACCTGTGCAAATGGTTTCTTCCAGAATGAATCTAAAACTTTTCTTTCTCCCACATCTCTCCCTCTGACACTGTGATGCAAATGTGTATAAATGGGCTAAAAAGGCACAGAGGGTTTTGGGTTAAAATTGCATCAGGGTGAGATTGTGAGAGGACATGAGAGAGTGAAATGACTGTCAGAATGAATATAACTTAACACAGATTAGCATTCATTAAATATGAAAAATGGAGAGCTTTGACACCACATAGGCTTGAAGTAGAGATAAAGAAAACAGGAATGAAAGAGGAAAAAATAAATAAAGATGATAATGCAGGCAGATGAAAATTATTGTACGTCCAAATGTGTCTGAGACAGAAACGAAGAGTAATGACAGGAAAGTGCTGCCCACAGGAAAGATAAATCACAAAAGACATCTCAATTGTTGCTCATAGTCTAAAAGAGATTAAATAGACAGCAAATTCAGAAGTCTACTTCTTCATCCTGAGAGAAAAAATACCTCAGTAATCATCAGCTATGTTTCTTTAGTGGCATTTTAAAAGAGATCTCAACAAAGTCTCAAAATGAGTTCATATTGGCCATGATGACAAAGTCTGCAATCAAAAGTCAAAAGAGATCTCAGTATGAACACAAACATTTCTAATGACATTCTTCAATCACAAAATGATCTGCGCTACTATTCACATTTACTTTATACCTCTACACTCTTACTGTACTTCAAAAACCTCATCATTATGCAAAAATCGTCACGCCAATCACAAGTTGGTATGCAAATTGGTTTTAGAAAGATGACCAATTAAAATTCTGTATACAAATATCACAATGACATCATGAGTGTTAGCTACGTGCACTCTAAAAAATGCTGGGTTGTTTCAACTCAATGTTGGGTCAATTGATAACCCAACTGTTTAGTTAAAAAGCTAATTTAAAATGTAACCAAAATTTAACCCAACAGTTGGGTTAGTCCATATTTGACCCAACATTGGGTTGAAACAACCCAGTATTTTTTAGAGTGTACTTTTGACAGCTCATTCAACAGCATGAATGAAGATGGGAGATTTTCAAACTTCATAAGAAGTGGGCCTATAACATTTACCAGAACAAAAATGTATCTTAAAGTTTAAAACAGTGAAAATGCCAAGCGATTCAGGCTCAATTAGTTGCAGAAGTTTTACACTTAAGCTTAGGAGTTTAGAACAAACTAACCTGATTGTTTGAGGAATATCTACTCTACTGCCTTCCAAGTACTGCAATAAAACATAATTGTGAGCTCATTAAAACTCCTGAGCTATGAAAGAACAACCTGTGAGCAATAAAATGTTACTGTGGTTGAGAAAGCTATCAAAAAAAGAGACAGAGGCATGCATAGGGGAAACATATTTACAAAGGAAATCCTGAGAGAGCAAAAGCAAACACAAATAAAAGAGACATGAGAAGAAAATGACAAATAATGGGACTTTCTCCATGGTCACCAGCAGGAAGGTACATTCACACCACAAGCACCTCTGTCATTCCCTCTATCTCTCTCTCTATGCCATCAGCCAGTGGTTATTAATGACCCCTGCACCCCTCTGTGAGCACCCCATTTATAAAACTCACCGTTTTAATCTCTCTCAGTGTGTGTTACTCCCCCGCGCTCCCTCAGCCTGCAAACACACTCATACATTCAGTGGCTGACACCTTTATGGAGGATTGAGAATGCAATGGCCAGTACTTACAGTTCAGGCACCTGCCCAAAACTGAGCACACTTACTCGTATTTACACACCATTCCTCGCTTTCTGTTGCTTAACCGGTTATACAACTCATCCACAATATTCCTAGTCTTTTATGGTGTTTTCCTTCTTTTTGAATTTTACTTTTTGAAATGTATATTTTATTATGCTCTTCTTTTGAACTTTCAAAACATTACAAAATCCTGAAAAAAATCAACGTTTCCACAAAAAAAATATTAAGCAGCACAACTGTTTTCAACACTGATCATTGTAAAAATGTTTCTTAAGCAGCAAATCAGCAAATTAGAATGATTTCTGAAGGAACATGTGACACCGATGCTGAATAATCAGATTTGCATCACAGGAATAAATTACAATTTTAAATATATTTATAAAATATTTCACAATATTACTGTTTTACCGTGTTTTTGGAAAAAATGCAGCTTTGGTGAGCGTAAGAGACTAAAAAATCGACTATGAACCTTTGAATAGTAGGCTTAAAAAACAACAACAGTAATAATTAAGTTGAATGACATTTATTCTTAAAACAAGAAAATCTCTTAATTGCTAACGAGGTAAGAACAAGAAAAACGAGAAACACTGCCAATGGGGTATGAGAAATATACTTAATTGAGCATAATTTTATTTCTCCAGTGAATTTATCATGCATTGAGGATGTTAAGGCCAAAAAACTGATTACGAAAATAATATCTCTGCAGATCCACTTAGTCTGCATTTCTTCAGTTATACTGGGTCAAACTTTTGGCCTTTTCAGCTCAGCTCCCGTTAAAAGTTACACCCCCAGCAAGTTCTCTTTATTAATTGTCAGTGTCTGACTGGAATGATGCCACTCATGCCATACACGCTGCCCCCACCTCCTCCCCCTGGACTGAATCCCTGGCACCGCATGCATTAATTAATGCATATTTCATTTAGCATGCCTGTGCTGTGCAGCATATTGCCTTCCACTCTATTCATTTCCCCAGGGAAATGATGTTATACATCACCCCTCTGTTGGCTTCCCTAATCACACACACAGTACGCAGGCAGACGCATCCACACACTTCTGAATTCCCAGGATGACACTGGACCCTCTGAGCACCTGAGACGCTCACAGCCTGAGGGATATTGCCCCAGCACGCACCACCCCTCCCAGGACGTGCTCAGCAAAGCCAGATGGCAGTGATCGCTGACAGAACACACTGCTCCAGAAACCCAATCACGCTGCCACTATATGTGAAACCTCTGTTAGCTTCTAGATTTGGCATGTTAATCAGACACATACTAATACTACAAAGATGGGTCATTACTGTACAAGAAAATCTGATTGGATGAGTCACAGATGATGATTATACTCTAAATCAATCTACAATTTATACTAATAAGCTAAAATAAACTACTGCATATCACTTGAAAAACGGTTTGTTGTGATTTATATAATAAATAATCATAGTTATTTAATTGAACATGGCCATCTTATGTCATGTGTTGCAACCATTTCATAATAAACCATGAGAAGTTAGAATGATTTTACCATGATTAATGGGGTTTCAGACACTAAAGATTGACTTTGTGTCAAAGAAAACCATTTACACTATGGATACATACAATATCAACAAATAGACAAATCCTTTTTTATATATGACCTCAAAAAATACAAATTCCTCCGTGTAGGTTCACAAAACTTTGATTTGATAATATGCTTAACAGTGACTTAGTTTGACATTGAAAATTTGATATTGTACTTTTCAGTCTAAATTCACACTTTAAAAATTGTGTGCTACAAAGACAATTTACATATAAAGGGGTGGCACTGAATTTGAATTTCATGAAAAGCCCATTTGACTTCTCCATTTTATAATGATTAAGGCGACACATCGACATCACACCACATCATTTTTAATAAAATTTGGAATTCAAGCAGAATAGAATAAATCACCGCTTGAAATGACAGATAACAGCCTTGACAATAGAGTACCTGCATGCCTCATATTGTATCACAGGATAATGATGAACTTGCTTGCAGTGCAGATTCTCAATATATACAGTAACTCTCCTGTGCTTTGTGAATATAGCTTCATAAGATGACAATGATAAGAGAATATATCCATTTGCACTTTAAATCTATATCATTCAATTTATAACCAATCAAACACTACTATTCAAACATTTGGGATAAGTAAGACTCTTATCGCTCACAAAGGCTGCACATATTTAATTAAAATATTGTGAAATATTATATAAATTTGAAAGAGCTGTTATCTATTTGAATATATTTCATAATATAATTTATTCCTGTGATGCAAAGCTGAATTTTCAGCATCATTACTCCAGTCTTCAGTGTCACATGATCCTTCAGAAATCATTCTAATATGCTGATTTGCTGTTCAAGAAACATTTCTGATTATCTGGTTATCTGATATCAATGTTGAAACAGTCATGCTGCTTAATATTTTTGTGGAAACTGTGAAACAGTGTTTTTCAGGATTCAATGATGAATAGAAAGTTCCAAAGAACAGCATTTTTTTCTTTTTCACATATACAAGAAATTAGGGTTAATCGTGCCTATTGTTAAGAGTTGGACTCATAACCCAAAGGTTGTGGGTTCGAGTCTCGTACTGGCAGGGATTGTAGGTGGGGGGGACTGAATGTACAGCGTTCTCTCCCACCTTCAATACCACGACTGAGGTGCCCTTGAGCAAGGCACCGAACCCCCATCTGCTTCCCGGGCGCTGCAGCAATATGGCTGCCTACTGCTCTGGGTGTGTGTTCACAGTGTTTGTGTGTTCACTGCTGTTTGTGTGCACTTTGGATGGGTTAAATGCCGAGCACTAATTCCGAGTATGGTCACCATACTTGACCACATGTCACATGTCACGTCACTAAAATACTTCTAAATGCCACTCTTGAGTAAATTATGCATCCTGGCTAATAAAACTATTTTGTTTTCCTAGAAAAACACAAAAAAAACACAAGACACACAGATTAAGGTTACTGAACATAAATGCAAACTATTTAACAGCACAATTAACACTCAATTATATCAGTGCAGAGTGTTGTCAAAAGTACCGACCGTGATACCATTCGGTACTGAAATTTTAAAAACGTCAATTTCCCGCTATGCTTTGAGTGCTGTTGAGCAGATTCTTGAACAGCACTGACTGGTCATAGTGGGCTGATAGGTCATATCAGCGGATATAGACGGATCCGCTGATAGACACAGCTTTCAAACACTCCCATGTGTTTCTGCGTGAGCGCTCGGTGAAGAGCGTGAAGCGATGATCATTGAAGACAATCACAGACATATCTGTTGAGTGCGTGAACACAATGACCAATCATCAATGTTGAGGAATCTGCTCAACAGTGCTCAAATCTTAGCGGGAAATTGACTTTTTAAAATTTCAGTACCGAATGGTATCGCAATTGGTACTTTTGACAACACTACTGTGAAGTTTTGTTCGGTGGTTCTAAAGTTTCTATCATTTTTCTTTTTCCCCCAAATGATACTGGGACAACCAGGACTTACAGAGCAAATAGAGGACTTGAAACTGTCCCGCAGTGCTCACTCTAGCAGTGACAGCAATGCTAAATCATCTGCAAAGAGAAGCTTTAGATCTGCAGTCATGCTGGGTACACCTGGGAACTCGAGTGGTTCCAACTGTAATGCCGGTTTGTCAGGCCTTAAACGTACTTTTACTGTCTGAGTCAAAGATTTAGTTCTGTTCGAATGATTCTTTGACTCAGAATTTAATCTTCACAGACAACTACACGCAAATCAAATATATATTTTTGAACCAATGGTGCTAAGATGGGACAATCAGTTTGGTCTAACACTGGCAGAAGGGGGAGCTAGAAATGTTTGGGAAACCTATTTAAAAATATTAATTATTTACACACTTCACATTAAATGATTAGTCAGTTACATTATTGCCCAGTCTACCTTAAAAAATACCATCATCTCATTATTATTCATAGATATTCATACATTTTTACATTTGAATAGACACTGATACATACAATACCATATGGATGGCTTTTTACGCATGGCTTTACAGAAATATAAAATCCTCTGTTTAGGTTCACAGATTATTGAACAGATAGCCTAATTTTAGCATACTTCTAATAAATGAGATTGATTAAACATGCTTAACAGCACCGAAATGTTAATTTAACACAGTTAGCACTCACATATACCTAATTTGACACAGAAACTTTGAAAATACATTGATATATTGCATATCAGTCTAAATTCAAACTGAACAGATCATGAGCTACAAATGCACCCTACATAGAAATAAAGAGGGGATGTTGAATTATTGGCCAAAAGATGCTCTATTACTTTGTAAAAAAAACATTTTACCTATCTATTGCTATCTGAAATGAATAATAGCAGCTCCTAATAAAGACTAAGGACCATTACTGATGTCTCTGTAGTGATTAAAGGATTTAATCATGTCTTTGTTCCAAAAGCAGCATTGAGAAACTGATGGATTTTAGTCATTTCTCCTTTTTTACTTTCAAGTGCCATATGGGCAGACAAGCTTGAATCCCAGACAAAGCTTATCAGGGGTAAAGAGCACCACTAAAGGTGTTTTTGGCCATGCTAAGTCACACACGGCACAGCTACAGCCAAACAGATGCTAGCATTTCTCTCAAGTCCAGTGACCACATGTTAACAAGCCTTGCAGAAAGGGACCAAAGCTTTTTGTTATTTCTGCTTAAGTGGGACAATGGCTCTGTAGTGAAGCTGAGGCTCTACCCCATTATCTTAAGAAACAGAGGAGAATCAAGGCTTCTGTACTAGTCGTTAGCAATGCTAGCTGAAATAATGAATACTCTGTGGGTAACAATTCAAGAGGAATCCTGCTGCTGACGGCTGATGCGGGTTATAAGTGCTGTATTTTGGGCTGTGGGTTTGCTTTGTGTGTGTGTTTTGGCGAGCATCTCTCAACGTCCACGCATCTCCCTTTTTGAAGAGCCATTCCCTGAACCTGTGGTGCCTACATTTATGAAACGGGAACTAAAAACGTAATTGCATAAAATCAAACCGTGATATATTACCTAAATAAACATAATGTGTTGTGTGTGTGTGTGTGTGTGTGTGTGTGTGTGTGTGTGTGTGTGTGTGTGTGTGTGTGTTTGTGTGTGTGTGGCAGTAGACAATGAAAATGGAAAATTTAACGGAATGGAAAATTTACATAGTTAAAAAAAAGCTTGAATCATTCTAACAAAATCACTTTTTCCATTTAACTGTATTATACTTATACTGTTAAAAGTGCAAATATTAATATAAAACATTTCATTTCAATTTAATATTAATATACAAATAAATATAACATTATTATGAAATATAATATCAACATTATTATATTATTTTATTCCTGTTATTATTTACATCTGCACCTTTAAATGTATGTTTTGAATATAGTCAAACAACCAAAAAAAGCCAAAAGCACTTCCTTTGCTGTGATTGGCTGATCAACATGAAGAGGATAGCTGTTGTCATAGATACTGTCTATCATCCAGTAGAATTGAATAGGTTGTAATGAACTCTTTAAGTTGCCAAGTATCAGCCAGACTGATGTAGGATATCAGACCGAATCAGACAAACTAAGATTTGGTCAAAACATGGTTGAAAAATGAGGAGCCCAAAATTCCACAAGAGGCCCAAGACAACACGATGTCATAAATCAGACCCTAGCCAGTCTGAAGCAAGCCTAAACCACTCTTTCACAGAACAGTCTTTTCAACATTAACACAAAAGAACACTTATTGACAATTCCAAGGAGATTGTCAATTTTGGGGCAAGTTATCAAGAATAATGGTCAAAAGAGATGATAGTGATCACAAGCTCTTCGGATTGACTTTTCCCCCCACTTAGGAGACAGAACAGACTGAAATTCCTTACAGACATTTTAACCTCTCTGGTCTTCACAGAACGTATCCTTACATTCACAGAATGGCACGGAAACTGCTTTTCCATGCACCTAAATGACACTAAAAGGAACTGAGCAACTAATCATATATATATATATATCTCCATATTATGTATGCAAACTACATGCGACTTATCAGGTCTTAATCATTTATTGAGTATGTATTTTTAATAACTATTGAATAGCTAAAAGGGTCGTATTCATGTTTGGTATGTGTGTGTTTGAATCTTCCCTGCTTTGAAACGTTTATTCTAATCACTTCGTTGCATAATGTATCATATTCTTATTATAAAAATCATGTCCAAAAGTTATCGACCCGAGCGGGAAAACGCGGATCATGTAATAATGAGATACGTTGATTTATGAATTTGGAGGAGAAATATACAACACCCCGAGCTAAGACAGCGTCTAATTGGTCAAAGCACCATTTGGGGTGTGCTAAACAGCCCGGTTTAAATACTAGAAACACCATCAAACTTAGCTTTTTTTGGGTCTGACTTTTTGTGTCTAGCTTTTAGCCATGCGGCTTTTAGCTTTTCACTTCAAATCATGCTTCTTTAGTTTTGAGCGTGCTCTGGCTTACACGCCAGCTCCTCCAAAACCATGAGGAGAAACGCCACCTGGTCTCATCAAACTTTTGTTTTATTTTCCGTTGAGAGTTTCTGTTTTTTGTAGTTAAGTTCCCTACCGCCGCATCTTCCGAAAAAAGTCGCTAAAACTTCACTGCAGACCAAGCTCCGCGTCGCCACCAACGCCCAACCACTGGCTTCCCAAGACTGAACCTCCAGCCAATCAGAAAAGCGGGAAACCCCTTTCAGCAGACAAGGAAGGGAACCCCGGACACAGGAACGCAAGTACTTCCAGATACTAGCTGAACTGGTGCATTTAATATAAATTTTAACCTAATTGAGGAACTCAATGCGAGGGTTAATTAAGTGATTGATGGTTGTTCAGATCTATGCAATTGCACATATTGCTGTAAACTTGGGATTTCACATTTTCATTCTCTTAAACTAATTATTCCTCACTTTCTGTCTTTCTGCAACTTCTGTGAATGCGTGTGTTCATGTGTTAGATTATTTTATATGTCTTAGATTTATCCAATAGAGTAAAGCCGTTCTTGGTGGGGGGTAGGTATTGAATGTAGAATTATCTTTTGTTTTGTGCTTACAAGTTAATGTCTTAAACTGCCGATTTTGTTACTGTGCTAATTAATAGTGTTTTCACTATATTTTGGATATAAATATCCATTGCAGAATTGATGTCATACGGCTCGTTCACTGAATCGCTGGCCGTCTCAGTGATCAGCCGTAAAACAGTGATTCTGTCCTAATTCCCTTACATATTAATGGTGGAGTTCCCTTTAAAATCTTAAATGATTCCCTTTGAGCTAAATTTACCTGTTTCCCTTACACTGATGACAACAGTTTTTGACTACTGAAGAACTTATCAAATACTACATGTACAGGCCCAAAAGCAATTAGATCATCATTACAAATTAACATTCACATTTTAGTTCCTTTGAAACCAGTGGCATCAATGCTTTCAGGTATCTATACGCACCTTTGACGCTGAGTTCAGCATAGTTGGACACTCCAGATCCTCCATCAGAACGAATGACGCAGCGGTAACGGCTGGTGCTGCGCTGTGACGTATCCGTTACGCTAACGGTGGCGGAGAAGCGCCGATGGTTCACCACTCGGGTTACCATGAGAGATGTGTCTTTACCATTCCATTGCTGAAAAACAGAAAAATAATCATTCTTGCAACTGACAATAAGCACACATAATATGTTTTACAAGGTGGACCATAGTGCTACATCAAGATAGAGGCACAAGCTCTTAAAACACACTGTGCACAATGAGAACTGCTGTTATGTCTTCATGTCTCAGAGCTGTAGCACAGGATAGATGGAGGCTTATAGTCTCCAGCGAAGGGAAAAAGTAATTTTATCCAAGACTTCATGGACACAGACACTGGCTTAGAAATCCTGCTGACAAAAATCTCCAACAGGTTATTAAGTTTCCTCAAGCGATGTGTCTCGGGACCAAGGTTCATAACCTCCCAATGCAAATGAAGTGAACGTTACACACACACACATAATAGAGATGCTCAGGGATAAAATCAACATTTTGAGTATGTACACTGAAAAAACTAAAATGACTGTGTCATTTATTTAAAATCTTATATTTGTCTAAATGAAAAGCTTGGCTTCTGGTTTAAACTTGTTTAGTTCAGTTATTCAGTTAAATATAATGCATATTTAAAAAATTAAGGTTTTTCAAAGTTGTCTTTATTTGCTGTAAGTAAACTAAATTAAACACCAGCTTTTACTTTAGTTTAAGTAAAAATATATACATTCCTTTAATCTTATTTTCTAATTTAGCTTTTGTTTATGGTGAAATTAAGTTTAAAAAAATACTATACATATATATATATAATATAATTTGACTTACATTAAGTACATTTTGGATTATGTCTAAAGAAAATGGTCGTTATAATAAATACCGCTTTGTTGATTGTTTTGTCTTGAGAAATAAATCAAGGTTTGAACCAAACCATAAATATAATACAAGTACTTTTTTGCTGTAACAAAATGGGTCCAAAGTATTTTTTTACTTTTTCATACCAGGTTTAATATGTCACTGAATGTTTCTATAGGTATTTTTGTTTTATTTAACCAGGATTTAAAAACTTCAGGCAGCTCCTGGCCAAAGGAGGCAGCACATAGTTTAACAAAATAAGAAATAGCACACACAAAACATAATGATAATAAAAAATTTATGTTGCAGTCCGTTTATGTGAGACTATATGTGAATCCATATGTGTGAGGTTGTGTGCATGACTCACCTGTAGCCAGAGTTTGTCATGTTGTGACCATTTGCCTCCAGCAATACACTGGAAGGTGGCGTTCTGTCCCACGTTCACCTCGACATTCTGCAGCCGCAGAAAATGTGGTGTCTTACCTAGCAAAACACACATACACACATATACCTTCAAAACACATCTTACATCATCCATGCAAATCAAATAAAGCACATGCTCCAAAGACACTAGTGGTCAACTATACAGTGGCCCAAACGTGTTTACATACTTAAAAAGGTGCAGCTTTAGCTATGAACATGATTTTGTGCATATATTTTTGTGAAATGTTTTGCTAATGAAGTATACTTGTGCTAACATCCTTGCAAAATATCAAAGCAAGCGTCATTTATTGTATCTAATGAAATGACATTCTGATTTTATAAGTGTTCCACAAGTGTCCAAAGGCTTCTTTCAGTTCTTGTATATTTGTTTTGAGATGGAGAACATCTCATTGACATTTCTGTCTGTTTTTCTGATTGTACATTTAGAATCACCATCTGAAAACTAGAAATTTAATGGAGCACCCATTTGTATTCAATACTATTTCCAATAAACATTCTCTCATTTGCATGTACAGGTGCATTTGTCAGAAGGGTAACTCATGCACTAGCTGAACTCTTGTGTCTCAGTACAGCAGTCTCCACCCACTGTCTCTGCCAGCTTCATTTATCTGTGCATGCATTTCTGCACAAAAGCAATATCAATATTTTTCAATTAAAGTCACTGAGAATATAGACTTCTTATTTTTAGTTTCTCTGCTATAATGTGGAAAGCGCTCAGATTTAATGAAGGAATCTTAAAATGACCCACATACTGTATATTATAGCAAATACATTTTTTTTAATAGATACTTCCACGGTCTGCTTGTGTTTCTTCAACTCAGTTCTTAATACATTTTTATTGAAAATTCTGGTTGCATGGAATGGAATACTAGCTTACCACATACTGTGCAGTATACACCATTTACTGTTTTTCAAACACTGAATGTAAAACTATGCATTATGCAAAGATAACCAATGCCAACTGTTAAGATAAATGACTTTGAATAAAAGTGTCTGCAATGATTACATACACGGACACTTTTCATTTTCTGTTACTTATCACCCCTGGAACTCAAAACTCTTGATATAACACAATTCAAGAAAAAAACGAAAAAATATTAGTCACACTGGAAATGGATGGAATGTCATCTGAGTGAACACGGTCACTTTTTTAAATGTCATTTGTCATTCGAAACCTATTTTACTTCTATAACCAAACATAATTCTATGTGATAAGGATTTTGATAATGAATAAAATACTTATGAATCATGCGTAATAAGTCCAGGGGTCATGATCACTTCTAAATGAATATGAATTAACCTCATTTCCTCACTGCTGGCTTTACATTAGTGACACAGAGATATCTTGGACAATGGAAGTCAAAGGCTAAAGTTCTCCCATCACAACAAGAATGATGTGGGCCTGAAGTCTGAGCACTCAGCTCATCAATCTGTCTCCCCGTCTCGCTCATCCTCAGCCCAGACCTGCTTGTTTGCTGGACTTTTCCATCTCTGTTCAACCCTCGATCCACATGAAGTGCTTTTCACAGTAGTTGACAGACTGAACTCCTACAGCGTAGCCAAGACTGTGAAAGTAAGCAGGCGCTGTGTTTGTGTGTGTGTGTGTGTGTGTGTGTATACTCACGGCAAGGGTGGGCCAAAACGTGTATCTCATTCCACTGCGATGAACCCCGGATGCCCTTGTACAGATACTGCCTCGAAAATAACCTAAACGAGAGAAGAGAGGAGAGGAAATCAAGTGTTTAAATCAAGTCAGCTTGTTAAAGTCTGAACTGAGATGGTGAATTTATTTCAAGCAACAAGTCAACAGGAGAGATCTTTAACTGTAAAACCACCTACAGCGGCCCCAAACACTTGCGGCACACTTAAAAATGTTTGAATGTCAATGCATCTTGCATTCATTTTAAAGAGAGATACCACAAGAAAACTTTTCAAGCAAGACATAATCTGATAATCTGCACTGAAACTCTGTAAACACAAATTTGAGCACACATATGGGACTGGCATTGTTTGTATGGCATACTGTACATGCCATGTGGTGAGGACATGTGTGGTCTGAACAATGCCCTCTCTCTCAAAGCTGCCAAGGACTGGAAGTAGAATGCCAAAACCTGGACACAGGATGCACTTGAGTCCCTGGCTTCCCAAAAAGGCCTCACTGTAACCAGTCAAGAGACTCAATCTACTCGAACAGACTCAATTCTCACCATGTTATTCAGGGTGAGACTGCAGAGACTAAAGGTGTGTGTTTGCACAAACCACAACAAGAGAATGTCACGTTTCGGATGAGAAATGTTGTGGAAACTGCTTTCAGTGGCTTTAGCTTTGTGTTGTTGTTTGTTCAGTTCTCAATTCTCAATCCTAGAAAAGAGCAGTGCGAATATCCTGCCACAAGAAAGTTACACAGGTTTGGAACGACATGAGGTTGAGCAACTAATGACACTATTTTCAATTTTGAATGAGCAAGCCCTTTACATCGTCATTTTTATCATCCTTGCCCCTACTCAAGGACGTTGCTGTATTCATCATTTATTCACAACATTATGGCTGACTCAAATGATCTCTAAAACTGTCAGGACTTGGGAAAAAGTTCCATCACAATTTCAAAAAGAAACAGATTTGCCTTTTTTCCTTTTGCATATCATAAAGCTTTACCCTTTAAACACTGTCATGTTGAAAGTGGCACCCTACGATTTAAAATGTATCACGGCAGGAAACAAGTCAATTAACCCAGAGATTCATTTGGCAAAATTGGCCACTTATCTGGCAAATTCGTTGCTCTAATCAAACTCACAGCGGGATATTTGTCAGTATAGTTTATGATCCCACGGGCAGATTTTCTAGTAGATATTAGTTCTCGATATTTAACCGGTAATTTATTAAGTTCAACTCAGCAAGACAAAAAAACACAAACTGGGAACAAGCATGCAGAGAGTTTGAATCTTGAATATATGCAAGGGTCTTCATTCAAAATCTATTACCCCCCCCCACCCACCACCAAAGATACAATACAATACAATATTATTATTATTTTTTTAATTAATCTTAAATTTTAAAAGGAATTGCAATATAATCTAAATTACAATAATTATCATTTATAATACGCAATAAATACCAATATGCTAAATAATAATAATAATACTTACACATGTTTTTGTGACATTCACCCCAAGCACAAATACACACACGCAAACAAAAGCTTTGATATTGCCTGCTGGTCAAATAGATGCCCTCAGCAAATATTGCCTTTAGCTAATTTTGGTCTGCTGTTTGCCAAGAGAATTTGAGTATTCCCAGCACATTCTAAATATTTGCTCTTCTCATTAGTTAATTCAATTACACGGCTAATCTTATGAGGGTATTTCACTGCACAGATTGACCGGTGAATCTATAGACAGAATGAAGAGGAGCGTAAGAGGCAGAGAGAGATAGAGAGAGATCTGGGTCTAAAGAATCAGAAGAGAAAAAGAAAGAGGGGGCGAGAGTGAGCGGTAATAAGCAAAAAGACAGATCTAAAATTAACAGCTAAAAGCTTATTCACCAGGGCCATTTGTGGGTGAGATTAGGGGACAGTGATTGCAGTGGTAATTGGAGCAGAGAGCAATCTACTACCCCTCTCTGCAGTTCAATTGGTGCCATTCACCACGAATATATGGCAGAAAATAAACTACTGTCAATTTCTGTTGCTAAGGGGACAAAATTTTCATGACTTCTTTTAGCTCTGTTTCATAATTTATCATGCTCTATCCGTTGTGTTTGCTATGTGTGTCAGCACGTTGAGCTAAAAACACCTACAAATGATGCATGCGTTTCTTGCTAATCAAGAGAATCATTTACTCCATTGATTTCCACTGTAAGTGCTGTCAATGTCACTGTTAATAAAAAAAATTGTATTTAAACCAGAAAAAAACAGAAAAGTATGCAGATGCCGGTATTGTGGGAGAGCCCATGACGCAGGCGCATTGTGTTATTTATCATTCTTACCTGCGATGGAGTTGGCCCAAAGGTGCTGAGGTCGAGTTCATCCTCCCCCACAGCCTTCCATATGACGAGTGCTGAGCATTCCAGATGGGCTCCCTGTGGACCCACCGGCCACTTTTAGATAGACATGAGGGTTTCCGGGACTCGTTCCCATCCCGCTAGGACAAGAGGAGTGATAAGATTATGCAGTGGGTGGTCGTTCTCGTGGTTGTAGCGGGGGCCGGAGCAGTGGGCCCTGGTGCCTGCACTGATGCACGGACTCCTAATCTCACCATGCCTGAAGGAACCTGTAAGGTAATATAGCATGACGAACTTGGTATAAGTAAAAAAGGTTGGAAACATATTAAATAATGGAAGTATCAAAAGAGCACAGACATAAATGAGAAATCAATAGAATAGAATAGAAATAGAATAGAATATTCCACCAGCATTCAGCCTGTCATCTTCATAAGCCGCTTGTGACAAGCAACCAGTGACAAGTGTTTCTTAGTCAACGGATTCTTAGGGCCAATATGGGTAAGAATCATCAAAACCTGAAGACTGACCTGGTCATCCACACTTTTTCTTTAACCCCAACACTGTTGTAAACGCCTACAAATAATCGAAAACTAACATATCAATAAATACAAGTAACTCCTTCTTAATCATCAGTATAATAAAAAATATTCTGTGTTGGCAATCCCAATAGAAATATGTATGCAGTCATGTTCATAAAGATGAGGCATGTAAGAACAGACAGAATAGAATAGAAGTAGAGGCCTCTGAAAAACTGACAAATTACTTCATATACTGTATTGTTGAAATATAATGAAAAATTATTTACATTTTAAAAGGAAAAACTTATCAAAATTTTTTTTCAAATAAAAAAATATAATATAAAAGATAATGTTCCAGAATAGAATATTGCCACATGCAATGGTTATAACAAGTATTCTTGGCTGTTGGACGAATAGAATAACCTCATAATCAGACAGCTATATTGTAACAGAATGTTTTGATGTACGGTATCGCTACGCTGTCCCCACTGAAGCTACACTGATCATTTGACACGACCATCTGTTGCATGGGTCTTTTTGATGCCTATTGTAAGCAAACCAATCAGATAACCGAGTAACTGGGTAACTGCCTGCTATAAAACCACCCTGAAACTGTAAGTGCTGAGCACTATTTAGAAATGATGTCTAGTGGACAGCGTTACATCCATATTTAGCTCCCAAGTTTTGAACATACAATACTGCCCTTCATTACCCGCCGTATCGTAGTTTTGTACAAGTCACTACAACAGCTAGCCGCGAGGCATTAATAATAATAAAAGAGCGCATGGCATTTCAACTTCGAAAAGCATGTATTTTTTGAAAAAAGTGACAATCATTCACCTTCCTCAGGGAAAAGCATTTAGTTAAGCTAAAGACCCAAAGGTGGCTTTTTTTTTTTTTTAATTAAAAGTATTTGTAAATTTCCCAGTTCTTTAAACATCTCCCAAAGAAGTTCAACTCATTCATGTCAGTTAAAAGGTTTTAGCCTTAACAAAGGTGAAAGCCAGGTTATCAATCAAAACCCATGTTTTTACAGCAATTATAGCGCTGGTCTGTTCATGATTTGGTGACTGAAAGACCTTTGAAATATTTCCAAAGCCGTGTGCATTTGCAGATCCCTTCACTAGGGACTATTCTAAGCTGTGACATGCAAAAAATGTAGTATATCTATCTACTATAATATACGCTGCTTGCAAAAATGTTATTTCATCAGAACAGAACCAGGCATTTTGGATCCAGATGGCGATACTTACGTCAAGCGATGTGCATATGTTAAGGGCTAGGTTAAAACATCACATACATAGGCCAAAATCAGTCCCAATTTTTCCCGACACCTTTCTGCCTGGCTGTGCTAAATCACCATGTATAATTTGCCAGGTGGGCAGAGGAAGCCATTGCCATAACACCCCATTCATCACAAGTATTATCTAAGACATGACCACAAGACCCGAGCGCATCGCATCTATCAATCAACACAACCTTGAGCCCTGGGATGAGGCCAATCAATTCCGCACACTGATCCAATCTAACGAAGGCCCCCTAAACAGCGGGCTGGTAGTGAACTCGCCTGATTGCATTTCATATTCAACCCTCTCGGCCCACGTGCATTTTCTATCAGGTATTCTGAGCAGACATCTATATATTCCCTACCGTTGATGATTGCCAATATATATGTTCGGGCAAAGTGAAGCCTTTGAACCGCGAGGTAATTTAGAGCGAACCTACAAGCAGGCAATCAGCCCTACCACCACGGTCAATACGAGTGTCCTCAATCACACCATCGGCCGTTTCAGTAGATTACACTGTCTTAAGCTGAGCTAATGTGAAATCGGATGTAATGGTTCTATGTTAAATAACACGTTTTATTCCAGGTGGACTGCTGGATGCACAAAACATTCTTGACATGAGCACGACAACACTACAAACACGCCTGTGATTGGCACAATCTTGCGGTGGGACTTTGCATGAGAATTTTAAATGGAAATTAATGTTTACATCACGACAAATGTGATGCCGCCGCAGCTCTTGCTGGAAAACAGATTAAAAACACGTAGCCTCCAAATTGCTTCAGTGATATTACCAGATTTCAATTACCTCCTGGAGTCCCAATGCATAGGAGGCACTTACATTTCATGTATTAATGAGTTCTTGGGATGAATCAAAATATTATTAAAAGTCATTTTCTGAATATTCTGAGAAATACCTGAGCATGATGTACAACTTGTTATGCGCATTCTTAAGGGCAACACTATTTGGATGATAATTCCTTTTCCTGCAACTGTGGGCACAGATAAACACAAATCAATGTCGATGAAGATTTCTCTCAATACTTACTGCAGAACGAAAATAGCTTCTGGAGTAAAACGCAGCACTTGGCGATCTCCTTTACTAAAATCGATAGCAATATGAGAGTCGTTCTCAGCTATCAGCAAACGTGCCGTCAACAAAATAGAGTCCTCGCAGAATCACAGCTACACTACTGGTGATTTAATGCTGATCACATCAACCAATAACCAGTACGTGGTTTTCAAGACCAACGTCGATCCATTACTGTTTTTCTAGGACAGCGCAACAGTCTGTAAAACATCTTCATAGGGGCCACACGAGGCAACCGATAAGGTATCGCTTCAGTGCCGCTTGGTTGACAGCTGTCACCCCTGCGTTAATATGAAGAGATGTTATATGAATTCATTTACGTCTAAACGCCCTTGATTGGAAGATTTATCGGTTCAAACATCTGAGAAGCAGTTTTAGAATGCCGTGCAATTCACATCAATCTTAGAGACACCTGGCCCTTGTGCGGCAATTTCAACTCATTTTCTCGGAGAGGATTCTTCTGCGTGTGGCTGCAAAGTACCAAGAGGACTTGCCGGTGAAAGTCATTATTCCCTCTGAGTATTTCCACTGGGAGCTCTTTGCACTAAATGTCACATTCCCGCCATCATAATATGATCCCCCACATGACAAATAGCAAAAACTCTTCTAGTTGTCACTTTAATATGCAATTATGGCAGGTCCCTGTACTTTGGGCCCTCTGCTGCTCTGTCTGATAAAGTCACGGCATTCCTCATTTCTGCCTACCAGTTTTATCCCGGGAACAATAAAGCACTTATTTACCATTGAGCCAAGCAAGGGCGGTAATCTGCAACGTACCGTTGAAAAGCTAATGCGCTGAGAGGGAAAACACAGGGAGGAATAAAAAGGAAGCGAGGGATGAGCTTCAATAGGTGTGGAAGCATATATCGGAGGCATCTGATAAAATATTCAAAGCGGACAAAAAAAAAAAAAATAAAATATTTTTGAAACTACTATTCAAAAATTGGGGGTCAGTATGATTAATGCTTTTATTCAGCAAGGCTGCATTAAATTGATCAAAAGTGACAGTAAAGACATTTAAAAAGTAAAAAAAAAAGTCTATTAATCTACTTTTAGACTTCTATCAAATAAATGTTGCTCTTATGAACATTCTATTCATCAAAGAATCCTAGAAAAAAACAACTATTACTGTTGCCACAAAAATATTAAGCAGCACAACTGTTTTCAACAATACTATCTTAGTGTCCCAATCAACATACTGTAGTTATACTTGCGAAGGATCATGTGACACTAAAGACTAGAATAATAACTGCTGGAATAATAACATTCAGCTCTGAATCACAGGATAAATTACATG
Organism: Sinocyclocheilus anophthalmus; assembly: GCA_018155175.1. Taxonomy (NCBI): domain Eukaryota; kingdom Metazoa; phylum Chordata; class Actinopteri; order Cypriniformes; family Cyprinidae; genus Sinocyclocheilus; species Sinocyclocheilus anophthalmus. The sequence goes on from JADLZN010005073.1 coordinate 71,756, forward strand.
TTAAAATATATTAAAATAGAAAACAGTTGTGATGATGTTTTACAGTATTACTGTTTTACAGTTATTTTGATATAATAAATAAAGCCTTGGTGAGCATGAGACATCAAAAAGCATGAGTCTTAAAAAAAACACACCAACCTCAAAATGTTAAACAGTTGTGTATACACTGAAATATGAGATCAATTAATACTTATTTTTTTCTTAACTGACACCTTCCAACAGATTTTGTCTCTCTTGAGCTCATTGTGTTCTTCATTGAGGTCCTGTAGTGTGAATGTGAGGGGGACATTAGCAAAATACAGTCAAAAAGTCACATGATAGGACAAAATTGGCTGATTACCCAGTGAATGAGATAATTCCCACTTATCATGTTCACAACTGATCCGCAAATGACCTGAGAGGGTTAAAATGGTGGAAATGGACAGACTAATTACTAAGTAAACAACTAGGACATCACACTTTCGGTCACATCCGAATCTAAACAAAGCTGAAATTACTTGTGAAGCACAAAATGAGTCAATTTGTAGCGACTTGGTTAAATCAACGTGTCAATCTGCAACGAAAGTTCTGAAAAGATAACTATTAATAATAGCCAAACAACAGTTAGTAACTAATAAAAGCTAAAAAAAAATTACTGTATTTTTATAGTGGTTCTTTTTTAAGCATGTGAAATAAATAAATAAATACATTTTTTAAAACAAAAAACTTTGACATAAATTTGGTTTAAATACTTTAAGTATGTTAAAATAAAGACAAACATATTATGATATTAGCTCCCTTTGCCATTAACTCAAACATCAGAGTAAACATCAGATGCATCTGGAACATTAATTTACATAAATAAATAACAGTTTGCCTTTTCATATCAGAAGTCCACTGTATGGCCCTGTTTCAGAGGAAATGGTGATTCGTCAGCTGCAATCATTTTGTTTGGAGCAGCTGCGAGCGAGAGAAGAAGCACGCCCGATTCCCTCCCCCCAACGACAGGCTGCAGATGGGCCGTCCCTTTATAAACACATACATACTCTTCATAGGGGTCTCGAGAGTACAGTGGATCTGCGCTGTGGCCCATTTGACACATTTAAGCACAGTAAATTCCCCAAATCCCTCCTCACCTCATAGAGAGTTACAGTTGGCAAAAAGTATTTAGTCAGCAGCCAATTTTTCAAGTTCCTCCACTTAAAAGATAAGATGCCTTAATTTTCACCATATAATAATACCTCAACTATGTGAGACAAAATGAGGAAAAAAATCCAGAAAATCACATGTAGGATTTTTAAAGAATTAATTGGTAAATTCCTCGGTAAATTAAGTATTTGGTCACCTACAAACAAGCTAGATTTTTGGCTCTCACAGACCTGTAACTTCTTCTTTAAGACGCTCCTCTGTCCTCCACTCGTTACCTATATTAATGGCATCTGTTTGAACTCGTAATCAGTATAAAAGACACCTGTCCACAAACAGTCACACTCCAAACTCCACCAATGGCCAAGACCAAAGAGCTGTCAAAGAACACCAGAAACAACATTGTAGACCTGCACCAGGCTGGGAAGACTGAATCTGCAATAGGTAAGCAGTTTGGTGTGAAGAAATCAACTGTGGGAGGAATTTTTAGAAAATGGAAGACATACAAGACCATTGATAATCTCCCTTGATCTGGGGCTCCACTCAAGATCTCACCCCGTGGGTTCAAAATGATCACAAGAACTGTGAGCAAAAATCCCAGAACCACACGGTGGGACCTAGTGAATGACCTGCAGAGAACTGGGACCAAAGTAACAAAGGCTACCAACACACTGCGCCGCCAGGGACTCAAAACCTGCAGTGCCAGACATGTCCCCCTGCTTAAGCCAGAACATGTCCAGACCCGTCTGAAATTTGCTAGAGAGCATTTGGATGATCCAAAAGAGGATTGGGAGAATGTCATATGGACAGATGAAACCAAAATATAACTTTTTAGTAAAAACTCAACTTGTCGTGTTTGGAGGAGAAGAATGCTGAGTTGCATCCAAAGAAAAACCATACCTACTGTGAAGCATGGGGGAGGAAACATCATGCTTTGGGGCTGATTTCTGCAAAGGGACCAGGACGACTGAACCGTGTAAACAAAAGAATGAATGGCGCCATGTATCGTGAGATTTTGAGTGAAAACCCCTTCCATCAGCAAGGGCATTGAAGATGAAATGTGTCTGGGTCTTTCAGCATGACAATGTTCCCAAACACACCGCCCGGGCAACGAGGAGTGGCTTCGTAAGAAGCATTTCAAGGTCCTGGAGTGGCCTAGCATGTCTCCAGATCTCAACCCCATAGAAAATCTTTGGCGGGAGTTGAAAATCCGATTTTTCCGCAGCGACAGCCCGCAAAACATTACTGCATCTAGAATAAGGAATCTGCCAATGAGGAAAAGTGGGCCAAATACCATCACCGGTGATGGAAGGAACCTTATTTCAAGACTTTACAGAACACGTTAGACCTCTGTCATTGTGCAGAACAAGGGTATATAACAGTATATTGGATGAAGAAATTTGTTTATATGACCAAATACTTATTTTCCCCTAATTAGTGCAAATACATTCTGTAAAATCATACAATGTGATTTTCTGATTTTTTTTTTCTCGTTTTGTCTCTCATATTTGATGTATACCTATGATGAAAATTACATGCCTCTCTCATCTTTTTAAGTGGGAGACCTTGCACAATTGGTGGCTGACTAAATACTTAGTTTTCCCACTCTTTATATGTGAAAAGTGAGTGGTGAAAGAGATGAGGCTTATGGCAGAGAGAGAGGACGGGAGAGCAGTTCTACTTACCCGGGCCCCATATGTTTCTGCGCTGGACTGTGTATGTACCTTCATGATATGGCAACGATCTTTGTCCATCTCCTCCTCTCCGAAGCCCTCGTTATTACTTCTCACACATGCACGCCTATTTTCTATCTCAACCCGAGCAGAAACCGCATCGCCCTGCTTGTCGTGCCAAATGATACGTGATTGGCGTAGAGTCAACAAGACCCACCGGCTGTGTGCCACAATTCGTCATGGCCCTTTGAAATCACGCCAGCCTTTACTTCCGATGCCCTTTTCTCATGGGCCCTTGGTGGGCCTTGTCGCAAACGCCCTTCGAGACAGTGTGGTACAAAAAAATCCGTAAGGATGTAAATCATACTTGAATGTCCTTATCAAGAGAGAAGTTGAATACTACGCGTGCTTTGATACACCTTAATGCAAATCAGTGAATCGGCCAACGGCAAATCCAATAGATACAACTTCATCTGTGGTTAGGGATTCCAGCTCACGCTTTCTGCTTCACTAGACTTCCATTTGCTGATTGGCTACAGAAGAACTGATGTTGATACAGGGACTATTTAAATCAAGGGTAAATGCATATGCAAATAGGGAGTCCGCCAATTGCTTTTAAACAGAACAGACAGCTAATTAATATTACACAATAAGGATGTGTTTTGCAAACATACTGTATAGTGGCAGTATTCAGAAGTAATTCGATTCTTAAACGGATAGTTCACCTAAAAATACAAATTCTGTCATCAATCATATTATTCACACCCTCTGGGGGGAGGTAGCTTTCCGAGTTTCTTTCCATTTGTTGATGAATGGTTGATGAAAGCACAAACTGAATACAGGAAAATATCTTCTTTTATTGGGTGCTTTGCAGAAGAAAGATAGATATGGTATATGATAAATATAGTAAATGAAGACAGAATGTTTAATTTGAGGTGAACTATCCCTTTAAGCCACATTAAAAATTTAAGTAAATGCATTTGAAAACAAAATAATCTAAAAAAATATCTAAACAAGTGGCAAATAAAATTTTTGCTGTGATTTTTAGTAAATATATGAAATCACAAGCTCATCACATAAACTATGAACATGTTCCAATAGTGTTTGAGAAACTTGATTTTAACTGCTTAAGCTGTCTTTCTTTATAATAAATGTCCCTTGGTTTGTGCCATGACATTCATACATTTTAAGTATTTCAAGATAATTTCTGTGGCCGCTGGGCATGCAGATTTCAAGAATCTTGGTCCAATTTGTTATGTTTATTTTGGCATTCTTTTGATTGCTGCTTTCTGAAACTGGGCATCTTGGCATTTGAATTATGGTTATTTGAAATTCTGAAATCTGCATTTCAGAATGGGTTTTAAAAGGTAAAAGGATTCTTCTTATTCTTATTTTGTGTGTGTGTGTGTGTGTGTGTGTGTGTGTGTTCATTTTGGAACAAAGGATGGCCTTTTATCAGTTCCTAGTAAAGTCTCTCTCAGTGGCCAAGCAGTTGAATTAGACTCAGGTTGTCTCAAATTGATCGTATTCTGGCTATATATTATTAGCATCTAAAAGGAAAGGACTGAAAAGATCCAAAGATCAAATTGCCTGGGGAGGTCATAGCTAGCCTAACAAGGGAGAGGAAGAAGAAATACAACAGGGAGAAAGATAAAGGGAGATGCAAAAGACTCCAATAACATCTAAAAATACATTTTAAAAAGATACACATCTCCATGTCTGGAAAAGATTCATATTTTCTGCAAAACAGTCCGGATGACAGAATGCGCAATAATGAATCTCAATTGACAGATAGCAGATATGTGTATGAAAGTGGAACCATCTAAAATGATAAAGGAACTGTCTAAAAATGGTGCAATTTTGTCAGTATTTTCTGAAGCTGAGAAAGCCAATTTAAACTCAAGCTCCATTTACCCTCAAGTAACAAGTAAATTTAGCTCTAGGTGAACAGATTTGTGTCAAATTAAGAGTTGTGATGGGACAGAAGACCTGCTTGCTCCAAATTCACAGTCGCCCTGGCCCACCTATTGCCGGCCCACGTCCAGGTTCATGACAGGAACAGGTGGCCGAGAAGAGGGGCACGACAGCGGCGCCCTGCTGGCAGCGTGCGACGAGGCGAACTTGATGCTTAGTGCACCTTGTCACACAGCCATAAATCTAGTATCACTTCTCTTTTTGCTGAGACCAGTCTTTCCCGTGCATGGACCAGGTGTCCTTGAGTTCCATGTGTGCTATGACAAAGCTGGAGCACCACAAACGAGAGCATATTTAGTAAATTGCTAGCAATGGTGATACTGGTAGAAAGTGACTTTTAAAACAACTGAACAAAAACCACCATTGCAATATTATAGCCCCCTTAGTTAGTTACTGTTGCTACAAAGCTTTGCTACTAGCAAAACTTTCCTAACTGTGCAAATAAATTAAATAACTTTTACTTATTAAATAATATTTTTATTGCATTTTTGTAATACATTTTTTTATACTGTATCTAATAATAATCTAGATAGATAAATTTAAAGAAAACAAAATAATTTAACTAAACATTGAATGTTGGCTTTTTTGAAAGTTTGAAAAGGCCTTATAGAGAGAACAACAGAACAATAGAACGATAAATAGATAGAATAATAGACAGAATAAAAGAATGATAGAATGATAGATATATAGAACGAGCTTACGAATTACAGACGCGTATAGATAGGATCTATAGATCTTATATACAGCGTAGAGTAGATAGAATACGGTGATAGATAATAGCTATATATAATATACATAGATGAGACCTATTGACGCGACATAACAGACAGACAGACAGATAGACAGACAGACAGACAGACAGATATAGATAGATAGATAGATAGATAGATAGATAGATAGATAGATAGATGATAAACATTGTCATCAAGCTAAATTGTGATATAAATGTTTGCTTATATCATCCACCGCTAATCATTGCTCTACACATCTTGACACCTACAGAGATTTGTCCTGCCAGTGTTTGGTAGAGATATCTTGGCTTCTGTAACTGTTATGGTGGGCAGAAGTCCGTAGCTGCTTAAGTAGTCCTTGTTACTGCTCCCCTGAGAGCAATTGGACACTTTCGCCTGTGCTGCTGCTATAAAATATTTCCCGCTGAACTCTTCAACCTCACAGAGGGAAGTGCATTCCTGGGCCCTTGAGAGCGAGCCACGAGCGATTTTGTAAGCCGGTTATTTGAGGTTGTCCATATGCTTTCACACAGGAATGGCCGCTGAAAGCCAAGCTGAGACACTCAAATCCCAGTGACAGACAAGACATTCACAGATAACAATCAGGATGGATCCACCCTGGGTCAAAATGAAAACTGAAGCTGCACTCCTAAAGTTGGAAATCAGACGTGTCCGATGTAACTCCACAGGGGTTTCCTGGGGAACATTCTGAAGGGCGTCAGAGCAACGGGAAGACATGCAGAAGGAAGATCAGAGAGAATGACAAAGTACAAGGAAATATTGAAGAAAAGAGAGAGAGGAAGTATAGAAAAAGCCCAAGTACATGTCTGGAGAAGGAAATGGCCATTTTCCTTCTTTCTAAGGAATATTCCAAGTCATTTACATATTATTAATGTTGTCTATAACGGTATCCTGTGACCATTTTGACTTGTCAATCAGTTTGTAGAAATAAAAGGCAAGGCAAGTTTATTTGCATAGCACATTTCATACACAATGGTAATTCAAAGTGCTTTACATAAAAGAAAAGAAAAAAAATAATCACAACAATAAAACAAGGAATTTAAAAACTTTGAAAATGATTTAAAAATTGATTTAAGAGGTAATTTAAAACTGTTAAGAATAGAAAATGATTATACATAGAATATAGTGCAATCAGTTCGGACATCGCACAGTGCTTATTCAGTAAATGCGCAGCTAAACAGACAAGTTTTGAGTCTAAAATTAAATGTGACTTATGTTTTAGCACATCTGATCTCTTCTGGAAGCTGATTCCAACTTGGCTGATTCCATGGTGGCATAATAACTAAAAGCACAGCAAGGAAAGTGGTTTACAGCAACAGTTTACAGTAGCCTTCCAGAAACATTAGCAGAATTTCTATTTCAATCATGGTTAAAAAAAAAAAAAAAAAACACTTTTTGCACGTAAAATGGCCTACTGAACAACTCCAAGTATGTTATATTACTGCAGAATATTCTGTTTTATTTTAACAAATGCAGGGGACGCAGTCAAAATTATTTTTGTGGTAAGCAAACATGTTATTATGTTATTAATTTATTAATTTTCATTTATTTAATAATAAGGAAAAAAAAACATTTTTAATTTAAGAATTTATTAAAATAAAATATTTTTTTTATAAATTAAAGAAATAATACAAATATTAAATAAAGATAAGGAAAATTTAATACAAGTAACAAAAATATATTAACAAAAAATCAAAAGAATATCAGACAAAAATTATTGTGGTCCAACATAATTCGTTTTTATAGCACTTTATACAATAAAGATTGTTTCAATGCAGCTTCACAGTATTAAACAGAAAAGAGTCAATTAGGCACATTTTAAAAATGAGGCAATCCATAATTTGCTATAAAGCAGCTGTAGAAACCACCTAGTGTAATGATTCAGCTCCAATCAGTCAGTATAATTCAATTTAAATTACTTTTATTTTATTTATTTAAAAAATCAAATCCTTTGATATGAATATATTCTCAAAGGTGAAAAGAAAGTTGACCTATAGTCTGTTGCAGAGATGGACAAGTCAAGCTAGTACTCATTTAGTGCATAAACATATAAATAAGAGCCAGAAAGCAAAGAGAAAGAAAAATGCTCTTGCCTAAAGGGTGGCATCATGATTACTTAGAAGAGTGTATTAGTCAGTGAAAAGGAAGTACACTTGGCAGGAATCAGGGTGTATGGCATAGGGGATAATGACCTACAACTGGAACATCGCCCAGTGCTCTGTTCTGCTTCAGTGGTGGCATGGAGAGCATCACGAGCCTGGGGTTTACAGCACTTTAGGACATGCACACACACACATACTCATGATATAATGGTTCAACTGGAACCTTACACTTCGTTGGACACGCTGCATCATGAAACTGACAAGGGCTAAAAACATGGTGTGTAGTGATATTGATCCAGACATGCCTGCACACACACTCTTCACACATCTCTTTAATAGCTTCTCTGCCTCCCTAACACACATACACACGTGTCCTTTATTAATGTCCACAGATACACTCCGTGGTGTAAACATCAACAAAGCACTAACTTTTTGCTGGCCGCTGTGGGTTGGATGTGCCTGGGATCATCTACTAATGATGAGGTCACACACCAACACAATAAAAACTTAAGCTGAGAAACTTGGTATGGACAACTGAGCACAACAGCCCAAAATATCATTTTAATGCTCAGAGGTTGCTCTTTCGTGTCTCGGGAGATTTTAGGATATGTTTTAAAGATGTTTCTTTTGATCTTGAAAGATCATATTGAGATTTCTTAATACAGAACTTTGTATTTTAGCAAATCTGAGCACAGATTGAGACATTGTTGAGGAAATCAGAAGCATCTCTCTATTGAATATAACTCCATCTAATCTCAACGCTGTCTAGGACAAACAATTGAGATACTAAATAAAACTCATTTGTGATTCTTCTTTCCTAGTACTGCAATATTCACAGCATGTGGTTTGTTTTTTCATTAAAATTAGACATCAAAAAATTATTAGAACTGAAAGAGATTGAGACAGAAGCAAGGTTTTGGTTATTTGCCACCACATTAGCTAATTTTAGATTGTGACAGAACAAATAGGACAAAAGGGAAAAAAGGAGGCAGGCCTTTCATACCAGAGGCTCTCTATCATTAAAAACCCTACTGGGTATAAAAATATCCCTGAGCAACAAAACTGTCATTGGTCCTGTAGGCTTGTCATTTATCAAACTCTGGCCAATTGTTGTGAGGCCAGGGGGGGAAATGGGAATTCTGGGAGACATTTATCCTGTTTTAGGGCAGGATGCTGTTTTTGTCTCTTTCTTCTTCCTCTGGTTTGATGTTAGTTATTTCTCTTCACAGGTATCGCTAGAGTGAGAATCGTAAACCCAAGGGAAAATATGACACCAGCAGAATTGACACTATCCAGTCTTTCAGCGGCTCTCGCATTTTCTAGTTTGAGAAAAGAACAATAGTAGAGGTCGAAGGCAATGACAGGAGCGCTACATTCAAAAGTTTATTAGCAAAACGTGACACTATGAGTGTTGGGGAAAGTTACTTTTAAAAAATAATGCAATACAATGCATTACTCCCTGAAAAAGTAATAATTGCGTTACTTCGTTAGGAAACGTAATGAATTACGTTACTTTATGTACTTTTTATCATCGGGCTGGGCTGCTCTTGTTTGGTCTTAATGATAAAAAAATTTTATTTCTGTCCATTGTAAAAAGCCCCCTTATGCCAAAAGGAAATGAAAAGAGCTCGTCTAAGGAAATGTAAATCACGTAGTACAGTAGAGATGCAAAAATTATGTGATGTTTATCTAAAAGTCATTTTTTTATTAGTATGTTGAATTGGACCATTGAAGTCAGTCGCATACGACATTGGTTTAATAATAAAATGGATTAAATATATAAAGGATTTATTAAGTTAATTAACATTCTGATTGTATTGCAAATTTGAGGAATACTGAAGTGTTTCTGTGAGAGTGGAGGAGTAAAATGATGTTGAATTTAGTCAGAACTACAGTAAAGCATTATGGTTCAACAGCACAAACAAAGCTTCTGCACTTAATTCCTGCTTTCTCTTAACATGAAAAACGAGAGATGTTAGTCAAGACTGGGAAAAAAAGTAATGCATTTCCTTTGTAGTTACTTGAAAAAGTAACGGAATTACGTAAACTTGCGTTACTTGTAATGCAGACCTAATACTGGAACAATATCATTAAAAAGTTCAATGTGGTCAGTACGTTTTTTTTTGTTTTTTGTTTTTGAAAGAATGCATTAAATTGATCAAAAATGACAGTTAAGACATGTATATTACAATATTTCTTCTTTTTTTTAATACTGCTCTTTTGTACTATTTATTCATCAAAGAATCCTGAAAAAATGTATCACTGTTTCCACAAAAAAATATTAAGCAACACAACTGCATGTGTGAACACCCAAACAGTTCATAAAAGCAGCACTTTGTAACTTTTTCTGTGTTAAAAATTTGCAACATGTATATAATGAGCGAGTACATAACGAATTCATCTACCAAACTGCGTTTTTGTCTTATTCAGAATCACTACGGTACACTTATAATAAGTACTTATATTTGGAGTATATAAAGTAGCCTGGACGGGTCGTCACCGCTGTGGAGTAACACATACCTGCGTGAATCGCCATAGACATAAACTTAGAGAAGTAGCTCCGGTTAGAATGTTCTTCCACGGGATGTGTGCAGTTCTGTTTATTAACCGCTAGAGCGCCAAAAGTTACACAGTGCTGCTTTAAACTGTAATAATATATCAGAAAATTATAGTTTTTAACCAAACTTTTGAATGGTAGAATACAAGGAAATAATATAAAATATAGTTTCAAGCCTGCTAAAGACTATTTATGGCCAGTACATTTTTTTTTTCAATTCACTGGCCACCGGGCAAATTCAATTCAGTTCAGTTTATTTGAATACATAACATAACTTGAAATGTTACCCAACACTGGTCTAAAGATTTGCAGGTGAAAGTGTGGAAACACGCGTGATTTATATGAGCATTACAAAGGAAATCACAAATGAAAGGCACAATTTACATTTTCTCTTTTCTCTGGCACATTTCTGCATTTTTTGCTCTAGCCGATTCTTGAAATGTGGTGTTTGGCTCTTATGATAAATTGCTTGTGATGTTCCTCATTTGTAAGTCTCTTTGGATAAGAGTGTCTGCCGAATGACTAAATGTAAATGATTTATGTGTGTACAGTGGATACCTGAAGCCCAATCGTCAGGTACATTTCCTCCTGCAATCCATCTTGCCCCTGCCATTTCCTTTCAAAACTCAAATCTCGAGGCTTGATGCAAAATTTCCACCATCACATAATTAAAAGAGCTCTCAGGGGTCAATACAGGTGTCTTCAGAGCTGAAGGGAAAACAGCGGGCGCCTGTCCAAAGGTAATATTTAGTGTGCATTAGCCTGTCCAGATTATTTCCATCAAACACATGCACGACACACAGATTCACTCTTATATATATATAACTCAACGCAAGACAGCATGCTATGTGTAGTTAACACTGGGCCTTGTGCACTAATCCATAAGCGATCAAATCATGACCATAATTAGCTAATGGCTCCAGCAGGCATCTCTCATGAAGAATGCATGTAACCACGACTCTAATGACATTCTGTCAGGGAGCTCGGAGGAATGGAGAGAGAGAGAAGGTGCAAGATACACTCACACATTGAGATAAATCACCTGTCTGCCTTAAACAAATGCACACGCGTAATAAATATCAATATTGCAGATTTATGTTCTTCAGACATAATTAGATCTTGAACAGTGATGTAATTCTCAGCCAACACGCATTGTTTTGTTCTTTACTGACTCTTGAGGATGAAAGCACTTTCATTTTCTCTCTTCTGCTCGTATAAACACAAATACACATATAATCGCTGATTACATTTAGGAGGAAAGTGGTCTGAATGCAATTGTAATCTCAACAACATATTGATGTGTTCAGTGGTACATGACGGCTTGTTAAAAATCAAATGAATAACAGAAAGACAGTTTTGTTGTTCTTAACTAAAGCTATTAGAAATCCTTTTTGTTAATTAAAATAAAGCTGGAATCAAATACAATGTAAATATTAGACGAAAACCTAAACTTACTAGAAAAATAACACTGCAGAGAGATTCAGGCTTAACATCAACATAAATGTCATTCACAACCCACTTCTGTAATGTATTTCAAAAGCAGATGCTTTTGTAATCTATTTAACACCATCTTGACAGATAAAATCAAGTCCTGACCTATTGGCCTACCTCATTTTTTTCTAGTTGAGCATCTATTTTTATTTAGAAATACTACAAACTACATTTGTATTGCGAATGCCATTTAATATTGACACGATTTCCAGACCTCTGTAACTTGAACTCGGTGGAACAGGCAAAAAAGACCACAGACAAAACAAAGTACTTCTCTCGTTCTTATCAAACATTTTTGTCTCTCAGGTTAGCCAGACACACTCTCAGACTCATCCTTTTCAACACTTAGGAGATTTGAGGATTGGGCTGACAGGGGAAGACGAAAAACGAGGGACAGCCAGCCCTTAGCGAAAAGGTGTGGTGGTATTATAAAAAACACCTTTTTCACATCCCCTGGATTTGACATGGTGGAGATAGAAGTAATAAGCACTCACCCACACGCTCTCTCTCTCTATCACTATAACCATCAGAGCGGGAATGAGAAAGAGAAAAGAGAGGAATTTGGTTGTATTTGTAAAAAAAACTAGGTCAAATGACACTTTATCTTTCATAGAGGGGAGGAAAGAGAGTGGAAGTGATAGGGAAGTACTGACAGACCACATGTGGCAGTTTAGGAAGTCTTAAGGAACAATGAAAAGCCTCCTTGCAGTAGATGCACTGCACTTATAATCTATGAGTGCCTCCATTTACTAAAATCAAAGGAAACGGACCAACTTTTCCTGTGCACCACCAAAACCGTGTTGCAGACTACAGGGCATCTCAAGAAATTAGAATGTCGTGGAAAAGTTATTTATTTCAGTAATTCAACTCAAATTTGTAAAACTCGTGTATTAAATAAATTCAATGCACACAGACTGAAGTAAGTTTAAGTCTTTGGTTCTTTTAATTAATGATTTTGGCTCACATTTAACAAAAAGCTACCAATTCACTATCTCAACAAATTAGAATATGGTGACATGCCAATCAGCTAATCAATACAAAACACCTGCAAAGGTTTCCTGAGCCTTCCAAATGGTCTCTCAGTTTGGTTCACTAGGCTACACAATCACGGGGAAGACTGCTGATCTGACAGTTGTCCCGAAGACAATCACTGACACCCTTCACAAGGAGGTTAAGCCACAAACACTCATTGCCAATGTGGAGTCGGTACCAACCAAACACACTATATTATGCTCTTTTTATATAAACAAACTACTCTGTAACCTCAGTTAAAAAAGCATACGAGGGTGGAACATGAACCCTTCCCCCGGAATGAGTCACACCAGGGAAGTCGAAACAGGCCTCTTTGTTGCATTGGCAACCAACGCTGCTACACTGGTTTATTGGCCAACAAGAGTAAAGCAGGAAATCCTGCATGTCCCAGGAAAAAAAACGCAGAGTAGAAAAATGGACTGTGTTCTAGGTTAATTATAGAAAACCGTGATTGAATGAACGCACATTTTCTTCAGGCCATTGTGTATATTATTGCTGTGTTGTATTTAATCGGTTGTATTATAGACTATTTTTATCCATGCTTACGATAAACCACTCATTCATAAAAGTAACTCTACCATGTCTAGTATCTATGAATTCGCCTTTTCTTATGATCGAAACAAGCGTGTATAATATATGTTGATACCTATGCAACATATTAGCGTTCTAAGAATCTTTATTAGTTTGTGCATCAACACCCAAGGAATTACATATGCAAAATACCATGCTTAGAGACAAAGGGCCATAAAAACTCCCCAGTATCTCAGAACTCCCACTTGTGATTCCGGACTTCCCCATTGGGCAAGACCATCTTGAGAGGCGTGAATCTCTGCAGGCTTTAAAAGGCCCCACTCCATGTGACCCGCCCAGTCGGTGATTCGGTCAGAAGCTAAGAAAATGTGGGAGGAGGGAAGGAAAGGACAACGCTTCAGGATACCAAAGCATTGTGCCAGGCTTCGGCCTTGACTTTCCATTCACAGAGATCCTCTGACTCAAACTGGTTCTTTTCATCAATTAATTTCAGCAAGATCTTGGGCCTTAAGTTTGCATCAGGAATCTCTTTCAGACCACCGAGACTAGCAAGTATCAAACTTAGTCTTATTAATTGATGCATTAAGTCTCAGTTACACCTTTTTACAAAGGTGTGTTGGAACTAAGAATCTGACGTTTTCCCTCAGGCTTCGATCGGCTGAATAGCAAAAGTGTTCCATAAATCATCTTTATGCCTCTTTCTGTGCTGGGTCAACTTAACTTTCAGATACCAACTGTGGGTGTTTGTGTGTGTGTATGTGTATGTTAGACCAGTTTATGTTTTTATGTAGTGTGTTAGACCAGTTTATTTGTTTATGTAGTATGTTAGACTAGTTTTTAAGTGTTTATGTAGTTAATAAAACTTACTTGTATCACACTTGACGTAGTTCATTGTTTCATAACTGGAGTCACTTAATCATGCAGATATACGCTACAAGCTTTTGTAGAATTGTACAGTAAGAAAGTTATTTCCCTTAACCAGGAAATTAAAGTTCTTAGAATTGACAGACAGTTGAACCTGAGAGGTCGCTAAATATCCACAGTGGATCTAATATATGAATAGTTAATCATAACTAGTTATAATTAATTCCCTATTTCCCCATGAGATGACTTCGCTACAGCTTTTTGGTTGGAGAGAAGCGGGCAGGTTAAAACGAAAGTTATGAGTTTAAACACTGGCAACTTTAAAGTGTGTGCTTGATAGCCCAGGTTTAAATAGGACGTGACTTCAGATGCCCTGTAATGTCCCTATTTGCTGGCTTGTTGAGAAGCAGATAAAGTGGGGGTTTGAATTGGCACCACTATTATGATTGGAAGAGTCTTTATGAATTTCATGCTTAATGGTATCAGTGTAAGGTTAATATGATTTTAGCAAAGAAACCCTAATTTCAGAAATAAAGCATAAATCTGTTCTGACAAAGCAAAAGTCTGAATCTCAGCTCAGCGGCATGTCCAAACTGTACCCTAATGTAATATGCTTTAGTGAAGAAATCACAAAAATTTGCAGTATTGTTTAAATTGTTTCTTAGAAGAAGAAATCTCAGTACAGTTATAACAAGGTAGATGTGAGCGCTGCTCCCCATTCTACAGCATAAAGGCCTTATAGTTAATAATTAGATTGAAGCAATTCATCTAAACTTTGACTGTATATATATAAGCCGAGCAACCGGGTGGTCATTACTGTGTTTCACTCATTGAGTGAAATTAAAGGTGTAATACTGTATTTTAGTACTCATATGTGAGGCAAACATATCTACATATATGTTTAAACCGGTTTTAACTTACAGTAAACCCGTTTTGTAATTCTTTAAACAAGTGCAAGAAGTTTATTGTTACATTAGAGAAGCACTCAACGAAGAGCTTAGGTAATGCAACAAGTCTTGAAGGCGGAAAGCACCACGTTCTAAAACTATGAATGTTTAACATAGACAGACATTAAACTGCGTTAGTTACACTGGCATGCATTGGTTACCGTAACAACAACTTGTCACAGAAAGCGCTAACTTCACATAGCACAACACGCATGTTGTAAACAAACCACTTGAAGCAGCTAAGCTAACACGACTTAGCATAGTTTTATTTTAGGCTAAGCTACTCAAATAGCTTTAACAATTAGGGGTTAACACTCTTTAATTGAAGCTCTTAAATACAGCATGCGTGTGAAGTAATTTGAATTTAACCTAATCCCTGGTTTCTGATTTTTCCATTTCTCTTCCTTCTTTTTCTTCTTTTTCTATGTTTTTCAATCTTCAATTCGTCTCAGCGAATTTAACTATCTAGATGTATCCTTCCTGAAAGCTATTGCTCAGTTATTAGCTAATTAAATCTAAATTTAATTAAATCCTAACTGTCTATCGAGGAAAGACTCATTAAAGTATTGGGTGCTTTTAGTAACACACTAAACACTAGTGCTGCTATTTGTTCCTAATACCAGAATGATTACCTTGTTTTGTTAATAGCAGTAAGCTAATTTTAAATCCATTTACATGTCATGCCCCCTTGATGTTCTCTCTGAACCTCAAAAGGAACCAGAAACATTTCTATTTTTGATTTGTTTATTTTCAAACATGTGCCCTAATTTTATGACCCTTTTACACAAGTCATCTAGACAAACACTAGGGCATAACTATCATCCTACTAAATAATAAGCATAATCTGAATAGAAATGCTCTCTTTTTCCTTCTGCTTTTCCCTTTTCTCTTTCACTTCCTCAGAGATTGAGCTTGTTTGGGGAACCGTCAGTAAATTCTGGGTGATAATTTGACAATAATTTGACAGTAGTCTTAAGCCATCAATCAAAATCCTGTTTACGCCCTTTCAGCAAAACATATGCTGACCCAAACTATTTTAGCATTCACACTCTGTTGTGATCTTGTAGTAGTCTCTAGCCCTTCTCTCAACACAAGTGTGTCAAAATGTTGCAGATGCTCAGAGTAACTGCCCAGAATGCAGAACAGAGAGGGCTGGCCAGGCGTTGTGAGGAACAGCCCCTACCCAGGGACGACGACCACCTACTGAGCCGAAAGCGTCTGGACGCGGAGAGGGGTGTGCCTCAGACTCGGGACTCGGGCGAGAGTTGTGGCTACACAAAAGCTCACCAAGGTCATCATCTTCCTGACCCACAACCTAATGGGCTTGAAACAGGAGGAAATTGCTAGATTTAGATTAAAGGAGACTCTGATCCAGCAGCTGAACAACAATCAAGACAAGCTTGACATGCTCCGAAGAGAACCCAGGGACTCCTACAGGCGGCGAAAAGAGACGCAGTGGGAGAGACACCCTACTCCGGCATCCTCATTCAGCCGTGCAAACTCCCTCATTTGCAACAAGAGCTACGAAAGGGGGGAGCCAACACTTTCTGCTTAACAACTGACTGAACAGAACTGTAATACTTCCAAGCATCCCCGTAGCAGCGCATGATGTGACCCCCAGAAATTTTGACAAGCTAGCCAGGAAAATCCCGGCATTCACATTGCTGGGAAAACAATAGTTTCCTACTTTATGCTGTACGAGCAGTAATTTAGAACGGTGGTGTTGTTTTAAACATTGCTTGCAAGCAGACACATAAGGTTGATTATTGGGTCTGTTTCATAAGTTAGTAACTTCTTCTACATGCGCATACCAGTTCCTGATCAAAACCAGATAAAATTATAGGTTGAATGCGCCTTCCTACGAGCAGTAAGAAGTTTTCAGGGCTATAATGTGTTTAAATCGTACAATAATAAACTAACCTGATTTTAGCGAAGAAAACCTAATCTCTGTTGTTAGTGGAGCATAAATCTATTTTCTGACGACGAAATCTCAGTATTAGCAGCTCATATAAATGGTACCAGAATAAAGCGGTCTGATTTTGGGCGAAGAAATCCACTTCTTCAGTACTGTGTAGGTGATCTAAGCGATGCTCCTCATTTCACTGATTTAAAGCCTTATTATGTGTTATGTATCATTGAATTCATATCGACCCACTCATGTGAAAAATTTACGTAACTCTTATACATGCGCGAACCAGGTTCTGAATATAATCAGATAAAAATATAGCTTGAATGTGCCTTCCTACAAAAAGTAGAAAGTTTTCAGTGCTATAATGTGTTTAAATCGTACGATAAGAAACTAACCTGACTTTAGCGAAGAAATCCTAATTTCTGTGTTAGTAGAGCACAAGTCTATTTTCTGACGACGAAATCTCAGATTAGCAGCTCATATAAATGGTACCAGAATGAATCGGTCTGATCTTGGGCGAAAAAAATCCCCTTTTTCAGCACTGTGCAGGTGATCTGAGCAATGCTCCTCATTTAACTGATTTAAGGCCTTATTATGTGTTAAGTATCATTGTATTTCATTATGACTCGCTCATTTGAAACATTTACGTAAAATTAATGGTGTTATTCTAGCGTAGCTAACTACGAATCCACCATTGCCTGTGAAGTGAATGTGCTGTTTTGAGTAATGAATGAATTTGTATGGGACGTGCATGAGTTTCCCATGCATGCTCACAACAGTGCAAGTCTGCTCCACATGCACCTGTTATGAGCTTGCATTGGTCTCCTAGCAACAAGTGACCCCGGAAGTGTGAGCAGACTCATCCGGTTAATCTGACAACAGCATCCACTTCACAGACCTGTGGGTAAACAAAGAATTGTGTGTAACTAACGCTAACTCTTAAGCTGAGCCCTTTACCTCAACTGCTAGCTTTTAGCATCTGACTAACACTTAGATGTAAAAGTGTGAAGTGTAACTTTCTAACCACACCTCTATCTCCCTCTCTCTCTCCGTCACTCCTGGTGTAACTTCCTGTTGATGCCATCACAGGTCCATGTGGTCCCTACCCACATACTGTAGTTATACTTGTGTTATTGTTTATTTTTGTTTTGACTTTATTATACCTTTTAATTGTATGGCATTTTTTAAATTTTGTTTAGCACAAAGGTACCAGTCAAGCAAATTATTTGTATAAATTTGAGATTTAATTCACATCAAATTTTATTTATTTTTTTTATTTTATTCCATTTTTATTTTAATTTTTATTTTGTTTATTTACTTTCCCTTTTAATTTCCTACAGCTCTTGGACCCCGTTTTTATTTTATTATTTTTTTGGTTGTTGTGTTTTACTTTACCTATTTTCGTTTTCACCATCAAAATCGTCGGGCCTTTTTTTTTTTTGGGGGAAGGATTACAGTAGTTCTAGCAACTGCCGTTTCCTTAACGAGTTATACAGGTTATTCGTAGCATAATCCCTGTTTCCTCTCTAATTCTCCTCACGCCTCAGTGCCAGGCCTAATACGATGAAGGGCAGCTACCATTGCAACACAATGTAGGCTACATAAAACTAGAAACAATTCCCACTGTTTCTTTTCTTTTGACGAGGTATTGGTGGGTTCCCTGATATTGAGCTAAAAGCCTAACCTAGGGTTATGAAGAGTATATTGCAGCATCACACAAAAGTGAAACCTGCTTAGCCATATCTTTTAGGAAAAAACTAAAATAGGTAAAAATGTTCTTTTTTTTTTTTGAGTTCATCTTATTTTATTTCAGTTTCGTCATAGTGACCAAAAACCCGTGAACCATCAGTAAGTAAGCCCGGTCATTCAGATGACCCAGGCTACGGACCCCTCAAAAAGTACTCAAATTCTTCCTGTGTGTTCACGAACACAACCCCAAAAAACATAGCACCCTACCTCAACTAGCTGCCTCCCACCAGCTAGTCATTCCTTACACGGCCTACACAGCCGTTCCTCTTAGAGATAGCTTAACACCTCTGTACGTGCTTGCATTTGTCTTGTCCCTTTCTCTCTCTTGTGTTCCCACAAGTGTGCCAGTATGTCGCAGACATTCCACAGACATCCAGCCCTGGCAGCTCACCAGGACCACCTGGACACTCAGTAGAGCACTGTAATGGACATCCTTCAGCTCAAAGCAGCCAACGACCTGCGATGGCAAAGAAAGGAACAGCGAGACTGCGACATAAGAGAACACCTGAACAGCATCATCCTCTCCTCGGCCCACACACTCAAGGGCCTCAGAAAGGAGGTAAATGAACTGAAACTGCAAGTCACAGAATTCTGAAGAGAACTGACACCTGCTCAACGAGAAAAAGCACAAAACGGATGCAAAGAAACTCACAGAATGGTACGACAGAAGGAAATCACCAATCTTCACAGAGGCTCTAACAGCTGCTCAAAACCAAGCGCCGCTAGAAAAAGCCATCACACAGGACTTGAAAAGAGAACTGAGAAGCTGAGGTCCAAACCCTGACTCAGCAATTAGAGAGGAGCTTAACATGGTTCAGAAAGAATTTAAAAAGTCCTACCGACTGCGCATAGACTTAAACAAAAGACAGCCGGCTGAACATCACATCACCAGCAGTGCAATCCCCTCCACACCTGTGCACAGCTACGAAAGGGGGGAAAGGAAGCCAAAGCCTTCTGCTTGACACTTCACAAGTCAGCTCCTGAAAACCTCTGCAGCTGCAACAAAAAAAAAAATTTTCAGGCGAACCGAAACAACGCAACGAGGTGAATTCAGTGTCACAAATGAACTGAAATATGCTTGCAGACCACAAGGTGAACAGACAGGGAAACACGAAACAGAACTTCCCCTGGCCAGCAGGCCCACCCCCTCAGCCAAGAGTCTGAACCTGTGAGGGGGGGGGGGCGAGAGCCACTGTTCACACGTCAACAACTAGCAGCCACAAGGGGGTGGGGCAGGGGCTTTTCCAGAGGATCACTGCAGACACACACTGTGTGACCCCACAGACCCCAACGAGCTGGCCAGAGAAAACACATCTGGCAACCTAAATACTCTCAAACCCAGAGTCTGAACACGGACTGATCGCTGCCCCAGACACCAAGCAGGGCCGGCGTGAAACTCCCCATGCTTACTACCACAGACTTTGACAAACTTACTCCAAAGCTCACGATTACCCTGGGATGGCAGAGGACACCAGCTGCAAGAAGTCATCTAGGCATTAGGGCCTGCCGCACAATGCCTAATCAACAGCTGCGTAACCTGACACAGAAGGCCTTTAACAAGCACAAGGCCTCCACTAAAGGTGTTTGTCAAACCCCAATGATTCTGAACTTCACAACTCAGAATCCAAAGCGGGCACCAGAAGGCACCCAGCATTGCCACAATGCAAAACCCTTCTACAGAAAGCCCCTAGCCAGAAGAGGCCAGAGCCATCACCATGGCAACAGACCCAGCTTCCAGACCAACCACTGGGAAAAGGCAACCTCATCCTGCAAACACCACGGTATGTCCAACAGCAGTCCACCACAACATCCTCCTCCACACGGGTGCTGAACGGAGGCTACACAAGGACAGCTGGACACGCCTACTTCTGGGTTACAGGAGCTGCTGACACTCGCAAAAGAGCTCCTTGAACAAAACTCCACTAAGGAGTATTGAGAAGGACAAACTCTGACTCCTTGCCTGCTGCAACACAGCATCAGGCCCATCCAAGGGAGGAGCATCCCTTGAAACCGGTCGACACCCTAGAAGCAGCCAGACAACGTTGGAATGAGCAACGGGCCCACATGCCCAACAACGAAACCTCTACCAACACAACTCAGGCAAGCTCAAGTCGACAAGAGCCAAGCGACACCGCAAACATCGGATTTCTAGTGACGTTGAATAAAGCAGAGACCTCACAACCACCTGCCGCTTTCCTGCCATCATCACTAGGTCAGTCGGAAATTCTCTGCACACTACAGAATCTCCATAACAGTTCCCGGCAATCCCTGGAACCACCTGCACTCTCACCAGTGAGAGTCTAACCCGGCTGTCCCACATCACGGGTACCACAAATAGCCTACTGGCTAACAACATCAACAAAAAAAAAACATCCTACCCGGACTAACTAACTTCAGGATGACAGGTGACACAGCCACGACACCTGCTGCATAAGCTCGAGGAACCACACCTTGCTACAGCCTACATCACAACAGCACACCACCAGACAGCATCCAACAAGGCACCAACAGCCAAAAACCACCACTAGCTCCCAGCCGTGAGTGCCAGGTGTGAGTTCGATTGTTCTGCACCTTGACATCGATCGTTGTTGTCTATTCTACGGACAACAATGCTAGATGGGGGGGGAATTTGTAGTGTCTGGACCAATCAAACACACTATATATTCTCTTTTTATAAAACAAATACTCTGTAACCTCAGTTAAAAAGCCGTATGAGGACCCATGAACCCTTCCCCCCAGATTGCGTAACACCCCAGGAAGTCGAACATGCTTCTTTGTTGCATGGCAACCAACGATGATATCACTGGGTTTATTGGCCAAAAATATGTAAAGCAGGGAAAATCCCTGCATGTCCCAAGGAAAAGCAGAGAGTAGAAATTGACTGTGTTCTAATTAATTCATAGGAAAACCTTTTTTTTGAATGAACACACATTTTCTTCAGGACATTGTGTATATTATTGCTGTGTTGTATTTAATCTGTTGTATTATAGACAATTTTATTCATGCTTACTATAAACCACTAATTCATATAACCTTACAAATACCATGTTTAGTATCTATGAATTCGACTTCTTATGATCGAAACAAGCGTGTACTATTATATGCTGATACCTATGCAACATATTAATGTTCTAATAATCTTTACTAGTTTGTGCATCAACACTCAAGCGAATTACATATGCAAAATACCTTGCTTACAGACAAAGAGTCATAAAACTACCCAGTATTTCCAACCTCCCGCTTGGGGTTTCAGCCTTCCTCATTGGACGAACCAATCTTGAGAGGCGTGAATCTCTGCAGACTTTAAAAGACCACACTCCATGTGACCCGCCCCAGTCGGTGGTTCGGCCCCGCTAGGCAGACGTAAAGACAAAGTGTGTCAAGAAAAAGCTTCAGTGATACCAAAACAGCAGTGTGCCAGGGCCTTTCTTCCGGCCCTAGTCCTTTCCATTGCAATCATTGTGAATCTGACTCAAACTGGTTCTTTTCATCAACCAATTTCAGCAAGATCTTGGACCTTAAGATTCGCATCAGGAATCTCTTTCAGACCGCCAAGACTCGCTAAGTATCAAACTTAGTCTTAATAATTGATACATTAAGTATCAGTTACACCTTTTACAAAGGTGTGTTTGAACGATTTTTTGAACTGAAGTTTTACAGAGGCGGAGAATCGGACTGAATATGCAATAAGTGTTCCATAAAAATCTTATTTCATGCTCTTTAATGTGATGAGTTAAAAGTTAACCCTTTCCTAACCAAGTGTGTGTTGGTGTGTATGTGCATGGTAGACAGTTAGTTTATGTGTGTATGTAGGATGCTAGACCAGTTTAAGTGTTTATGTAGTTT
>JADLZN010005074.1:0-259274 GCA_018155175.1 Sinocyclocheilus anophthalmus
CTTGGGATAAGGATGAGACAGACAGACTAATATTACATATTAATATTACAAGTACATCGTGGTATATATATACAGCATCACATCATGTTTTATTGACATCAACATCCAGTCTAAAGGAATTATGTATATGCATGGTTAATGCTAAGTGGACAATATTTTATTTGACTGTAAAATTGATTGTGAGGTTCATAAAAAAAAGCAAGAGATGAATAAACTGTTTTCACTTACAAGGTGAAAAAAAACACATCTCTGAAGGAAACCAACCGCAGCAGGTTTCAGTTTGACTCAGAAGATGTGCTGCAAGAGTAACAATGTGAGACGGAAGATAGTAGTAACTTTTTGTTGTTTTTCCCAAACACAATAACACAGTAAAGCAACTACATTTGAAAAATGCTCAGTATTAAATAATAGAATGAAAAATGTTTTCTACTATGAAGTCTTAATAAGTGCTAGAAGAGCACTTATATGTAATTTGTAAAGTGACTGTAAAGAACCCATAAGGAGGGTCAAACTATCGTGGGAGGATTCACACACCAGCTCAAGTGCTTTCAGCAGATAGTTTCATTAGATCAGACTTATCAGAAAATGTTTCATGTGTTTGCTTTGTTGTGTCTGTGCTGGTGGCATCTGACTGGTAAGTGAAAATATATAGTTTATATACTTAACAAAAGTTAAATATCAAGGTGATTTTTTATTATGCAAATGACTTAATAGCTTCATACACTGCTCTGGATAGAAGATACATCTCTCAGAAGCTTTAATCTGTTTGTTCATCAGGTGTGTTTGGTGATTCAGTGTCAGTGATGGAGGGAGATTCAGTCACTTTATACACTGGTGTTACTGAAATATGTGAAGGCGACGACATTATGTGGAACTATGGAGCTGAAAACTCTCAAATAGCTAAAATTAAAAAAAGAAGAAAATCTTCTCCACATGACATTCCTGATGGGAGATTCAGAGACAGACTAAAGCTGGACAATCAAACTGCATCTCTGACCATCACAAACATCACAAACAAACACCGGGAGTTATCAATCGAGATAACTGAGCGAATGACACTCGAAAAACATTCAGTGGTTCCTGGTCATGGTGCAGTAGAAGACGGTCATTTGTCCTGTTCTTAAATATTCTTGTTTATTAAAAGAGTATCGTACCACTCAGCTCCATTCACACTTTGTGGATCTGCTGATCACAACCATTCCTATATGAACATATATCAAAAACCGAATGATTTTCCAACGTGATCACTTTTGTCAGGTCCATTGATGAATAATAAAAAAAAAAGCAGCCGTTATTTTATTTTTGAACTACTGCTTCAAAATAAGGGAGCCCAGTAATTTTTTCTATTCTTTTATGGAAAGAAATAATAAAAGTGATAGCAAATATTTATATTGTTTAAAATTATTTATATTTTGAATAAATGCTGTTTTTTTTTATTTTATATTCATAAAAGAATTCTGAAAAAAGTATCACAGGTTACAAAACAATATTAAGCCCTGATAATAACTGAGTATCAAAGGATGATCTCTTAAGGATCATGTGACATGAAGACTGGAGTAATGGCTGATGAAAAATCAGCTTCGTGTCAGAAATAAATTATATTTTAAAGTTATTAAAATAGAAAACCATTAAAGTGTTAAATTGTAATAATATTTTGTTCTGTATTTTTGACATACTCAACACATTGAGATGAAAATAAGAGTGTTGCTTACATTTATCCATAATCCTTTTTATTCTCTGTTTCCAGCTCGTCTGCCTGCTCCTGTCATCAGCAGAAACTTTTCACAGTGTTCTTCGTCATCATCATCACAGCAGAATTGTTCACTGTTGTGTTCAGTGGTGAATGTGGGTCATGTGACTCTCTCCTGGTACAAAGGAAACAGTTTATTGTCCAGCATCAGTGTGTCTGATCTCAGCATCAGTCTCTCTCTACCTCTGGAGGTGGAATATCAGGAGAAAAACACCTACAGCTGTGTGCTCAACAATCCAATCAGCAACCAGACCGAATCAAACATCTGGACATCAGCAAACTCTGTTACACATGTGCAGGTACAGCAGCGTCGATATAATGTGTGTTTATTTACTGAGCTGATCTCTGTGTTCTGTTGTAGAGAGGACTGAAAGATTCACTTACATTCATGACTGTCTGTCTTTTATTCTCCTTCAGTTCTTCCAGACTCTGTATCTCCGATAGTGCTGATCTCTGCTGCAGCTGCTGCTGGATCTCTGTTGATTATAATTGCAATCATGATCTGCTGCATCTGCAGGAAATGTAAAAAAGCAGGTCAAGAAATCAAAAAAATAATGCCAATGTCAAAATATTCACCTTTTGTAAGCCACAGTTGTTGATGTCAGATTGAAAACTTTGTTTTAACATGTATGTGATTATCGTTAATGCAGTCCAGACCCAGGAGAAAAACAAACCTGATTCAGTATTGTGTAAAACAACAACACTGAAAATGGTAAGATCATTCTGACTATGTTGCAAGTCGTTGTGGTCAGTTAGTCTGAATTAACTTTTGTGTGCAATAGCATCAGATGGTCAGTGAAGAGATGTGGATGGTCAGTTTTGATTATTACCTTAAGTAGGGAGTATGTGCATGCTTTTATGCTACTTAATCTAAGTGTCTGTACTATATCACTTCTCTATCCCACCTCTCCCGCATATATTCGGAAAATTAAACTAATTATAGGCCTATTCATTCTGGAAATCGAGCGTGCGAGAGAAGCACTGCCTGGTAACAAGACAGTGTTGGAAAAGTGTTGCCAGATTGGAAATGTCCAAAGTACCAGAAGCTCAAAATTATTGTATTTGGAAGAAAACGACCGTACATGAGTCAAACGTACAGAATATATCTAGACCAACAACTTTTTGACAAACTGTAAATTACCACAATAGATAAATAACTAGGCGTACCTTAGTACCTATTGCTAACAAGCTCAGTTTGGAAACGTCGACCAGGAACGTTAAATTGTGCTCGTGAGAGAGTCATTCTCCACGATGATTGGCCGAGAAGATGTAACGTGAGATGAGATGAGAAACATGCGTAACACCACGTTCTTCAAAACCACAGCTAGATCAATGAATATAGAAGCCCTGATTACAACGACCATCATTTGAAGTTTCACAAAACTCTCAAATTATTGTACATTATGGTATTTTTCATTGTTGATCGTACATCGTCCAGAGGTCAAAATTATCGTACGAACACAATAATTATCGTATGTCTGGCATCACTGTAACAATGCGTTTTCGGTGATCCGATCACAATGATCAGTCGTTTACATTACTGTTTACAAGTGGTGTTAACATGCGTTTCAACTGCGATTTATGAACTGCTTATTATTTTGTCACATTACATCACTTTCACTTTCGGTGCACGAATACTATTGAATAAACGAACACGTGGCTTCCGTGAATGAAGATAACATTTTTATTATTATTATTATTGCTTCTAGTTAAATATTCACGATTAGTTCGTACTAATAATAATGTACTCACGTAATAATCCTGCATGACTCGATTAGGCAGATGAAGTCGTCACGTGTCACCTTTGTCCATACAATGAAGTGAATGGAAACTGTCAGTCACAAATTCTGCATGACACGGAAAGAAGAGAGTGAAGGATTTTTATCTTTTGGGTTCTTCCTGTCTGACTTCGTGGTCCCCCCCCCCTCCTCCACCCAATCTCCCTACCTTCCTTTGTGTTGTCTGGCGGGAGAAGCGATAACGAGAGTGTGGGTGGGTGTGTGTGTGTGGTGCTTGTTTATGTACCACTGTGGGGACAAAATGGTGCCCGTCTTCATCTAGAAACTGAAAATTTATGACCCTTGTGTGGGGCCTGCGGTCCCATGAAGGACAATTTTTTTAATCAAAAAATGTATACGCTTATTCTGACAGGTGTAAACAATGACAAAAAGGTTTTCTGTAAGGGTAGGTGTAGGGTGGGTAGGAACATGTGCGTGTGTGTGTGTGTGTGTATGTGAAACTATTGCATTAGCAGGTTCCTCACTGACTGTATTTTGTATTTTTCTTTGCAGAAATCAAAGAAGGAGCCTGTGTATGCAAATGTCACCAAAACACGATGATCAAAACAGAATGTCCTAGAGAGCTCATATGGGCCCTGACTCACACTCACACTCATACCTTATTTATTCTCTGACATGTGTTTAGTCTCTGCTGTTGTGCCACATTGATGCCTTTTTTTTTTTTTTGCAGCATAGTCCTAAGTTGTTGGGAAGGTTACTTTGGAAAAGTAATAGGTTACAGATTACAAGTAACCCTATTTAAAATGTAATAAGTAGTGTAATTATGCCATGCACTTTATTAAAAAACTAATGTAATGGACATGCTGTTACTTTTTGATTCCTTTAACTAACTGTTAATCTATTTTCAGCAGTTAAAGCAGGCAGGGTTTTAACCTTACAGCATTTAACAATGACTCATACTGTCAGACTTCAAAAATCCCTTTACTCACAAACGTATGAAGGGAAAAAGGCAAAATTCCCAGCACAAGGACATCAGCGGCTCTATAGTGTCACCACAGCAAAAATCATACTAATAAATCACATTACCACTACTTTTACATGATAGAGGGCACTAGATGTTGCTGTTTTCATAGTCACCGCAGTTTATAATAATATATAATAATAACAACAACAACAACCTCAATTAAACAGATTACTTCAGTTTATTAGAATAAAATATCTTCATATTGTCCCTTTTTTTCAAGTGGCGCCATCTGGTGTGTTTTAAATAACAGCAGCTAAAACAACATTACAGCACTATGCAACAGGTGACTGTGTCATGTGACATAATACATCATGTGAAAATTTCATGTGCTGTCACTTGATGTGCATGTGAAGTTGATAGAGATGATCTTCATTATGTTTTAATGCTGAGTCAAAGATCACCTTTTTTCATTTATTGGACTGATTTAAAAATGTAATGTATGTTTTACATTCCTCAAAGAAAAATGCAGCGAATTACTAAATTATAGCCACCAGTGACAGAAACACTGAAGCTAAAGTTGATGGTGCTGCTCATCTTTAGTTGTTAAAATCCAGACATTTGAAATTAAAGTGCTGTGAAATAGTTTTTTTGGTTTTTTTTTAACTGGTTTTGAATACAAGTCTAAAATATACTGACAGCGTTAGTAAACAAAATAGACGTCGTCTTGACGAGTTCTAGTAAAATAACTAAATCCAGTATTCTTAGATGAGAGATTATAGTAGATTTTTATTAGAGATATACACCAATGAACCATTACATTATGGCCACCTAATAACCTGCAAAACAGTAGCCATGCGTCGAGGAATTGATTGGACGAGGAGGCGACTCCTATGTATCTGGTACCATAATGTCAACAACTGGCCCTCCAGTTCCCGTACATTGTTATACTGGGTTCGCGTCAGGTGAATTTGGAGGCCAAGGCATTAACAGAAATTCACCATCATGTTCCTCAAACCACTCCTTGACGATTCTGGCAGTGTGGCATGGTGCATTATCATGTGGTTGGTAAAGCCTAAAGTATTCTTCACTTTTTACGCGTACACGAGGAACAGTGTACAGTGCGTGTGATACGAATTTTGTCATCAGAATAATACGCGTACTGTACACGCACCATCTGATTTTTGTAACCGCACATACTTTGTACGTGCAGGTCGCACATGTGCACTGAATTTTTGCAGTAATCAGTTGTTCCACAAGGTGGAAACACTGACTGTCCGGGCATGATTCACTGTCGAACAAATCAGAGAGGCAGCAACGCAAAAGATAGGCCTTGCCAAGAACAATGCACTGTCCCGGGCCATGATCACTGTAGAAAATAAGGAAGGGATGCAACAGCACGCAGCTGCCTTGCCAAGCACCCCTGACACGTCCCGGGCATTGATTACTGATAGAAAAAATAAGGCCGGATAAGCAACCGACCCAGCTAGTGCCTTTTGCCCGCCCGATGCCCTGTGGGCCCTCTTCACTGTAGAAACCAGGCGACGGGATAGCAACAGCTACACATTCTCACGGCGCACACTTTTCTTCGTCTTGTCTTCTTCTTTTGTGTGTGTGCCCACTCATCCGTTGTGTCTACGGTGTCGCCTGGCGCGCGAATTGCTAGAGCTGAGATATGTTGTTTTCAGATACGTTGGTTCGCCTGTTTGACCGTTCC
Organism: Sinocyclocheilus anophthalmus; assembly: GCA_018155175.1. Taxonomy (NCBI): domain Eukaryota; kingdom Metazoa; phylum Chordata; class Actinopteri; order Cypriniformes; family Cyprinidae; genus Sinocyclocheilus; species Sinocyclocheilus anophthalmus. The sequence goes on from JADLZN010005074.1 coordinate 6,168, forward strand.
ATGTTGGTTTCACAGTGGTTCCTCTCCCCCCACACTATGCAATCGATTCCTGCTCCGTTTTACATCTTCTTGTTTACAGTTCTCCTTGTTCTTGTTTTGGGTCCTTATGCTGCCTGTTGTTGCGCAATCCCACCCTGGTTCGCCCACCTGTAGGTGCTAGAGAGCGGATACCACAAGTGTAGGTCCTCAGTCGGATTAGTGCCAAGTGTGCGAACGCCGTTCTTTCTAGTTGCATTTGCAGCCCGAGTATATGGGCCTCCCCAGTTTCTTTGATCGCTGTGCGTGGCAATGTACTTTCTTTGTATCCTTTTTTGCGGCCCGCCCTCCGTTTTACGTACAATGCGGCATCAAAGAGGTGCGCACTCGGGTAGGGTGTCACATTGAGTCGAGAGAGACCCGAAAGGTCCCCCTGCTCGTGACTGTACGCCCGCCGCTACCATAGCCAGTCCGGCTCCCAATCCAGACTTCGCACCGTACCTGTTGTCGCTGTTTCTTTGTGTACCGCATGGTGAATTTTCATAGAGCTCTTCTTTCACTTGGTGTCTCACCGTCGGCGACTCGTTGAAGGTGGTTTGCTGAAGGTCTGTCATACTACCTGTTCCTATACCCTGATAGCTTGGCATGGGACACGCCATTACTGGATCACTGGGCTAATAGACAACTGTCTCCCATAGTACCACATCCCCCATCAGTGTAATCCGCCCCGCCACTGTGTGCCCCAACCGACTGTCATCCAGGTGCCGTAGTTTGGTAGGTAATCGCTCGAACGTAGATAATCTTGAAGTCATCACGTACCAGGCTCACATGGTTCGTCACTTCCACAAATATCCGATCGGATCAATTGCCAGGTCCACAACCCACACTCTTCATGCATTGCTGGTGATGGTGTGCAGTTACTAAGAATTGGACCCTAAAGTTTCTAATGTTTTTTTTTTGTTTTTTTTCTCTAGGAGATTAAAGAAACTTACAACGCTGTAAATAGTAACCCCCGACAACAACAAGCCCCCAGAAGAAATCCGCACCTACAATTTAGGTGTCACTGACATGTTTTTTCCACCCAATAGATCAGATTTAGAAAACTAACCACAGCTGGTTTGAGTTTGACTCAGAAGATAAACCTCGGTAAAGCCGGTACTGTGAGATCGTAACACGGTTTTAAATTTGTATTCTGGGTTTTTCCATTCACTTTTGAATAAATAAACAATTTTAAAATAACTGTTCCATTTCACCATGAAATGTAGTTCATCCATAATTCACACAATATTGTTCTACTTTTAGCCATTTCACACTAAAGCTGAAGAAAAAGCTGTCACTGAGGCAGTAATATGAACCCTTAACCTTTTCATAAAAATCAATCATATTTTTTAGCCATTAAAACCAGTAAAAATCTTAATAAGGGCTAGATGAACTATATCAGGGGTAGAGACTCGAGTCAGGAGAGCCGCCAGCCCGGCAGAGTTTAGCTCTAACCCTAATTAAAACTCACCAGCCTGTAGCTTCCTAGTAACCCTTCAGACCTTGATTAGCTTGTTAGGGTGTGTTTGATTAGGGTTGAAGCAAAACTCTGCAGGGCTGCGTCTCTCCAGGACCGACGTTCGCCACCCTGAACTTAATAATAGGCAAATGCAGATGTGACACTAGGAGGGTCAAACACGCCAGGGAGGATTCACACAACATTTAAAAGGTATGCTTTAGATCGCACCACTGAACCAATGCAAGATACATGGTTTCCAAAAGTTTGTCTTGTTCTGTTTGTGCTGCTGGACTCTGACTGGTAAGTAAAAAAATATATATAATAAATTACGGGGGTTTTTTTTTCATTTCGGAGTAAATTAGAGTTAGATTATTTTCATCTGCTGTTATGTACCAAAAAGAAAAAAAATATCATGAATATTGAATATAATACAAGATCTACTAACTTTGAATTCAGGTCTCTTTTGGGGTTTTTGGAAGTTTACATGAAAGTTTCCAGGTGTGGAAAAGGTCATGAAGAATAATGGAAATTCCTACAGTGAATGTAAATGTTCAGAAAGTGTGAACTTTCTGTTGAGCTGCTTTCAAATATCTAAATATATATCAGGCCATATTTTGTCCTTTTAAAAATACATTTCTAATATATATATTTCAAAACACTTCTGCAGCTATCATAAACGTCTACAAATGTCATAGAAACTCACTAGTCAAAATGTCATGGAACCTTATAGTGCATAGAAGACTATCCAGTGATCTAAAATCTCCCATTTATTTAAAAAAATGTATTGAATATATTTAGCACAAATAAAACTGTATTTTCAATCTGCAATAATTATCATGTATTTACGGTCAATACATTATGAAACTTTAAACATTGATTGTCCTCTACACTTTAAAACAATTTAAAGATGTGTTGCACCAGTAAGGTATTTGTGAATATCCAGTGTATTACTGTGTTTAAAACTGACATTTTTGAAATAGATCATTCTTGTGGTAGAACTGTGGCATTAAGCTACTATGAAGGGGGCTCGGAGCTGTAGTTTGTTATATGTGTTTTTTCTCCTGTTTCATAAATTATGCTGCCATATACTCTATTAATTGCTATTTTTAAATATATTTCCAGCAATTCGTAAGTGCTGCTTCAGTGTTTTCTCTGTCTGCTTGATTCTAACACTGTATTGTAACAGCGGGTTTCTGCTGCTGTTCTCAACTTCACATGAAAATAAAGCTGATATCAGGGTTTGTAAACCATCAGAGGATTTAATCCATGTAAAATCTGTTCATCAGGTGTGTTTGGTGAGTCAGTGTCAGTGACGGAGGGAGATTCTGTCACTCTACACACTGATGTTACTGAAATACATGAAGGCGACAGTATAGTGTGGAAATATGGAGCTGAAAATTCTCAAATTGCTAGAATGAACAAAAAGATGCAAAACTTCTCATCTGATGTTCTTGATGGAAGATTCAGAGATAGACTGAAGCTGGACAATCAAACTGGATCTCTGATCATCACAAACATCTCAACTGAACATGCTGGAGTTTATCAGCTAGAGATAACTGGAGCGAATCTGACTTCAACAACATTCAGTGTTGCTGTCTATGGTGAGTAAAGATCATTTGTCAGAATGTTCACATATTCTTGTACATAGTCAAATATTTATGTATTTTATATTTTGAGATGACAGACACATTCAGCGACTGTTAACACACTAAAATTCAAAACAAAATTTACAGATTCACTACAATTCACAATGTTGAAAATGAGACAATTGTGTTAATATTCCTCTTATTCTCACGTTTTTTTTTCCAGCTCGTCTGCCTGTTCCTGTCATCAGCAGTAACTCTTCACAATGTTCATCATCATCATCACAGCAGAATTGTTCATTGTTGTGTTCAGTGGTGAATGTGAGTCATGTGACTCTCTCCTGGTACAAAGGAAACAGTTTATTGTCCAGCATCAGTGTGTCTGATCTCCGCATCAGTCTCTCTCTACCTCTGGAGGTGGAATATCAGGAGAAAAACACCTACAGCTGTGTGCTCAAAAATCCCATCAGCAACCAGACCAGACATCTCAACATCACTCAACTCTGTCACACATGTTCAGGTACAGCAGCGCTGATATACAGTATGTGTTTAATTACTGAGCTGAACTCTGTGTTCTGTTGTAGATCAGACTGATGCATTCACTTACATTCATGACTGTCTCTCTTTTATTCTACTTCAGTTCCTCCAGTTTCTCTGATAGTGCTGATCTCTGTTTCTGCTGCTGCTGCTGGATCTCTGTTGATTGTCGCTGCAGTCGTGATCTTCTGCATCTGCTGGAAACACAGAAAAACTGGCAAGTATTATCTTCTCTTTATAAACAAGTAAAATAAGAAATAATTCTTCAAAAATATGTTCTCAATATTTTAGCCAACGTATAGCCCTATTTTGTCATTTAATTAAAATTATTCTCATAATTTTCATTGTTATAATAAATGTCTATTTGTGTACAATGCCACTGAGCGTCCTTCTTTACTCATCTCACTTGCACACAAAAAAAGCTTTCTCTATTTTATCTGATCTCCATTTTATGAACATAATCTTACATGTTTAAGTAAAGATGTGGCTGGTGCTCTGAAATTCATATGAATGATACATTTTGTTATGCTTGTTGAACTTAAGTGCTGATTAAATGTAAAATACTTTGCTTTGTTAAACATCACATTTGTGTTTGATTTATGTATAAATGAATGTGTGATTTATGTATCTCTCTAAATGTAATGATAAACACTCTTTTAGGAACTATTTGTGTGTAGAAAAAGTTACAGGCCTAATGGCTAATTAATCGTTGAGTGTTACTTTGGTGTTAAATTTGAAAGCCCTAATAATAACAAATAGGCTGTGAAGAACCAGATCTAATTAAGACTGAGTTTTTTGGTTTTAATTAATCTAATCTTTAACAATTTCTTGTTAAAACAGTTGAGACTTGTGAAGAAGAGATTACTTATGCTGAGACGACATTCTACAAAAGAAAAACACAGAAATCGGTAAGGACAATGTATTGTTAATAGGTGAGTATTTGTATAATGTAACACTTGACAATAAGGTGTCATTTGTAACATTAGTTAATGTATGGACTAACATGAACAATACAGTGTTCACTGTTAGTTCACGGTGCCTTAACTTATGTTAACAGCACAAATACCAGAAATTTTGATTTTAATAATGCATTAGTAAGTGTTGAAATTAACATGAACTAAGATTTTATAAATGCTGTAGAAGTATTGTTAATTTTTAGTTCATGTTAACTAAAGTAGTTAAGCAATGTTAACTAATGAAACCTTACTGTAAATGGCTACCTTATAATTTTAGAAGAGAGTCCGATGTAGATCAGTGTGTACTTTTGATTTTGTCTGGATAATATTTAAGTCCAATTCCACTACTTAAGAAAAACAAATCATGTTCTGGTAAATCACAGAAATTATGACATACTAAATTGAAAGTATGAGATTCAAAATTACAAATTCTAACTTAAAAAGTTGAAAATCTCAAAGTTTAAATAATGAGATTAACAAGTTAAAATTCTAATATAAAATGTTGAAATTATGACATACTAATTTTAACTTGCATATATCATTATCTGACTTAAGTATGTTATAATTTGTCATTTTTAATCACATCATTTTGACTTTTCTTTTAATTTTGACTTTTTTAAAATTACGATTTACCAGAGCATTATTATTATTTTTTTTTTCTTATTGTCACAATAACTATTTTGTTGGGCAATGTATTGTCCCAGAAATAAATGTGGTATTATTGTCATTGTAAGACCATTTTATGCCACTAAATATATAATGATAATATAATAGCATAACAATGCAAGTAGTGCATGCATAACATTGCATGCACAAGATGCTGCAAAAGACAGTCAAACACATCCATCTATTGCACGGTTACATAGAAACTAAACAACAAAACATTTTTAAAAATAATAATAAACAGCACAAGCGGAATGCAAAAATGCATTCTCTCCTTTGTGAAACTCCCTTTACGCTAGCTGTGAGAGAGCACCATTTTGTGTTGTTACATTCACATATGTACCAGAACTGTGAACTGTGGCTTTGAGTCGATTCAGACTTTCATACTGGAGTCTGAATTTGTAAGGAAAACACTATAGGGCCTCAAATGTTGCCTTCTTTTCACATGTCTGCATTTTACATATTTTGTGCAATAACTCAATATATTGATTATTGCGAAAGCCGAAGGCAGTAATGAGCTTTCATAGCATAATAATCTATCACACAACTGCACCATGTGTTTATAAAAGACTTGGTACTACAAAAAAAACACATTACTATTTATTATTATATTGTTGTATTCTTAACAGTATCATTTTATTATTTATATTATTATTATTAATATTATGATTATTATTACTTGTGGTTATACATTTCTTTACAGAAAGGTTGAAGAGGACACCCCACGACAGGAATCATGTGGAATATGAACCAATCACACCAGAAGATGATCAAACTTTAATGTTGTTCTAAGTACAAGACCCTTATTGTCAGATCATTTTCATTGGGAACCTCCTACAACGACCTCAGACACTATGGTCTATGGATGAGCATTTTCATGTTTGCAAAACATAGATGCGAACTAGTTATCAAAAGGTGACAAAGTGAACTCTGCTGTGGTATTGACTATTTATATCTGTACAGAAATGTGGTTTGATCTGTTGGGTAGAAAAAAAACAACAGCTTGTGCATGAGAATGTGTCTAATGCTTGCATTTGATGGCAGTTTGTTAGTGTGTGTATAAGGTGTCAATAGTGTCTGTTTGAGTGTGTATCTGTGTCTGAGGTGTCAATATCATGTTTGTGTAAGCGTGTGACGGTGCGAGTGTGTCTGAGGTGTCAGTCTGTGTGATCAGCATGTCGTTGCAAGGATTTTTCATTTATGCTCACTTAAAACCGTTGACTTCTGCTCTATAGGGAAGCCACTTTACTACAAAATACTAAACTCATTAAAGGGGTCATGACATGGATTTTTTTTTATCATTTTAAAATGTTCCATGAGTTTTTTTTTTTCAACCCTCATTCTGAACCTCAGAAACAGCCTGTTTTTAAGAGGCGGGTCCTTTAACACTTCTCAGTATTCGGCCACTGTTATGATTGGCTAACGTCATTGCATAGGAAACAGTATCAACACCACCTTACTGTTGCATGTGTTTGTTAATCAAAATAAAACGGTCATTTCCAGACAAAGCATAATCAAATAATTTACTTACGGTTAGTGATGCAGCTGCAGTCAGATCTAGTACAGCTTCATCTTTCAACAAATGTTTCTTTTTGTGAACTCTCCATGACACTGTGCCTCAATTACAAAACAAAATGCTTTGATCAATCCTGTGACATGATCCAGGATGCCATTAAAAATAAACTATCCAATTGTTCCTTACGGTGGGATCCTTCTGATAGCTGTACAAAGAAGGGCGATACGAGCGTAAACCAACGCATCAAAGCGAACGTTCTTATACTCCAGGGCTGTCCAAACTTGGGCCTGGAGGGCCGGTGTCTTGCAGTGTTTAGCTCCAACCCTAATTAAACACCTGAAGCAGTTAATCAAGCTCTTACTAGGCATAGAAACTTCCAGTCAGGTGTGTTGAAGCAAGTTGGAGCTAAACTCTCTGAAGGAAACGGCTTCCAGGAACCGAGTTTGGGAACAGCCTGTTGTACTTATTGCCTGCTTGTCGACCGACCCAAGTTTTGTGTGGATGTGTCAGAAAGTGAATGTGCATCTCTATACTGTATCCAGAGTAGACAAGATAGAGGCAGTGACTGCAATTTCTGTTTGCTTTTGACACGATGCAACACTCGCATCAGCATGATGCTCAAAAAAGATGAATGCCGGTGGGCGGAGGGCAGGTTCGATGTCTTGCTCGGGAGGGCGGGTTTATGCAAATCTTTGTGCCGGGTGACGGTAAAGCCGAGTTCACACTGCACGATTTTAGCACGATTTTTTACTCGCCGACAGGTTTTTGCGAAATCGCCGACAAATGCCCGTAATCGGAGGCAAATTGGTGCTCGTTCATGTGAGTGACAATCACGCAGTGTGAATGATCAAAGACGCGATTTGAGGGAATCGCCGACACGTCGCCGACGCCCGCAAAATATTTGGCATGCTAAATATCTGGAGCTGTCGGCGATTCACAATCATGCTGTGTGAAATGATTTCTGACTGAAAAACACATCGGCGATGACCTACAGCCAATGAGAGACCAAGATACAGGGCAGAGGGAAGTTCGGGGAGGAGTTATAGCCCAGAATATCAGTATTTTAATAGATAAACAATTATATCATACAGAAACAAGCAAAAACATTTGCTTGACCAGCCACAACACCAGCAATAACAGTTACTGAAAATTATTTACCTCCAACTCTCTTTACAGAACACCCAATCCCTGTTCCCTGCAATCTCCCTCCTGCATAATCTGTTTTTATTTTTCTCCTTGTAGCTGGAAATCAGCTCACAGACAATTTGCGGGCTATATATATATTTTTTAATCATTACAGTCTTGCTCGCGATAACTCCTGACGTGTGTGTTTTGTTGTGAAACGTAGTTTGTGGTCCAGACAGAGCTGTCGGCGATTCTTCCTATTGTGAAGTCATGCAGTGTGAAACCCCGTCGCCGATCCATCGTGCAATGTGAAAACAGCAGCAACTGAATGCTACCCAAGATAGTCACGCAGTGTGAAAACAACACGATCCGACGAGTTTGAAAATCGTGCCCCCCCAGTGGAACTCGGCATTGGTCTCATCCTCAGACGTCACGCCCCCGAAACGTTGGCTGCGAAGTCTGATGCATACCGAACACTAAAAGTGGAAAACACTTCAGGAGTTTCAAACAGTCATTCATCGGATGGTGAATTAAACAGGATCCAGCGAGACATTGTGTTGGGTCTTTTAACGTTCCGCCTGGGAAACAAAGATGCGGTGAGCAAACCCCCACGATAAAAAGAAGAAAGCCGTGTGTTTACAAACTGTGATGACGATCGGGTATCAGGATAAACTAAATGCTGGATGCTCAAAAGTATGTGAAATATTTTAGCTCTAGGCATCATAGAATCTTTAAAATAGCTTGAGAGTTTTACACACCGGTCGTTAGTTGTTTTTCGGCCGACATTTCCACGCCCTGAAATGTGCCGCTGAATGAAACAAACTGTAATTGGTTGTTTGATATGTCGGTCAAACGGCCTCATGGGCGGGTCTTGGCCAATGAAAGCTGCCATGGATGCCAGACCTTCAGCCGTCAGTCTGAAGTTCTGGCTACGCGAGACTAGGGTGAGTCACCTTGTCCCACTGGATCCAAACCGAGACGTTTTTAGAGCCTTGATTAAATAAATGATTTGTTTATAATGAGGAGGATGTTTTAAGCTATGAAACTTGCAGGATGTTTTAATGGTACAGAGACCTTGTATATGCCAAAAGATCAAGGCAAATTTGATTTATCATGTCATGACCCCTTTAATGCTGATTTTTCACAAAAAGGTCCCAATCAAATAGTGATATTCACAGTATGAAAAAATAAAATATTATATACTTTGTGTGCATGATGATCTCATACAGTGATCCTGCAGTTAAGCAGTAATACTCTCAACAAAAAGGTACAAAAGCTGTCATGTGCAGTTCCTTTTCAAAAAGTACACCTTTGTATCTTATTTACCGCTTAAGGGTGTATTTTAGTACCTAAATGGGCAAAAAGGTGATGCACCAGTGAGAGCTTACCTTTTTTGCTGAGAGTGTAGTTTAAGTAGTTTCAAATCTTGCTAAGCAGAACTATCTTCTCTATGTTTATAGATCTATATAATCATATCTATAATAGAGATATATATATATATATATATAAAGGTATATCTGCGTTTTTCTGCCAGTGTCAGGGTAATTTAATGAATAAATTTAATGTATGATTTACAATTTATGATTTGTGTTTGATGGTGGTTAATCATTTATTTTGTTTGCATCAGCTTTGATGAGAAACTAACACACCAGTATTATTATTTTTTCAATAGCATAACAGGGCTCCTGTCCATAGGTAAAACAATGGTTGAAATGTAAAGTGTCAGATTAAGATAATAACCAGATCTCACCTTAAGTTTCCAATGATAATTGTAAAGCTCAGACAAATATGTTGACTGCTCAAGATATCTGCTCCAGTTCCAGCTCGGTAACGCCACCTGAGGATCAGGGAGCACAACATGAGTGATGGGGTGAAGGAGTGTTATCCAACAAACAATACAACTCACTTGTCTTTTTTATTTTTGTAGCAAAAGGCAATCGCAAATACATGGTTAGTGCAGTGTCCTGGTGAATTGTTGTACCTATGTTAGTGTGCTCTGAGTGGGTGGATGTTTACCTGTCAAAAGAGCCCACATGACTGATATGATAAAGTCTCTGTCATATTCTGGTCTGTTGATATGTCTCGGGTCCCTCGTTCATTGTGCGTCTGAGGGACTTTTCACCCGATTCATCGTCCAGCAGGTGAAAACCATAAGTGTGGTCACTTTAGCACACCTCTCCTCAGCAACACACAGGAACACAGAATGAGGAAGCATTCGTTCCTGGAATACAGGACTGATACTTTTCATTAAAGTTGGCACACTGATAAATACATCTGCGTTCATTAGGCTACGAAGAAAAATGACACAAAGACGCTACTTAGCCGTTGCCGCCGAGTTTATGACAGCACACAAAACATTCTTTCAGTCAAATAAAGAGCATCAAACGTGTGGAGGATTTCACGCTACACGATAATAAAACATTAATACACGTGTGCAGAGACACTAAATGACCCTCCCTGTTGTTTATAACACACCCGCAAACGCACTGCATCCGTCCGATTAGTTGCTAGATTTCTTGTGATTGTGTGTGTGTGTGTGTGTGGTGTGTGTGTGTCTGTCTGCCCAGCTGCATATTGTTTCGTCGCATCCCGCATCACATGTATGGTCTCAACTAATGTTTCTGTATCGTAAACCTAAAAACCGCCAGAGAAAGCAGATATACACACCCTCAGAATCGAAACTAATACCGTGTTTGACCACGAGAGGGAGGGATTTGTTTCCACTTCTTCTTCTTGTGTTTATTGGCGTTTGGCGCATTACCGCCACCAACTGGTATGGAGTGTGGACCAGAATGTCTACAAGACCTACATTGTTTAAAAAATGCAATCAATTAACAATAAAACACCTATCTTTTGACTCCTTTATTATTATTATTATTATTTTGCACCCCCCCACAAACAGCACCACACTGTGCCCTGAATAAAAGTGCTGAGATATGAAAGGGGTCATATGATGTTGCTAAAATGAACATTATTTGGTGTAATGAAATGGTTATGCGGTTCAAGTTAGAGGTACCTTGCCTGTTTCGTGTCGTTCATCTATCACCTCCTGATGGTCGCTATGCGAGACACAAATGATTTCCCATATAATGTACATTATTGTTTCTCCTTTATGCCCTGCCTTTCTGAAATGCGTCGATTTTTACAAAGCTCATCGTTCTGAAAAAGCGAGGTGTGCTGTGATTGGCCAGCTATCCAATGCGTTGTGATTGGCCGAATACCTCAAGCATGAGATAAAAATGTTACGCCCCTCACATACTGTTGATGCCGTGTACGGCCGGAGCGACGAGACATAAACATTAAAACCCATTACAAACGAGGCATTTGTTGCATCCAGTGGGGACATAATTACTGATTCTAATGACTTATACTGTCTTTACGCGTTGCGTGCCCCCATTGCATGTATCGCTCGCGTAAACATAAAACTCGTCGGCATTTGTGATGGAGAAGCAAATGACAAACAACAAGTGCTATCAACACTGCCCAAAAATCGTGTTGGAACAATCAGTGGCAACGGAAAAACAAAGCCGGCCTAGCATGAGGGCAAGCACGGCTAGCGTGCACGGCGTGCAGCCGCCGATGAGAGTCAGTGTGCTGAGGCGGGCGGGGACTCTGCTTCGTTCACGGTGAAAGTTGATGTATTCGTTCAGCGACCAGCACAGATCAGCTCTAGCATGACGAAGCGGATATCATCCTCTATTGGAAGAACAACAACAAGTAGTTTCGCTTTCCACAAACATAGCACACCGCATATTCAGACATGGCTGCAGCTCTAACAAATGACAGCGAGAATAAAAGTTCGCCTTATTCTTGGCGGAACATTTGGCGGCGTTATGCAAATAATCCAAGATCGTGCCGTAGAGAACTAGTGGGGGGCGTTGTTGAACGAGCCTGTTTTGCGTTTTAGGTAGGGGTGGCAACTCGTAAATTTATAAAGAAATCCTCTGTGGATTTTTTTGAGACTTTAGTCTTTGCAACTTACAGATCTTCTTTATGCACCAAGAGCTGGTAACACTCCAAAGAGAAAGGGACAAATTGAAATCGCATCATATGAACCCCTTTAAACATGCAATATGCATTGTATAGAGGCCATCCAGTTGCTAACAGGTTTCACTTGCAAAAGAATTCATTATAATGAATCATGTGTTTTAATGGTTCACATGAACATACAGAATCTTTCAAGCTATTGTTGTGTTCATAAAGAAAACATCTTATGCACCGGGGATCATTAAATATTGTCAACGCTTATTAAAACACTGAAAATTAGGGTTAAAGGGGGTCATAGATGCGCTTTAAAAAGAAACCTTATTTTAATTGTGTTAATGAAATGTTATGCGGGTTAAGTTCCCAAAAAACAGTATTTCCACATAATGTATATTAGGGTTTATCCTCATGCCACATTCTCTCTGAAATGTGTCGATTTGGTACAAGATATTTAGGTCTGTAAAAGCGGGTGTTGCTGTTGATGGTATCTACCAGGTGTGTTGTGATTGGGCGAATACCTCAAGCGTGTGATGGAAATGTTACACCCCTACCATATTGTGATGATGCCCAGTCAGGCCGGAGCAATGATTAAAAACATGAAAACCCATTATAAAATGAGGCATTCGTTGCATCCAGTGAGGAAATAATTATGGATTATAATGACTTAAACTGTCTTTTTACGCATTGCATCGTGCCGCATAAACATAAAACCCTGTCTGCATTTATGATAAGAGAAATGACAAACAACAAGCGCTACTCTACACAGCCCAAAAACTCAGCTTTCAAATATAAAATATAAAAACACTTTTAAATATAAAAAACTTACTTACAGTTTTTGAGTCAGAACAGTCGGCATTGTAGTTTACTCTACCAGGATCAGGAAACAGTCAAAACATAAAATGCGCTGCACACATCTGAAAATTTGAGTTGAAGTGTTCTGGAACAGAGTTGTAAAAACAACTTAACCACTGATTTCTAGCTGTCCATTTTGGACAGCCAAACGACCACCCACCACGCGTAGTTTTCGGCTTTAACAACGAAAAACAGCCGTAACCCACGAGGCCTAGAGTGAGTTTCATGGGAGGCAGGGGATAAAGTGAGGCAAACGGCCGGCGGCGAGTGAGCCGAGGCGGCGGGACACACAGACACAACAGGGATCCGGAACGGCTTGCGGCAAAACACATGGGACGACCCCGGGCGAGATCCGTGCGTCCATGGTGAAAACCGATCCGCGACCACAGCGGAAAAGTGTAGTATTCCTCAGCAACAGCACGGATACTTAGGCATGGACGAAGCAGATATCACCGTTTGGAAAGGCCAAACAGTAGTTGCGTGTACACGAATCACAAAGTGCTGTATAGCGACTCAGCTCAAAGGGAAAATCTTGAATAATTCCTCTAACTAGGTATAATTAATTATAAATTATTTAGATCCGCTGTAAGTATTTACTTGGCCTCTCAGGGTCAACTATCTGTCAATTATAAGAACGTTAATTTCCTGGTTAAAGGAAATAACTTTCTTAATGTACAATTACAACAGAGCCTGTAGCATAAATCTGCATGATTAAGTGATTCCAGTTATGAGCAAACAATGAACAATTTCAAGTGTGATACAAGTAAGACTTTATCAACTACACTTAGTCTAACATACTCATACACCCACACACACACACATGCATACAGTTGGTATAGGAAAAGGGTTAAAGCTTAAGCAGTAAAGAGGAGAGAAAAAAGGAATGAAGTTATGGAACCATTTGATATTAAGCAGATTTACAGCCTGAAGGAAACATCAGCTTCTTAGATCAAACACACCTTTGTAAAAAGGTGCAAATGATATTTCGTCTTAAGTAATGAGACACTAAGTTTGTACTGCACGTCTGGTCGTCGTGTGTCTGTTAGTAGTGTCCTTGATGCAATCGAAGGTCAAGGTTGACTTTGCTGAAGTGTTGTATGGAAAAGAAACAGTTGAGCAGTTTCTGGTGAATGGAAGTCAAGGCCCGTGCATGGCACAAAACTTAGGGGCTGGCTTTAGCCGCGTTTTGTAGCTCACATCTTTTCAGAATCTAACAGAACCGCAGACTGAAGGCGGTTCACTGATGTGAGGCCTTTAAGGTCTTGAGAAGATTCACGCCTCTCAAGATGGCTTGTCCAGTGAGAAAGGCTGAAATTCCAAGTGGGAGGTTGGTAATACTGGGGAGTTTTATGACCCTTTGTGTGAGACCATGGTAATTTGCATATGGAACTCGAATCAAAATTACTAAAGATTCTCAGGACACTAATATATTGCCTATGTACCAACATATAATATACACTCTCGTTTAGATCATCAGAAGACAAATTCATAGATACTAAACATGGTAGGATTACATATAGGTAATGTACGGGGCATGTGAATATCTTTTAGTTATTCCACAAGTTTTGACGCGTATCTTCGTAGCTTGTATTCATCACTCGAAGTCCATAGTTTCCTTTTTAGTAGTTTATTCTTCCAATTCAATAAAGAATCACATTTCTCAAATACAACATAATCCTCTTATTCAGCGATATCTTCTCAACAACTTATTTTTAGAGATACTGTACTTGTAAGCCAAATTTATGCTATATCATATACAATTATGAAACTGTCAAAAGCTTGTGTTCTCCCACCGTTCGTCAGAACTTGTGCATGTGCGTCAATATCTTTTTGCGTGAACTACAAAAAACGACGTCACTGAACATACGCATTAAGAACAAATATAAACCAAATAAATATATTTGACAGTAAATGACTTAACAAGAACAATTATTGTACCAAATTTACATAATAAAAATGTGAAAATATAAATTCTGAAATATGAAATATGGCTCTTACAGGTAAGGGGATGACAGGAAGACGCGTGTTCCATAACAAGCCTGCATAAAAACAGTATACCCCTATAAGAGACCATGATACAAGGACCGTCAAGCAACATACACAATGACATGAAAGCTATGGGTGTGTTCATTCAAAGAAAGGTTTTTCCTATGAATTAATTAGAGAATAATCCATTTTTATGGGCATTGTGTGTCTTTCCTAAGGGTAAATGAGGTGTGAGTGTCTCTACCACATTCCTTTGGGCCATAAAACCAGTGATATCAGCATTGGTTGCCATGGTGACCAGGGGCCTGGTGTCATTCGCAGACATCCTGGCACCCAGTTTATTGGGTGAGGGGTCTGTGACGATTTGTTAATCTAATGAATAACTGATTTGTTAAATCAAATAAAAAATTGTGTTTGATTGGTCCAGACGCTATGTGCCTTCACGACATGGCGGCAGTAACAATACTACAGCGAGAATAAAAGTTACGCCTTCTTTCTGTGTGCTCCAAAACATTTGGGCGGCGTTATGCAAATCTTCCCACATAGTGATGTACATATGTGGGGGCGTGTTAGAACGAGCTGTTTTAGGTAGGTGGGGTGCTGACCTCTTAAGTTTATAAGAATATAATATATTTTGGATTTGAGACGTGTAGGTCTTTGCACTTTGACAGATATTCTTTACCCGCGACCCACTAAGAGCTTGTAACACTCCAAAGAGAAAGGACAAATTACAATCGCATCATATGACCCCTTTAATGAAACAAAATCACCTACCATGTCCAGCTCTTATTGATTTATATTTGGCAAATTTGATGTGACAAATTCTGAAGTGACTAAACATTTACATGACAAAAACATATCATGATGCACTTATAAATATACCTAAATCTAGCTATTCTACCCTATCTACTCTTAAAAAGGAAAACTGTAAGTCAACGCTGAAGGTAGACATTCTTACCTAATAAAACAAGAAACATCTAGCCTCAGGCCCATTCCAATCATGAGATATCTCATTAGCAGCACTCCATCGTTTAATTTTAATATCAAGTCAAATCTAATTAGTGGGTAGATATGTTGCACTGTATGTTGGGATATTATTCTCCTGAAAGAAACACAGATTCACAAAAGGTTAATACAACAGTTATGTTTGAATGCCATAGAATGTGATGCTCTGTAATTAAAATAATAAACAGCAGTAATTCACATGCAGATCAACAGACACCAAGTAGCTACTTTCTTGTGATAGTAAATCACAGCAGCAGCTGCAGTTACAACCAGCACCGGAACAGTAGCACATTTCCTGCTACAACAGCCGAAGACAGACCTGAACCTGTAATAATAATAATATGTGCTCAGTTTACCATGCAGAAGAAAAAGACACATCGTGGGGAAAAACACGGAACATAATTTCACCACTTATCCAAAAATAAGTTTTGTCAAATTTTTATATCAATCGTAATCAGGGACAGACTTACCATATTTCATGTTATAACTGTAGGGCTAAATGCCTTATTTCCATTATGCCTTTATGAACTGCATATGTGATATTATAAGTTTCCACCAAACATCTAAGGGAGTTTATTCTTTTTCAAATGGGTTCAAAACATAAACAGCTTTCAATTTTTGGTGCACACATAAAAACTAAATACTGACTTTCTTCTTCTTCTTCTTCTTCTTCTTCTTCTTCTTCTTCGTTTGCCAGATTCAATGGATTATTTAAATGATTGGATGCTGGGGAGTGTATATTGTCACTGTATCATATAATATATATATATAATATTATAATATAAGAGATATAATATCTATATTAAAGATATATATATAATATTCGCTAATTCTTGGGCATAACAGATTAGCCAATTTTGATAAAAATAAAAATATCAAGTTTATTGACATACATTTGTCACACGGTGAACATTTAAAATGTGTGAAAGTGAAATGTGATGATTAACAGAGGCCTTACCTTTCTAAAATTTGGAGAACTAGGCCTTGTCCCAAATGGCACTTCATGAGCACTTGCTCTTGTGGACTCACAATGACTGCCATGACACATGTCTGTTAAGTCCACAAGACCATATGACGCACGTTTTTTCGAACAATCTTGTCCCCTCCCCCAGTAATATGCACTCCGGCAAAGTCATCAATGACATACATCCAAGTGACGACATGGAGAAAGTTATCGAGGAAGTGCATATAAGTGAACTTACTGCAGCCTCATAGTAAATCATGAGACTTTAGGCTTTTGTTTGGACAGAAGTAATTCTTTCAACACGAAACCCCGCTCATTTGTCACCCCTATTTGTGTAACTTTGTAACCAGCAGAAAGGTTCACTGATGAATCCGTAGCAAAACTTGTGTTATTCATTACACTACAGTTATTTCTACACTTGGTTAAATTATATTAGCTTACCTTATACTATTTTTGTTAAAACATTTGAGTTGCTGCTTTTTTAACGCAAAGACGTTGTTCTGTTGATGGCCCCCTCAGACTGTAATCGTCTTTGACTTTGCAAAACTATATGATCCATGAGATTTATTTTATCTTTAAATTTAGGTTGATTAATCCAATTTTCTACTTGCTCATATTTATTGGCCAACAGTCACAGATACCGTTCAGAAACATCATTGTTAGAAGAGTCCATTCCTTTCGCGGAGAAGCGTCCAGTTTTTTCTTGCAAATTCCGCCATGTAAATAGCAAACCTGCCATGGTGCAAGCTTGTAGCCATTTGAAACCGTCAGGTAACTACACTCTCAGAAGAAAAGCTGTCACTGAGGCAGTAATATGAACCCTTCTAATATGAACCCTTAACCTTTTCGTAAAAATTAAGAATAATTTTATCTATTAAAACCAGTAAAAATCTTAAGATGAACTATAACATTATATCTGTCATGGTACGTCATTGCAGGGAAAACGCAGGAGGCACGAGTAATCATAAACTGACTTTATTGACAAAACACAGGGGAGATTCCAACATAGAAACTTGAAGCAAACGCACAAACTCAACGTATACCCGAAAGCAAGGAAGGAACAACATGAACCTAAATCACAGGATAATTAACAAACACAGGTGCCAGGAATCATAATTAAACTAAACGAGAACAGGAAAAAGACCATATATGGAAAACCAGGAACAGAGACAAGAAAAAACAAGTCCAAAACACTGACATAACTCAGTCGGGGGTGGGCGCCCTGGAGGCTGGTACAGGATGGAGACACGGGAGGCCTCCAGGGCAGATCAGGGATGTCAGGAGGCCATGGTGGGACAGGCAGTCAAGGAGGCCATGGCGGAGTATGGAACTCAGGAGGCCATGGCGGAGCAGGGAGCTCAGGGAGCCATGGCGGATCAGACAGTCCAGAGGCCATTTGGTGAAACAGGGAGCTCGGGAGCCTGGCCTCGCACTCGCGACTCGTGGACTGGAACCTTCCTCTGTGCTAAACTCGTGGGGAACTGGTAACCCTCTCTGGCTAAACTAGGGCTGCTCCCAGAACAGAGAGTTGATGGTGGCGTCATCCAATGTCGTCGCCGTGGTGAGCCCGCAGAATTCCCAGGTGTACTCGAAGAAGGGGAGATCTCGGCGGGCTAAGGTGGACAACTGAGCGGCTATTTCCATCGCCATGGGGAGAAACAAACAGGAAACAAAAAACTTTTCAAAAAACGGAAAACAAACAAGGGGAGAGGGGGCGCCGCTTACTGTTCTGTTTTGGTTGGGTCTTCTGTCACGGTACGTCGTTGCAGGGAAAACGCAGGAGGCACGAGTAATCATAAACCGTCTTTATTGACGAAACACAGGGGAGATTCCAACATAGAAACTTGAAGCAAACGCACAAACTCAAAAAGTAGACCCGACAGAAAGGAAGGAACGAACAGGAACTTAAATACACAGGATAATTAACAAGCACAGGTGGCAGGAATCATAATTAAACTAAATGAGAAATGGAAAAAGACCATATATGGAAAACCAGGAACAAAGACAGGGGTAAAACAAGAAAAAAAACAAGTTCAAAACACTGACAATATCATATGCAATGTTGGGCAGTAACTAGTTACTAGTAATGCATTACAGTAATAATATTACTTTCCCTGGTAACTTGTAGTGTAAGTAATTACTAATAAAATTTAAGTAATAATATTACAGTTACCATCCAAAAAATGTCTCATTAATTTTTTGTCACAATTGCTAATGATTTGAAATTCATAAATTCAATCATCCCTATCAATCTTCTTAATCGTTTTAATGCGCGTACACACGTGACGTCACCAATGCAGCAAGCTAGCTTAGTCGGAAGATGGAGAAGCCCACATCATATAGCGGCTGGAAATACAGCCATTATTTAAGTTTTGTAGGGAGAAAAGATGACAAAAACATCAATGTCACATGTAAATTGTGTGATGGTACTAAGACTGTCTACAGCAATGCCAACATGCTTAGTTGGTTCTACCTTCTTTCATCAGATTTTACTATGTTGCTGCTTTATTAAATAACAGAAGTTTAAAAATGTGTGGCTTGCCATCAGTTTGAGCCAGTTGTACTCTACATTTATCTGTAACTTTCATGGATTCAGATACTGCAAAGATTATGCAATTACCAATTCTTTGAGGTATAATGGAAAAGTAATGTAACTAGTAGTGTAACTAATTACTGTTGACAGGGGTGCTTATAGGGGGGGTGTAAGGTTAGGACGATTCCAAACCTCGGCCTGACGATGGAGGGGGCAGAGTGAATATGCTGTTCAGGGGGTCCAGAAACCATAGCGGTACACCTGACTGTTGGCTGGGAGTAATAAGTAATAATATTACTTTAGAAATGAGTTACAAGTAATGAGTAATATATTACATTTTTTTTGAGTAATGAGCCTAACACTGATCATATGCAAATGCAGGATGTGAACTAGGAGGGTCAAACACTGTCAGGGGAGGATTCACACAACCTTTTAACAGTTCTGCTGTTAGATCGCACACTGAACCACTGAAGAAAATGTTTCACAAGTTTGTCTTGTTCTGTTTGTGCTGCTGGAGTGGTAAGTTTATAAAATAATTTTCAGGGTTTATTTTATTTTATTTTTTTAAATTTTAGAGTAATAAAGCTATTCTCATCTTTTGTAATGTACCAAACGAATTGTGAATTTTGTATGAATATATTACAAGATCTGCTAATTATGAATCCAGGTCACTGTTGGGATTAGGGTTAGGAAGTTTTCATTGACATTTCCAGGTCGGGAAAAAGTCATGAAAATAATGGAAATCCCAGTGTAAATGCAGTGTAAATGTTCAGAAAGTGTGAACTTGTCAAATATCTGGCATGTTTTTTTTTGTAGAGCATATTTAATAAATATACATATTTAAAAAATACTTCTGCAGTGATCATGAACATCTACAAATGTACTACTCAAAAAGCGCAAGGACTTTATAGTCCATAGGAGACTATCCAGTGATCTAATGACCTAAATCTCTCATTTATTAACAATTAAAACCGTAATTTCAATCTGCAATAATTATCATAAAATAATGTCAAAAATCTTTTAAACTTTAAACATTGATTGTCATCTACACTTTGAAGAGTTAGGATGTTACATTGTGGATTGTGGTTTTTCAGGAGCTCTAGGTACATAATACACACATATACATTTATAACACGAGAACAGAAAGAACATTTAAATAAGTACGAACCTAAGATACAAATCTAATACTAATGTGAGATACATCTGGGTCTTAAAAAAATATTACCTATTGTGCATTATGTATATAGGTGTTTAATCTCTGATAGCGCTGCTGGCCACAGTCTCTCTATATGTAACGTTTAGCGTTATTACAATAGCTGTTTTGAAAGCGTTTTTTGTTTCTGTTGTTCTCAACTTCACATGTGAATGAAGCGGATTTCAGGCTTTGTAAATCTTCAGAAGCTTTAGTCTGTGTAAAATCTTTTTATATTCTCCAGGTGTGTTTGGTGATTTAGTGTCAGTGATGGAGGGAGATTCTGTCACTCTAAAATAAAGTTGAAATATGTGATGGTGATACAGACGTGTAAATAGGCGTTGGAAAGTCCTCCCTCAAAGCTAAAAATGAAGAAAAAGAAGCAATTTGTCTCCACATATAATGATACTGATGAGAGATTCAGAAACAGACTGAAGCTGGACAAAACAAACTGGAATCTTCTGCTACATCACACATCACAACTCAACACCTGTAGTTTTCTCACGAGAGTCACGGAGCGGAACTGCATTTAAAACAGTCAACGGTTTCGGGCTATGTGAGGTAGAGAGAATTTGTGTTGATGTTCACATATTCTATTTACATAGTCAAATGTTTATTAGTTTTATATTTTGAGATGACAGACACATTCAGTGACTATCGACATGCTAAACACTCACTCAACACAAACATTTATTACACAGATTCACTACAATTCACAACGCTGAAAATAAGCTGATTGTTCTGTTCATTTTTCTCTTATTCTCTCATGTTTCTCAGCTCGTCTGCCAGTTCCTGTCATCAGCAGTAACTCTTCAAACTGCTCTTTATCATTATATTGTTCATTGGTGTGTTCAGTGGTGAATGTGGTGCGTGTGACTCTCTCCTGGTACAAAGGAAACTGTTTATTGTCCAGCATCAGTGTGTCTCATCTAATCAGCAGTGTCTCTTTACATCTGGAGGTGGAATATCAGGAGAAAAACAGCTACAGCTGTGTGCTCAACAATCCCATCAGCAACCAGACCACACATCTGGACATCATAGGACTTTGTCAAACATGTGCAGGTACGACGGTGCCAATATGTGTTTATTTACTGAGCTGATCTCTGTATTCTGTTGTTGATCAGACTGATTCAATCACTTACATTAATGACTGTCTCTCTTCACTCTCCTTCATACCCTCCTTATTCAGTGTCTCTGATAGAGTTGATCTCTGCTGCTGCTGCTGGATCTCTGTTGATTGTAGCTGCAGTCGGGATCTTCTGCATCTGCAGGAAACACAGAAAAACTGATCAAGAAGGCAAGTATAATCTTCTCCTATCAAACAGGTAAAATTATAAATAATTCTTCACAAATATGTTCTAAGTATTTTGCCAACTGATAGCCCTATTTTATCATTTAATTAAAATGATTCTCATACCCAGGTGAAAAACAAGTGCACTTACATAATGTACTTAAAGTGTTCTATTTTTGCGCACTAATTTTGTACTTAATATAGTAAAAATGTATATTTAGTTACTTCGTTAAGATAAACTTAAGATCATCTAAGTGTACTCAACTATTTTTTGTGGGTTTTTTTTTAGTTTTGTGGTTTTAATGCATCTATTCTTGTTAAAACAGTTGAGACTTGTGAAGTAGAGATCACTTATGCCGAGACGACATTCTACAAAAGAAAAGCACAGAAATCGGTAAGACAATGTATTGTTAATATGTTGAGTATAACTGGTAGCACTTTACAGTAGGGTGTTATTTGTGAACATTTGTTAATTTGTTTTAACTAACATGAACAAACATTGAAAAATACATTTACTACAGTATTTATTAATCTTTGTTAACATTAGTTAATAAACCATTTAGGCGTTCCTTTGGTTAGTTCATGTTAGTTCACGGTGCATTAACTAATGTTAACAAACACAACTTTTAAATGTGGAAATAAGTTAACGAAGTTTAATACATGCTATAACAATATGGTTCATTCTGATTCATGTTAACTAATGTTAGCATTTCCACCCCATAAGAAAAAAAAATCATGCTCTGGTAAATCATAATTATGACAAAATTAGAAATTATGACATACTAAATCGAAATTATGAGATTAATAATTCTAAATTATAATTTCAAAAATGTTAAATATATAATGTTTAAATAATGAGATTAAGAAATTCAAATTATCACTTAAATGTCGAAAATTCTGTCATACTTATTTTGACTTGTGTGTATCATAATCTAACCTAAGTATGTCATAATTTGGAAATGTAATCTTATAATTTTGACTTTATATGTAACTTTTTGATTATGATTTACAAGAGCTTTATTTATTTATTTTTCTTATTTGTTGGTTAGGCCTGTCATGATAACTACTTTTTAGGCAATGTATTGTCCTAAAAATAACTGTGATATTATTGCCATTTTAAGACCACTTTATGCCACTGAATATATAATGATAATATAACAGCGTAATAATGCAAGTAGTGCATGCATAATATTGCATGCACAAGATACTACAAAAGACAGTCAAACACATCCATCTATTGCACGTTTACATAGAAAAACAATGGGGGAAAAACAGCAAAAACTTAAAAAAAAAATGCATTCTCTCCTTTGTGAAACCCCCTTAACGCTAGCTGTGAAAGAGCACTATTTTGCGTAGTTACATTTATATATGTACCAGAACAGTGAATTGCGGCTTTGTGTCGATTTGGACTTATTCTTCAATACTAGAGTCTGGAGTTGTAAGGAAAAAACTATAAAGCTTCAAATTATGCCTTCTTTTCACCTGCCGATGTCCGCTCTTCACATAGTGACATAATAATATAATTATCGATCACATGAGTCCCACACACAACTGCACAATGTGTTTATAAAAGACGTGTTATTATTATTGTTATTAATATAACTATTATTATATGTTGTGTTATGCCTTTTTTACAGAAAGCTGAAGAGGAGAGTCATGTGGTATATGCACCAATCACAATCAGATGATGATCAAACTTCAATGTTGTTCTAAGTACAAATACACTTATTGTCAGATCATTTTCATTGGGAACCTCCTGCAACGACCTAAGCCATTGTGGTCTATGGATGAGCATTTTCACTGCAGCATTTTCATGTTTGCAAAACATAGATGCGAACTAGTTATCAAAAGGTGACAAAGTGAACTCTGCTGTGGTCTGGATCATCTATATCTGTACAGACATGTGGTTTGATCTGTGCATGAGAATGTGTCTGCTGCTGGATGCTTGCATTTGATGGTAGTTCATTAGCGTGTGTCTAAGGTGTCAATAGTGTCTGTTTGAGTGTGTATCTGTGCAAGTGTGCGTCTGAGGTGTCGATAGTGTGACGGTGCGAGTGTGTCTGAGGTGTCAGTCTGTGTGATCAGCATGTCGTTGCAAGGATTTTTCATTTATGCTCACATGAAACCTTTGAATTATGCACTACAGGGAAGCCACTTTACTTCAAAATACTACAACCATTAGTGCGGATTCTGGACAAAAAGTTCTCAAATCAACTGATATTAGTATGAAAAAATAAAATATTATATATTTTGAGTGTTTGATGGTCTTATTCAGTGATCCCGAAGTTAAGCAGTACAACACTCTCAGAAAAAAAGGTACAAAGGTACCTTTTCAAAAGGTACACCTTTGTATCTTATTTACCCCTTAAAAGGGTGCATATTAGTACCTAAATGGGCCAAAAAGGTAACACACAAGTTAGAGCTTGAACCTTTTTATTCTTAGTAGTTTCAATTATTTCTAAGCAGAACTAAACTTGATCCTGTTTTTGTTCTTATAAATGGTTAATAATCCTGTTTTTTTTCTGCCAGTGTCTGGGTCATTTATTGAATAAATTCAATATATGATTTATGATTTGTGTTTGATGGTGGTTAATCATTTACTTTGTTTGCATCAGCTTTGATGTTTTTTTTTTGTTTTTTTTAATAGCATAACAGGACTCTTTACTCTTAGAGTTGTCGAAACCTGGTTGAAATTTGGAGTGTACCATAATCAGATAGAAAATCTCACCTTAAGTTTCCGATGATAGTTGTAAATATCAGACAAATATGTTGACTGCTCAAGATATCTGCTCCAGTTTTCTCAGCTCTTAACGCCACCGTGAGTATCAGGAGCACACATGCTTTGATGAGTGAAGTTGTTATCCAACTAATGATACAAACCACTTGTTTTTTAATCTTAGTAAAAAAATAGATCAAGTGGTTAGTGCATTGTTCGCGTAAATTTTTGTACCTATACTAGTGTGCTCTGAGTGGGTGGTTGTTTACTGGTCAAAAGAGCCCACATGACTGATATGATAAAGTCTCTGCCTGTGTCCCAATGTGCATACTATCCACACTATCTGACCTAAATAGTACTAAAAATTACTAATATCACATAGAATTCAGGATGGATAGTATGCACATTGAGACGCAGGCTCTGTCATATTCTGGTCTGTAGAAATGTTTCAGATGGACTTTTCACCCGATGCATCGTCCAGCAGGTGAAAACCATAAGTCTGGTCACTTTAAATAACAGCACACCTCTCCTCAGCAACACACGGTGAACACAGGATGAGGAATCATGTGTGTCTGGAACACGGGACTGAAACTTTTTGCAGTAAGCCAACACACTGATAAATACATCTGCGTTCATTACGAAGAAAAATGACACAAAGACGCTACTTATCACACAAAGCATTATTTCAGTCAAATAAAGAGCATCAAATGTGTCGAGGATTTCATGTTACACGATAATAAAACATGAATACACGTGTGCAGTGGCAGTAAATGAGCCACTGTTGTTTATAACACACCCGCAACACGAATACTAGCACTAGCATCGATTCGTCTGCTAGGAGATTTGGCTTTTGTGTATAAAAACAGGTTGGTCTGCAAAGCTGTCATGTTGTTTCGCTTTATATAAATGACATGCCGCATCAAAAGTATGTGTCTCCACCTAATGTGTCTGTATTATAAACATAAAACCGCCCTACATGTATAGAAACCCACAGAAAGTAGATATACACACCCTCAAAAACGAAACTAAAACAGCATTTGACCACTAGAGGACGAGAGTCGTTTCTTTTTCTTCTAGGGTTTAGTGGCGGTTGACAAACAACGAGCTGGAGATTTACCGCCACCAACTGGTCTGGATCAGAATGTCTAATAAATCAATTATAACACATCTTTTGACTCCATTCACAGAAAATCTTTTAAATCACAACTACTTTTCAGCTTTCCCTAAGTTTTGGATCAAACGCTTTATTATTATTATTATTAGTAGTAGTAGTAGTAGTAGTAGTAGTAGTAGTAGTAGTATTTTATACATCATTAAAGGGGTCATATGATGCGATTTCAAGTTTTCCTTTCTCTTTGGAGTGTTACAAGCTGATTGTGAATAGATAAGATTCCTGAATTTG
Organism: Sinocyclocheilus anophthalmus; assembly: GCA_018155175.1. NCBI lineage: Eukaryota > Metazoa > Chordata > Actinopteri > Cypriniformes > Cyprinidae > Sinocyclocheilus > Sinocyclocheilus anophthalmus. The sequence continues at coordinate 31,947 of JADLZN010005074.1, forward strand.
CAAAGACTAAAGTCTCAAAACCAAAGAGATATTCTTTATCAAAGTTAAGACGCTGCCACGCCCCCCTAAAACGGCTCGTTCTAACACACCCCCACATATCTAGGTCATTATGTGGGAATATTTGCATAATGCTGCCCAAATGTTCACGCAAAGAAAGAAGGCGTGGTTTCAGTAACCGCAGTTAGTGTTGAAGCAGCCATGTCAGGGAGACGCTGTGTGTTTCTAGGTGAAAGCAAAAGCACTTATATTTGGCCTTCCGGAAGTAGATGCATTTAGGAATCTTTAAGATTACTTACAACAGAACAGCAATGCATTTTATGGACGACCGTTTCATGAACCTAGGAGAGGAGGTCATTCTGACTTTGCTATGACAATCTGGCGCTTCTGAATCAGCTACCGTTTTTGTTATTAGCTTAAGTGTGTGTGTGGGTTTGTGTGTGTTTGTGTGTGTGTGTGAGAGAGAGAGAGATAGAGAGAGAGAAGAGAGCGAGGAGAGAGAGATGAGAGCGAGAGAGAGAGAGAGAGAGAGAGCGAGAGAGAGAGAGAGAGTCGCAGGGTCACATCACAGTTGTGAGTCAGCTGTCTTAAACCTTTGCCTTTTGTACTGCAAACACATACCAGCTTCATCACTGTGTCTGTCACGCGACTCTGTTCCCCTTTCGGGCTCTGTCTTTACATTTATTTTGAAAGATGAAGCTCGCGATTATGGTAAGGGGCGTTACATTTCCGACGAGTGCTTGCGGTGTTCGGCCAATCACAATGCACTGGGTCAGCTGGCCAATCAGATCAGACTGCGCTTGTCGGAAGGAGGGACTTTGTAGAAAACTAAGCGTTTGAGAGGCGGGGCATAGAGGACCTACAATAATGTACAGTATTTGAAAAATAATGTGTTTTTTGAACATTAAAGCATGTCAACATATTCTGTTACACCAAATACACAAACGAATGATCTTTAAAAAAGCATCATATGACCCCTTTAATACATAACGTGTGCACACCACAAACAGTATGCATTCTGTATAAGATCGCCATCTAGTGACATAGGGTCTAATCCTCAAGCAGCAAAAATTCTACATCACAACCAATACACTGCGTTAGGATCTTTTTGCTAATCAAAAACAACCCAAACTACATAACATGAAAACTGTGAATATATGACTATGTATGATGAACAACAGATGTAATTTAGACTTTTAATCACATAAACATTGATACAAATGCAATACAAACAAACACGGTAAACTAAAGTTCCACATGCCCGGCTGCCTTGATATTTAAAAAAATAAATAAAAAATAAAATCTGTTTTCCAAAACTGAACAATGAAGGTCTTTATACTCACAAGTGATAGTAACATTAAAGCTCTTAATGGTGTCAGTACTGCTGCTGTTTCTGCTGCTGATGATCTGTGGTTTACAAAAATATATCTCTCAGTGCCATCTTTACACTATAAACATCAGTACAGACGAAACTGAGATCTCCACTGATTTTAGCAATGTGAGTGTCATTACAAAACCATCAAATCTCTTCTGTATCAACACCAAAAACAAATGAACAGATCATTTTAAAATCACTTCATGGATAATGGAAAGTGCTATGAATATATTATTCTACAGATCATAAAGATAGAGATGTGGGTATATGTCATGCCGCCATCGATACTGTCATGTTTCTTTATGTTTTAGGGCCCACTTACATGACCATAGCATTTTGGGGGCCTGAAAAAAGCAAGCTTTTGAAAATGGGTTTCTGGACTCCTTTTTAATGGTTAAATTAAATGGTATTAATCAAAAAGCATGTCTGATTAATTAAAATCATGAAACTTAAACAATTTAACATCAATTTATGAAACGTTTAACAAATATTACGTTTAGGGCCCTATGAAATGTTTTATTTTTTTATTGTTACCAAATTCTGTTTTAGCAGGTCTAATTATTTGAAAGCATAAAAACAAGTTTCATTTATTCTTACAATAGCCTTAGGATTTTTTGCTCAGAAATTCTGTGTTGTATTTACATTTTTGAAGGCATAAAACATGAATTTAATCTATCTTTTAAGTAATGAAAATTAAACATTTTATTTTTTTGGAAAATAAAGGTCATTTAATATTACAATTAAAACATTGAAGAAATATTGTAAGATTATTCCTTAAAAATAAGTTTTTAATTTTAGTAGTAGTAGTAGCAGCCTGTTACGTACAGTACATTCTACTCAACAATAGTAATATATTTCTGCCAATGCCTTCAAGTTAAAGGTAACATATCATGAAAATCTGACTTTTCCAGGTTTTAAGTGCTATAATCAGGTCACCGGTGCATATATCAACCAAGGAAACGTGAAAAAGATTAACCAAGTAACTTTGTTTTGGGAAGCCTTGTTCTGCAAGCGTCTGAGAAAACAAGCGCGTCTGATTTCGCCCTTAGTGACGTGGTAAAGGGATCTCATTATAATATTACCGCCCCTTAATCTGTAAGTTTACACCCATGGCGCAGTCATTTTGATTTCGCAAGCGACAACGGTGTACCAGCTCTAATGCCATGGTGAAAGTCTGAGCAAAACATGCTAACTGTTCTGTCTTTGTCTGCACAGACGAGCACAGAACAATATTTACAGTCCCAGCCTCAGAGGAGACAACAGAAGGGATTTATTGGTTTATTTACTGTATATTGCTGCTGCCAAACAGATCTAAAATAAACTTGCGATTTATTTCCCAGCTGTTTACCGTCATAGACATAACTGACTGTTTTGTGTAACTCATGTGTGTTTTTAACGTAAAATTGTGTGTGAATGAGAACTTAGTTTAGTACTCGCATGCTGTGTGACAGCCGCTTTCTGTCCGTGTGCTTCGGATGTGTTCGCTCAGAAAACCGTATATCAGAAGTTTAAACTCATGTGGTTTAAAACGCATGATTTCAGCGCTATAGACATGATAATCAGAACCAAACAGATGTTTTTTAGCAGGTACGACCTGTAATGGCGCAGCTCTATTCTGGAAAATGGGGCGGGGAGCTGCAGCTCATTTGCATTTAAAGACACAGGCCCGTAGAACAGCGCGTTTCTGCTTCCACTCAAAATGGGCATCTTCAAAATGATATAATAAATGATCTGAAGCTGAAACTTCACAGACACATTCTGAAGACACCAGAGACTTATATTACATATTATAAAAAAGGGCATAATATGTCTCCTTTAAAAAACTCTAACTTCTATTGTGACGGGTTGCGGTGAATACCTTTACATTTCTGTGTGATATGAGGATAGTTTTACTCAAATTAAACGGTCAAATGCTCATGAAGTGACTTTCAGAGCAGTTCTGGAGATGTTTGTTCTTGTATTTATGTCCTCATTTAGTGAGAGCAGACGGTAAAATTACAGCAAGCGTCACGCGCGCTTCAGTACAAGTGGTAAACAAAACCGCAGTCTGCTCCATTCATTGACAGAGACACGCAGAATTCATATTTAAATATGAATCGTTTTGCGGCTTAATATTTACAAATACAAGTGGGAGTGTGCTCACGTGTGTGTGTGTGCACCTGTGCCTGATACAGAGAGCGTGACCATAACATATAGAGACCGAAATGACATGCCGTCGATGTAAATAGTAAAAACATAAGGCTATTTAGTTCTATAGGAAAGGTAACTTTAAATGACTTCTGTTGTGATCTGGCGCTATAGAGAAAATATAATTAAATAAAATGAACTTGACCTTCAAGGGGGGGAGGGCGGCTCGCCCCCCTAATGGCAGGGGAAACACTGAGCTGTGTCATAATAGCAGGAAACCTTCCACCTACAAGCTAATCATACATGCACAAGATGTGTGTCCACATAACAGATCGCACCATGTTTCTGAGGAAATCAAACCGCAGCAGGTTTCAGTTTGAATCAGAAGTTGAGCTGCTGTCACAATTCAGTAAGATGGGAGATGATTCTACCTGTTTTATCACTGGCTATACAACTAAATGTTTGTAAACCATTTTAAAATCCATAATTGTTATTTTACCATGAAATTTAGGAAGATTTACACATTGCACTCTTCATCCTTTACACGCTTAACACAGTCTGACAATTACTCTTCAAAAAGCACCAGTGTTAAATGAAAAAAAAAGAAATGCTTTTTCAATAAAGAACATTTCAAATCTCAATAAGGGTCAGAGGGACATTTATATGTAATTATCTGTCGTACACAGCATGTGTGTGTGGATTAGGAGGGTCAAACTCTGTTGTGGGAGGGTTCATACCAGCTGGAGTGTTTTCAGCGGATATAGGCTTTTTAGATCAGACACTCAATGGAAAATGTTTCACATGCTCGTTTTGTTCTGTTTGTGCTGGAGACGGCTGCTAGGTAAGTTATAAAACATTTTTAGGTATTCATTTCTTTGTGTTTCAGAACATTAACTGAGATTTGTTTTATATCCAGGCCGCCTTTCAGCAAACCTGTTATACAATCATGATTCAAAAAGTTTAGCAAAATTAAACTTCTTGTTTTACGAATCTGAAATGTTTATTTTCACACACACATTAAAGGTAAAAAATCAAGCTCATCGGTCCATTTATTTAAGTGATATTTGATCTTTTGTGTCTCCGCTGCTGTTCTTCAATTCACATTTAAAGTTTAGAAACTGATTTCAGGGTTTTTGAGACAACAAGAATCAAAGCCTTTTCGTGTTCTTTAGGTGTGTTTGGTGCTGAAACAAATGAAACACAGTCAGCGATGGAGGGAGATTCTGTCACTCTAAACACTGATGTTACTGAAATACATGAAGTTGAGGATATATTTTGGCATTATAGAGATCAAAAGTCTTTTATAGCTAAAATCAATAGAGAGAATAAAATTTATTCCATATTTGATGATGTTCCTGATGGGAGATTCAGAGACAGACTGAAGCTGGACAATCAGACTGGATCTCTGACCATCACAAACATCAGAACAGAACATGCCGGAGTTTATAAACTACAGATAAGTGGAGTGAAAGTGACATTAAAAACATTCAGTGTTTCTGTCTATGGTGAGTAAAGATCATTTGCCCACTCGCATATTTTTATTTTACTTTCCTGTAGCTATTTATAGTGTAAAATACCAAATATTCACTCAATAAACCAAGCATTTTGTTTATTCTCTGATGTTTTGCAGCTCGTCTGCCTGTTCCTAACATCACCAGAGACTGTTTATCATCATCATCATCATATTGTTCACTGGTGTGTTCAGTGTTGAATGTGGGTCATGTGACTCTCTCCTGGTACAAAGGAAACAGTTTATTTTCCAGCATCAGTGTGTCTGATCTCAGCAGCAGCGTCTCTTTACATCTGGAGGTGGAATATCAGGATAAAAACACCTACAGCTGTGTGCTCAACAATCCCATCAGCAACCAGACTCAACATCTGGACATCAGTCAACTCTGTCACACATGTGCAGGTATGACAGCACTGATATATGTGGTTATTTTCTGACCTGATCTCTGTTTTGTTGCAAAACAGATACATTCACTTCTTTTTGTCATTACAGCACCAGTCTCTCTGATATTGCTGATCTCTGCTGCTGGATCTCTGTTGATTTTAGTTGCAGTCGGGATCTTCTGCATTTGCAGGAAATATAGAAAAACTGATCAAGAAGGCAAGCGCCTCCTACTTTTAAGAAAACACTGGAAATAGTATGAGTGGTTTTTGGGTTTGACAATTTCTGTGGATTACGTGCATTAAATTACATTTTAAGACAAAGATGTAATTACATTTCAGTTTTGTTTATAATGCATGTTTTTTTTTGTTTTTGTTATAGTTCTCAAAGTTGATGATGCAACAGTTCAGAATCACGATGAAGAGGTCATTTACACTAATCCGACATTCTACAAAAGAAATCCACAAAAAATGGTGAGTTATTGTGCTTTATATGATGATCTGACATGCACATAATCCTAGATGGAAATAAGATGAGTCAGCTAACCATATAATTGTGCATAGTTAGGTTAGGAAAATAAATAGACTTTTAAAATGGAAGAGGAAACACATCTGATATCTTTTGTTGTTGATGTCAATAGTTTGTGTGACAGTCAAGCTGTATGGTATTTGGGGCAATTTCATTGATGCAGTCTAATAATAACACAATATTTGGCACAGTGTTCATTTTAGCCTGGGAAATCACACTTTTGCATTGTTTATGAACTATGCGTTAACAATGAATGCTTGATTTTGTGCGCAACTAGAAAATGTAATTTTCTTTTTGTATCTTGTGTGCTGGTTTTTTATTTTTTTATTTAGAGGGCTACAGAGGAGACTCATGTGGAGTATGCACCTGTCTGCATAAGATGAGGAAACATTCCTGAGTACAAGTCCCTTTCACTAGACGTTTGGATTCAGTATGTGATCTCTGATCTTTGGAAGTTACAGACATTTTTTGGAATTGTTGAGAATCCACTCTGATGTGTAGGGGCCTCAAATCATCTATTCTGGAACAAAAATCTAAACATTAACATACATGGTATTATGATATAAAAACTGCACTTCACACCATTCCCACTGAGTAGCAGCTGTTTGAGAGTCTGAGTGAAACCTGTTATGGTTTTGCTCATGTTGTTATAGATGTGCATAAGTGCCTATTATTGAACAGTTGTGGTTGCCGTGCATTTGAGAGCATGTTAGAGGATGAGCGTGTGGTTAAAGGTCTTTTTTCCGTTCCTGCTATTCTGAAACTCATCGTTTACCACAATATGCATGATCATCCATGATCTAACAGATAATAAAGGATCTTAAATCAAACAGTGATTAACTGTGAAACCTTACTGTGTGAAATGTGCAAATGTCATGTATTTCTTTTTGTAAGTGAGAAATTACATATGGCTTACCTCACTTTATAGGCTATTTCGTTTTTGAACCTTTGGTTTGGTTTCCAAGGAATCAATAGCTAGAAAGTCTATCATGAATCAGTTAAGACCAGTGTCATTACAATAGGCTAGATGAATTAGCATTTTTTTTAATTTCAGTTTAATTTTTGATCACAAGGTGGTGATGTCACAAAACTTTTTGAGATCCTTCAGGGCATTGCACCACTACATGTCAAGTTTTGTACATGTCAATGCATTTGTAAAATATAGCATTTTATGACAAAATTCTAAATGGCTGATGGCCAAATATGGTAAAATTGAGTATTGTTCAACTCACATTTGTTGTTCTGAATCTAAACAGACCAGTCTTGTGATTTTTTTGTCCAAACTGTTCAGAAGATATAAGCAAAAATAGCAATTTTTCATATCTCCTGACCACATTTTTTTGTTTGTTTGTTTCTGAAACTTAAACATGATGTGTAACATGTGAATGAACATCTCTGGTTCTTGCATAAGCTTGAATGTGATGTGTAACACACGATAATTAACCTCATTGGTTCTTGCATGTCAAGCAAGCATACTTGAGCTTCCCATATCTGACGTGTGTGTTGATTATGAATGTAACTAAAAGCCTAAATTCAATCTGTTCATCATGTAAAGTGATGGAGTTTCCTCAGAAAATGTGGACTGTTCAATTCACATGGATTAGTTTACAATTTCTTTATAAACGTTAAGTATCAAAGTGATTAAAAAATTTAGAATAACATGAGGGTGAGTAAATTTTCATTTTGGGTGAACTAACCTTTGAAGAAAAGAAAAACATCATGTTATGAGAGAAAGCACTTTATCAAACACTCGTATCTGTTACACTTCGAGAGGGCAGAATTGTCCGTCTTGACTGCACTTATTTCACTCCTCCCCTCATTGCAGACGCCTACTGACACCCAGCAGCAAATTTTGGCAACCTTACGAGATCTGGCTGGGAAGATGGACCATTTCAGGAAATGGGGAGAAGCATGCAATCTGTCGTCTTTTCTGAAGATGATTTTCTTTCATATCGGGATCAAAAAGAAAACCCTCCTGATGTCATTCCTCTTCATGCTCATGACTCCCTGTTTGGCAGTAAAAATCAAGACATGAGTGAGAAAGATCAGCACTCTTAAAAATAAAGGTGCTTAAAAGGGTCTTCACAGTGATGCCATAGAAGAACCATTTTTGGTTCCACAAAGAACCATTCAGTCAAAGGTTCTATAAAGAACCATCTTTTTCTTACTTTTTTATAATCTAAAGAACCGTTTTTCTCCACAAAGAACTTTTTGTGAAACAAATAAACAGAAAGGTTCTTCAGATGTTAAAGGTTCTTTATGGAACCATTTAGACAAAATGGTTCTTCTATTGCATCGTGAATCACCTTTATTTTTAAGAGTGAGGGGGATGAGTTGAAGTCTTATGTTAATGATGGAGACTGTCCATAGCCTGATATTGTCACTCGAATTCTTAGCGCTGCAAGGATTTTAGAGTTGGAAATACAGACTGATACTCAGACAGCGTTGGTCCTTCTGTTTCGATTCCTGTTGCTGAGGAAGGCCTGGAATAATCCTAAAACTGCCCCTCAATCCAATGCTGGTTGCAGGCACTTTGTCAAAATACAGTATGCTACAGAAACAGGCATGGGAGTTAGGCCTATGCCAGCAGTAGAGCGTGAAATGGCAGCATTAACACCTCTAGGTCCAGACCGGGTGACTGATGACCCCCCGTGTCCCAGGAAAGAATGTGAGAAGACCGATAATGTGTGATGGTGTGTGTTCTCTAAGTGGTGTCAGGATAGAAACCTGGATCCCGCTGGTCGTGGTCTTGAGTTCATTCTGTGCTTTCTTCATTCACTGTTAGACTCAGGAAGAAAAGTCAATACTGTTAGAGTTTATGTTGCAGTTATTTCTCATTTCCACAGTGCTGTGGAAGGCTTGTCAATTGGCAAACATGCATTGGTGTTTCAATTTCTTAAAGGTGCATGACGCCTCCATCCAGAGAGGAAGTTAAGATCACTGTCCTGGGATCTTGCTTTGGTTCTACAGTCATTGACTAAAGCCCCATTAGAACCATTGTCCCAGGATGATCTTAGATCATTATCGTGGAAAACAGTTTTCCTTCTGGCTATCAGTTCAGCAAAAAGAATGAGTGAGCTACATGCTAGTAAGTGACGATTTATTGAAATGGAAACATACTAAAACATTCCCATCGCTGAAATCAATGGAGATCACAGTAAGACGGTACAGATGATCAGTGTAAAGACGGCTATGAGAGATTCAGATACAGACTGAAACTTTGGACATTATCAGCTACAGATCACCGGCATTGCTGTCCCTGGTGTATGTCAGTCAATGCACTTTCCTTCTCAATTTGAAAATACAGTTCAGTAATATTGTTATGTATTTATTATGGGCTTTTAAATGAGCTTTTATATTATAGGCTATTATAATTGTGTGTATATAATTTATTTCAGCAAAAGATGTATTTTTACCCATTGTATTTTGGCAGCATTAAGAATTACAACCAATCACATGTTTCTGTTGATTTATGAATACAATGGCCAATCAAAGGTGAATATGAAATTCACAGAAGACACTCAATAAATAGCAAAGTGCAGATATGATATACTGTAAGTAAGAGATTGTGCAGTGTAGACAGCTTCAGTAATTATAAGGAGTTTTCGCAAAAAAAGTGCAGAACTCACAAGCTTCAGTGGAACATTCTTTGCTTACTATATTAATCAACATTATTATAATATCAAGGGGAATAACTGACGGTAATGATTGAAATGGATATCAGGTGTAGCAATTGAGCAATACTTCAGGCATATATGGGTTCACTGCCAAAAAGCAGAAAGAGTGAAAGGCACTCAGCTTCTGAACAAGAAAACATTTTTTGCTAGTTTGAACCTAAATACTGTAGGTTCCACACAAGTTCTCGAGCATTTAAATAAGATGAATGTTAAAGGAATGTGATTAGTCTGAATTATTTTTTTACTTTTTGCTTTAATCCTTGTAGAAAATGTAAACTTATTTTCACTTGAGCATTATGTTTTTAGAACATATTTGTGGCATCCTCTTTGATATGGGAATCATTCAACATAAGCAGACAAAAGCTGCATTTCAGATGCACCAAATGTCCCCAGCTAAACACTGTTACTTCAAGTTATACCCCGTGTTTATTTTCCTCTGTGTGAACTCAATATCATATGTTTCTCTAATCTCAGTTGTTGATATTTTCCATCCGTTTGATTTTGCTTTTGGTGTGTAAGTTGAACAACTGCCTGACTACTTTGTCTAAACTCAAGTTTGGATTCATTGAACGCTACAGGATGTCCGGTCCAGAACTAGTCTCACACCGAAAGGCCCATCTGTCTTTTCTGCTGCTGAAAATTAGGCTACATTCAGCTATATGCAGAAAGATATAAACCAAGCAATGTTTCTTCTTACCTCTGTAAATATCGCTGATTAAACTTATTTAATTATATATTGTTAAGAATGACATGCCATCACTTTTGAGATAAAAAAATTATATTGCATGTCTGCCTTCCTATTTTTAAACAGGAGAGTAATAATCACATAATAAAATTATATTATAATATTTCCCTAAAATATTTTAAATATTTTTAAAAACTTTTTAACTTTGTTAAATTACATATGAAATTATTCATATTGTTCCAAGCATAGCCTTTGCAGGTGGCGAATCCGTTCCTGAGAGCTGCAGTCCGAGAATATTCACTCACTGGCCTATTGTATTTACAGCAGACAATCATGCAACCACGTGAGCAGCACGTTACCTAGGTTTGTAGGATCAAAAAACTCACTTCTCCATTAATAAATCGACATCTGAATACATGTTTTTTATCACGGTGTGCCATGCAGATTTATTTTTACAGACGTCCACATGAGAAACCATTACCGTCCGAATAGAGCTATTGAGCACAATGCTTTAACAGAACTATTGGACAGTTATTACAAATTAAAAACCCATTAGTGAACAAAGATAACGTCTCGGTTACTTAGCTAACATGGTCCCTGAGTAGGGAAACGCACCCGCGTCCTCGTACTAGGGGTCGCTAATGGGGACGCCTCGTCGTGACCCTGTCGACGATACTTGAAAAACCACTCAACTTCGTTGGCCGCGCCAGTCCATGACGTTCATACCGTGCGACTACAGTATCAATCTTTGCCGGGAATCTACAACAAAAACTACAACCATGAGATTCATTCCACTCTTGCAACTTCTTCGTTTGAAGCTTGCGTCCGCAGCATGGCAAGTAACCTAGAGGACGCAGTGTCTCATTCCCCTCTCAGGGAACCATGGTTTAATAAGTAACCTGAGACTTTCCCTTTCATGGGAACTTCAAACTGCTTCCTCTAGGGGTTGCTATGGGGAACGGAATACCTATGCCACCATGCTGAGGGGAGTGCATGTCAGAACCATGGCGAGCACTAAGTACCGACTCTACCATATTGCTATGGGAGTCGATCCTGGGACGTTAGACGGCTGTCAGTGTCGTTATTCCCTACGGCCAAAGGCCTATGCTACATACCCCCAAAACTTACCTGTTAGGGCCAGAACTCCTGGCCTGGGGTAGAGCTCAAGGCTTGGAATCGGAAACAGATTCCTTTAAGGGAATACGACCAAGAGCCTAGAATCATACTAGTCTTGGCCTGTCACACAGGGGCTACTGCACGTTTCTCTTTGTATGTGCTGAAGGAATTGTCTCAACAGACCCCTAGTAGCAACACCCTTTTAAGTAGGTATCCAGGGGATACATAGGAGGGGTGGTGCCCAAGGCGGAAACGGGGTTTTAAACCACTCAAAAAGAGCACGAAATCTTTGCGCGTAGCTCTTACCAATACAGAATTTTAGAAAGTGTGCAAAGCATAACGTGCACACTCACCACTCATGTGGATTTGTAGAAAAGTGCGCAAAGCATAACGTGCGCACTTACCAGCTATGTGGATTTTAGAAAAGTGGGCAAAGCATAACGTGCACTACACTTGAATACCGTTCTAGAGGTTCTCGTGGCACCCTGAAAAAAGGCAGCCTATAGATAAAAATAGCATATCCCCAGACACTATATCTACAGCTATAATGCTAGAGTGGCTAGCAGTAAATCTGTAGCTGGGGGAGAAACATCCAGCTACAGATTTATCATCCATCAATGGAGAGGGAGCTCAACCTACAGCATGTTCCCATGGTGGAACAGCTAGCAGTTATTTAGCTGAGGGAGCAACACATCCAGTTCTCAATCGAGAAGGGGGCTTGGCCTGCAGCATGTTCCAATGCTGGAACAGCTTGCAATAATTTACTTAGCTGTGGGAGCTACACACCTAGTTCTCAGTCGAGAAGGGGGCTCGGCCTACAGCATGTTCCAATGCAGGAACGCTAGCAGTAGTTTACCTTGGCTGAGGGAGCACAAACCCAGCTCTCAACGAGAGGGGGGCTCGACCTGCAGCATGATTGAAAAATCAGAGGGGTAAGCATACTGCAGTCTAGCCAAACTCTCCTTACAAGTAACCCTTTGATAAAAGGGGAGCATTGCTCAATACTACCACGAGGACAGCCCATGGAGCGAGGAATCCAACTCTTCAGAGAGGATTAACGCTCAAAAGAAAACACCATATTCACAATAACCTTCAATGGTGAGGGGGGTGATGCCTCAAGAGGATATCCCGGTGATCGGGAAAACCCCTCAGGGTGACACAGATACGGTAGACCAGTCAGGGTAGCATAAAAGCGTAAACCCAGCCCGGACGTCCAGGAAATTTTTGCAGTGACAAGCAGGGGGCCTGATGATCACAAAGGCTCCCGCAGAAGCATGTGTTTTGGCCGCATGATCCAGGAAGTATGAAAACGAAACCTTACTTACCTTCTGGACATATCTCGACGAGTGAAATAAACACTGCAATTCGAGCACCCGGTTTCTGAACCCAGCAGAGCGGGTGCTCATCGAGGACCTACCCTAGAAAAGGGACAGAAACACACAAGTCCCGGGAAACACTGCAAATAAACTAACAGAAGGGTTATACACACAACCACCAGTTCATCAGATACACATACATATATTTATATACATATATTAAACATTGTATCGTACTCACCCACCACTGTCTGACTCTGTCCGAAAAGCCTCTAGACCGAACCTGCAGTAAGGTGTTACTATCGAGTAACCAACCCCCAAAAACATCGATAGGCCAGAAGGAGACCTGTTATGCAGGAAGCGTCCACCTAACCTCGGTCAGGTGGAATATGGTGGTTACAGGGGAATTAGGAAGGGGAAGAAAGGGTAGATGTTACACCCCCTGAGGGAAAGAGTGGATTCCATAAGTATTACTCTGATCCGGACGAAAGCGCTGACGCCTTGTCTGGATCACATCCCTCAGGTCTTGCCTACCTCCCTTTGACCCACGATACTTCCTACCCCAACCCGCAGGCGGAGGAGGAGCGCGGGTCGCGACACTAGCCTTCTGTGCTCGTCTCTGATCCTCTGACCGAGACGGGCCTGGACCCCTGGGTTGTTCGGTCTCAGACCTGGACCTTCGTGGAATGAAGGTTTTGAAGGCAGCTGAGCGCGCCTTCGCCTCCCTGAACTTTTCGACGACCGTCTCCACGGATGTACCAAAAAGTTCAGAGGGCGAAACCGGGGCATCGAGAAGAAAACCCCTTTCTTTCTTCCCGATGTCTGCCAGGTTTACCCACAGCTGCCTCTCCGTTACTACCATCGCCGCCATAGATCTGCCCATGGCAGAGGCAGCCTGCTTAGTAGCATGGAGAGCAAGATCCGTGGTGCGACGCAACTCAGTCACCTCATCAGGGGATAGACCCTGACTTTTATCCAGGTCTTTCAGCAGATCAGCCTTGTATGCTTGGAGCACCGCCATCGTGTGCAGTGAAGCAACAGCCTGACCTGCTGCTGCGTATGCCTTGCCATTCATTTTAGATGTAGCTTGAAGAGGCATGGATGGCAAGGAGGGAGTTTTGAGAGATGATGTCTCTCCCATAGAGAGATAGCTAGCTAGCGTCTCTTCTACAGGGGGCATTCTCTCATAGCCGTTTTCTCGCATCGCCTCGATGTTTGCATAACTCGTATGCTGAGACCGATATGTGCTTGAGGAAAACGGCCTCTTCCATTCCTTATCGATCTCTGTATGGAAGAAAGGAAGGCTCACCTGAGCTTGAGGGTTTATGGCAAGAAAAATAACGCTCACAAGAGACCTCGCGAGCCACTTCCTTATTCCGCTTCCAATGGCAAGTCGAGTCTTGCCGTGGCGCGATCCATAACCTCTAATAGCTCATCATATGCAGGGCAGGAAGATTGAGAAGGCTCAGCCTCAGCTTCTTCGCTCTCTTCATCCATTTCCTGCGCTTCCCTAGGCTGAACCCAGCAGAGCACTGACCCTGGATCAGATGATTGTTTACAGAGAGAACATCATCCTCCATGTCTGTTCCTCTCGCCCTCCGCCGATGATCGCGAGAAGGAAGCCCTCTCTAAACTCCATCGCCAGGTCCACCTGCGATCCCCCGAGCTCATCTCCTCCGTGCTCTCAGCGCGGCGGGTCCTGAACCGCGGGAACAGATGGCTTAAAAAATCGCAGTGCACGCAGATTGCCCCCTCGCGGACATCGCGTGCGTGCTCCTCGCCCAAACAAACAACACATAGATTGTGTGTGTCATCTGGTGTCAAATAGCGCTGACACGGATGCACACACCTTCTAAATGCTCTACTAGTGCTCGCCATAATAAATAGATATCTCTTACTTTTTCCTTGAAAATGCACACTTCAAACAGAACAGTCAATGAAGACGAAGAAGAGAATGATTTGTAGCTCCCGGCACCGATTTATACTGTAGTTGCACCGGTAGTGACGTCATGGCTGTCTCCGGCCAACGAGTTGGTGTTTTTTCAATGTCTGCTTCAGACACGGGTCACGACGAGGTGTATCCCATAGCGATTCCTAGAGGACGCAGTTCGAAGGTCCATGAAGGGAACCTCATGTTGTATAGTGCACTAATGAATGTTCTTTTCATCATCTGACTGTGAGTGTTATCGCCTTGTTTAACTTTGTCTTTTTGGTTCCTTCAGGATGCAAACTAATAACATTGTCAGAATGAAGTTCAAGGAAATATATTTTTTCTTCAAAATCTTTTACATTTGAAATGTTTTTGGAATGTAGTAGGAAATAAACTTTAACATTGTTAATATCATTAATACTTTTCCCTCTGATTTTTTTTTAATAGTAATATAAGTGTATGATTGTGCTTATGTTGAATAAAAAATAACTCTCTTACTTCCTTTGGCATTGCTGGCCTTTGTCAGTTTGCCAATGGTTTGTCTTCCTACGGTTGCCAAAAAATCATCCTGGATGTTAAAGTCTTTGATGAGTCAAAGACAGAGGTTGATGAGGAATCATTTGACTACCTGCTGACATGACCAGACCTTGGTGTCCTAGAAATTTTCATCCCAGGCACAGCAAATCTCAACGGTAAATTGTTTGACATGCTTATCAAGTATGCTTATTGTGTTTATTCTTAGCAATATTTAACAATTATCTGATTTGCATAGGCTAACGTGTCTATTGGATTAATTTTCAATAGTTGTATAGCATGCTATCAAAGTAGTATGAACAGATAATCAGACCACTGATATGGTTTATATTGAAGATTCTTTAAGCTCAAGCTCATTAGGAGATACTAAGGGCACATCAGAGTCTGATAACCCAACAATGTTGATTAGAAGTCCTCCTGAAAAAATCAAGTTGAGGAACGTTGTCTTGCCCAAGTAAGAATCACCAGTCTTGCCTCTGAATTACATCTATATAGAATTACTTAAATATTAAAGATATTTGGAGCTATATACACTTGTCAATTGCTAATTTCTCATCTCTGCTCAATATTACATCATTCCTCTCTCCAGATGTTCGAAGATATCCTAAAGAGCAGCCCTGGAGGTGAAAAAGTCATAAAAAAGTACGCACACACTAAAAGTCTGTCAGATGGCTGAAGACGTGACATGGTGAAAATCTTGGTAGCACATTTGACAAATGAACATGGGTAGGTTGTTTATACAGTGCTTTGTAAATTGATGTTTATGATGTTATGGGTTGTAATTGGTTTATGTTTTATGGTTTATGGTTTATGTTTGTGTGTGTAGAACAAGCCCTTCCCGAAGTTTAAAATAAGAATGTGCAAAGGGAATCATCTTCCTATTCCCACTTGGTTGCCCCCAGAGCAAGTGTGGTCGCCTCTCATCTTTGTGATCGTATTTTTCAACATTTCTACCCTATCATTTCACAGGGCTTATACAGGAGTTGCTGATTTCAGTTAAAATTGCTTTTCATTTGGGACTCTGAATACAAAATCATGTTGTTGATAAATTTTAACTGTATGTCTTCATTTCAATCTTGTAGAGTTTTCAGCTCATTCCATCCACACATCTGAGCTCAAGATTGGCCATGATGTGCCCCCCTTTGGGTTTAAAAAATAAAACCTGAAAAAATCTTGTGCAGCATCAACTAAAGTAACTGGAGGTTTATTGTATTTGTATTGCACATCTTCCATGAAGTTAAGTCAAGTTATAATGATCTATGTATGTTCAACTCCTTCTACCTAAAAACTAAAAACCTAAAAAAAAAAGTGTTTATTTAGTTTTCCCTGTCTCCAGGTTGGGACAGTGACATGTCTTCCATTCTGGTGCTGGTTCACCTTTTGCCACCCTCAAGTCAACGCCGCAAAAGATCGGGAAAGATCNGGTACTCCCGCAAAATAGAAATATATAAAAATAAAGCATCTAAAACTAATAAATTGTTATTCATCCCCACCCCCCCCTATTGCAACAAAAGCCCCATGAACTAATATAAAATATAAACAATTAACAGGTGCAAGCGTATGCATAACACATGTTTGCAACGTTGAGCAATGCAGTGCTGAAATTTGCGTGCATGCTCATGAATCCTCTCATTATAACACACGAATTGTAGACATTATGAAAGATTCATTATGCATATATTTATTGTGTTATAACAGAGATTTGTGAGATTGCGATGAACTGAGATGTCTTTTTAGAGAGTATAAATGCAGCACTCTTTGCTTTCATTCTGCCATGCCAAACCATGCACTCAGCAGCCGCTTGCTTTAGTTAAAATAAGTGTTTTGTGAATGTTGATGCTTTAATAACAAGTATTTATCGGGAGCATGTATGCTGGGATTTCATCAATTTAATGGAGAAAAAAGTAACATAACTAGTAATGTAAATAATTAATAATTACTTTTGAAATAAAGTAATCAGAACAGTAACGTGATTACTTTTAAAAAGAGTAATCAGTAATTTGATTACATTTTTAGAGTAACTTGCCCAACACTGATGATGAGAGACTAGTTATGTGCCGCAAGTTTAATACTTACAATTGGGTTTTGTTCAAATCCATAATCCTCTAAGTATAAACAACAGTAATAGTGATACTGTCTAGCAAGCACCACTATAAAATGCAGAAAGGTTGGAATATTAAGTTACTGGCTGTCAGATTGAACAATCAGTTTGGTATGATGTAGCCAGCGGTCAAAGATGACACATACAGAAATATAAAAGCAGCAAACAGCAGCAGTTCAGTAATGGATACCAAAAAGCTTCAGGCAACCAGATTATCTCTCCAACAGTTTCCTTAAAAGAGCCCCTTCTCAACACTCTTCTGAAGTAAACTAAACTGATGTTTTCTCCACGTGCTGCACCACACACACACTAATGTCATACACACAGAGCGGTAATCAATCCTGCCAGTGTGAGAGCAGACGTCTTTCTCAGATCAGCTTTTCTGCTACGCTGCTAACTCTAAATTATGGCTTTGACTTCAGAGCCCAGCATGAAGCCTGAATTCCCTCTAAAACTCACTCTCATGCTGTCTGATGAGATAAACACCACAATAACACTCTAAATCAATGCAAACCAGCCTTTGTGCTTTATTTCAAGTCAACATGAAATCAAAATAAACTTTTTTTATTTTCTTAATACTTAATACACATTCCTACACTGTAAAAAAATAAGTGTAATTTTAACTGTAAAATGTTGTAAAAACGCTACGGAAAAAAACGTCTCAGGTTACTTATGTAACCATGGTTCCTGAGTAGGGAACGAGGCACTGCGTCCTCTAGGGTCGCTATGGGGAACGCCTCGTCGTGACCCGTGTCTGAAGCATACATTGAAAAAACACCAACTCGTTGGCCGGCAACAGCCATGACGTCAATACCGGTGCGACTACAGTATAAATTCACCGGGGTTGGGGGGGCCGGGAGCTACACATCATTCTCTTCTTCGTCTGAAGCTTGCGTCCGAAACATGGCAAGAAACCTAGAGGACGCAGAGTCTCGTTCCCTACTCAGGGAACCATGGTTACATAAGTAACCTTAGATGTTCCCTTTCATGGGAACTTCGAAACTGCGTCCTCTAGGGGTCGCTATGGGGAACGGTATACCCACGCCACCATGCTGAGGGGAGTGCAAGCCAGAACCATGGCGCGCACTAAGTACCAACTCTACCATATTTTTATGGGAGTTGCCCCTGGGACGTTAGATGTTTGTCAGTGACGTTATTCCCTACGGCCGAAGGCCTAGGCTACATACCCAAAAATATTTACCTGTTAGGGCCAGACTCCTGGGCCGGGGTAGAGCTCAAGGCTTGGAATCAGGATATATTCCTTTAAGGGAATACGACCAAGAGCCTATAATCATACTAGTCTTGGCCTGTCACACAGGGGCTACCGCGCGTTTGTCTTTGCATGTGGTGAAGGAACTGTCTCAACAGATCCTTAGTAGCACCCTGTTAAGTAGGTATCCAGAGGATACATAGGAGGAGTGGTGCCCAAGGCAGAACCGGGGTTTTAAACCACTCAAAAAGAGCACGAAGTCTTGCGCGTAGCTCTTACCAAACAGGATTTTAAGGGGGGGGAAAAAGTGGGCAAAGCATAACGTGCACTCTTACCACTTAAGTGGATTTTAGAAAGTGGGCAAAGCATAACGTGCACACTTACCAGCTATGTGGATTTAGAAAAGTGGGCCAAGCATAACGTGCACACACTTGAATACCGTTCTAGGGGTTTCTCGTGGCACCCTGAAAGAGCAGTCCATAGATAGAAATAGTGCATCCCCAAAAACGCTATGTCTACGTCTATAATGCTGGAGTGGCTAGCAGTAAATCTGTAGCTGGGGGAGAACATCCAGCTCTCAATGGAGAGGGAGCTCAACCTACAGCATGTTCCCATGGTGGAACAGCTAGCAGTTATTCAGCTGAGGGAGCAACATACCCAGTTCTCAATCGAGAGGGGGGCTCGGCCTGCAGCATGTTCCAAACTGGAACAGCTAGCAATAGTTTACTTAGCTGTGGGGCAACACACCTAGTTCTCAGTCGAGAAGGGGGCTCGGCCTACAGCATGTTCCAATGCAGGAACGCTAGCAGTAGTTTACCTTGGCTGAGGGAGCACAAACCCAGCTCTCAACGAGAGGGGGCTCGACCTGCAGCATGATTGAAAAATCAGAGGGGTAAGCATACTGCAATCTAGCCAAACACTCTCAATCCAGGTAACCCTTTGATAAAAGGGGAGCATTGTCTCAATACTACCACGAGGACAGCCCATGGAGCGAGTACTCTAACTCCCAGAGAGGATTAACTCTTTTTTTTTTTTTCCCCCCCCCCCCCCCACCGAAAGAAACATCATACTCCATACCCGCTTCATGGTGAGGGGTGATGCCTCAAGGGGATATCCTGGTGATCGGGAAAAACCCCTCAGGGCGACCCGGATACGGTAGAACAGTCAGGGTAGCATGAAAGCGTAACCCCATCCCGGACGTCCAGGATTTTTTCAGTGACACCGGGGGCCTGATAATCACAAAACTCCCGCAGAAGCCTGTGTTATGGCCGCATGATCCAGGAAGTATGAAACCGAAACCTTACTTACCTTCTGGACATATCTCGACGAGTGAAATAAACACTGCAAGTCGAGCACCCGGTTTCTGAACCCAGCACGGGAAACACTGCAAAGAAACTAGCAGAAGGGTACACACAACCACCAGTTCCATGGCACATACATATATTTATATACATATATTTAGACATGGATCGTACTCACCCACCACGGCTCCCGCGTTGGAGCTCTGTCCGGAAAAGCCTCTAGACCGGACCTTCAGTAAGGTGGTTACTATGATTAACCATAGAACCACCCAAAACATCATAGTTCCAGAAGGAGACTGTTATGCAGGAGATATGGTGGTTACAGGGGAATTAGGAAGGGGAAGATAAGGGCAGATGTTAAACCCCCTGAGGGAAATTAGTAGATACTGAAGTATCACTCTGATCCGGACGAAGCGCTGACGCCTTGTCTGATCACATCCCTCAGGTCCTGCCTACCTCCCTTTGACCCACGATTCTTCCTACTCCTACCCGCAGGCGGGGGAGGAGCACGAGCCGCGAAACTAGCCTTCTGTGGCTGTCTCTGATCCTCAGACCGAGATGGACTAGGAACCCTGTGTTGTTCTGGCTCAGACCTGGACCTTCGTGGAATGAAGGTTTTGAAGGCCGCTGAGCGCGCCTTCGCCTCCCTGAACTTTTCGACGACCGTCTCAACGGATGTACCAAAAAGTTCAGAGGGCGAAACCGGGGCATCGAGAAGAAAACCCCTTTCTTTCTTCCCGATGTCTGCCAGGTTTACCCACAGCTGCCTCTCCGTTACTACCATCGCTGCCATAGATCTGCCCATGGCAGAGGCAGCCTGCTTAGTAGCACGAAGAGCAAGATCCGTGGTGCGGCGCAGCTCGGCTACCTCATCAGGAGAAAGGCCTTTGCCTTTATCCAGGTCTTTCAGCAGATAAGCCTGGTATGCTTGGAGCACCGCCATCGTGGGCAGTGAAGCAACAGCCTGACCTGCTGCTGCTTATGCCTTGCCATTCATTTTAGATGTAGCTTGAAGAGGCATGGATGGCAAGGAGGGAGTTTTGAGAGATGATGTCTCTCCCATAGAGAGATAGCTAGCTAGCGTCTCTTCTACAGGGGGCATTCTCTCATAGCCTTTTTCGCGCACCGCCTCGATATTCGCATATCTGGTATGCTGAAACCGATGGATGCGGGAGGAAAACGGCTTCTTCCATTCCTTCTCGATCTCAGTATGGAGATAAGGAAGGAAAGGAAGGCTCACCTGAGCTGGAGTGTTATGGCCAGAAAGATAACGTTCGTCGAGACGACCTCGCGACGTCACCTCCTTGGCTCGTTTCCATGGTAATTCAAGCCTTGCCGTGGCCCGATCCATTACCTCTAATAGCTCATCATACGCAGGGCAGGAGGATTGAGAAGGCTCAGCCTCAGCTTCTTCGCTCTCATCATCCAGTTCCTGCTCTTCCTGGGCTGAACCCAGCAGGGGGGGAGCACCACCATGGGGGGCTCCTGGATCAGATGATGTTAAAGAGAGAACATCATGCTCCAGTGGCTGTCTCTCGTCCCCCGCCGATGAGCGCGAGAAGGAAGCCCCTCTCTAAACTCATCGGCCAGGTCCACCTGAGATCCCCACGAGCTCATTCTCTTCCGTGCCTCAGCAGCGGCGGGTCCTGTATCGCGGGAAGCAGATGGCTGCCCCTTTTTTCTTGAAAAGAGAGACAAACGAGAACGGAGTGTTTTCATTGGAAAAAACTCGCAGTGCACGCAGATTGCCCCCTCGAGGACTCGCGTGCTGGCTCCTCGCCCAAACAAACAACACATAGATCGTGTGTGTCATCTGGTGTCAAATAGCGCTGACACTGATGCACACACCTTCTAAATGCTCTACTAGTGCTCGCCATAATAAATAGATAGCTCTTACTTTTTCCTTGAAAATGCACGCTTCAAACAGAACAGTCCATGAAGACGAAGAAGAGAATGATGTGTAGCTCCAGGCGCCGATTTATACTGGAGTCGCACCGGTAGTGACGTCATTGCTGTCGCCAGCCAACGTGTTGTTGGTGTTTTTTCAAAGTATGCTTCAGACACTGTCACGACGAGGCGTTCCCCATAGCGACCCCTAGAGGACGCAGTTCGAAGTTCCCATGAAAGGGAACTGTTAATAGGTTAACAGTAAGTTCCCGTACTATATACAGGGAAAAACTGTAAAATATCTAATCAGATATTTCATGTAATTTTACAGTAAAGTGCTGTTAATTTTACAGTTTTTAGAAGTAAAAATAACAAATCAATGTATAATTTACAGTCAAAAACTGTAAACTGATATTCCCAGAATTCTCTGCATGACACTCCACATTTGAAAGTCTTTTGTTTAAATGTTTTTTTTTAAATAGTTTTTGTTTTAGTTATGTATATTTGGGCTTTATGTTACATCTTCTGTTGTTTAATGAAAGTTTAATGCATTATTTAAGTATCATGTGTGTTACCATGATGGTGTTTTGTGTTTGCATGAATGAATCTGTGCACCTTTTATATATTAGTATATACTTCTGCTTGAGACGAAGCTACTTGTGATGAGCTTTGATTCATCATGGGCTTTTCCTCTTTTACCACCATTCATTAATTGGGTGTTTGTGGGGAGTTATGTTAAAGGTACAAAACAGATTTTAATAGCAGTGTGCGTTGTTGAATTTACTGGTTTATATTCAAATTTTCTTGTTTGTAAATTAGAGTTTTATACTGTACAATTTACAGTTTTTGGCGTAAATGTGTTTACAGTTTTTCTGTATTTTTTACTGTAATTATTCTTGCAACCACAGCTGCCAAAATTATTTTTTAAAAACTACAGAATTTTTTTTTACAGGTTGTAGTTCATGGATTGAGGCTGTGTCTCTACATTATGCCAAAAAAACTCTTCTTGCTCCACTTCACAAACAACTTTTATTTTCGTCTGATATCACAACCCCTTCCCTAAACCCCCCTGGCATTTTTCTTTCATGTATCCTCTTTTTTTCAAGTTCCAATCAGTTCCCTCCCTCCATTAAAATAAGAAATAAAGTCTCAATGCGAAATATAAAGTCATTAGGAACTTATAAAGGCTTTTATTTTGAAAGTGTGATGTGTGCAAAGCCGTATCTGATCATTATGTTCTTTTTCTGTTATGAGACTAAACTGTCCATATTTAGCAACACATACATTCTGTGGTCTTACTTAACTTATTTTTAGTGTGAATGTGGGCAGCGTTCAGGGTTCAGGGAATGTTAGCTACATTTCTGAATGCCAGAGTGTGTGTTTGTGTGATACATTTAAACTCATCAGTCCACTCTTTTCCTTCCTCTGAAATGTCTTTGAACTGATCAGAGGAAAGGAACACTTAAAGTTAGTTCATCTCGTGTTTTTCTCTCTGTGGGTCTTATCTGCGGGACTGTACTTGAGCTGAAGGCATTAAGAAGCTTTACGCTCCACACAGTCTGACCGCAAAAGGTCAGTTTTGCAAATTGGGTTCATTAATCTTTAATAGTACAGCAACTCCACGGAACCTCTTCATCCATTCCTGCAGATTAAAATTAATCACATGCTCAGAAAGATTAGTCTGTTGGGAATTTTATTGGGTCGGATGAAAACTGTCCAGAGAGTCTGGAACCTTTGGGCTTACTGAAAGAGAGAGGGGAAAAAAACACCTGACTGACACACTTTTCTGTTATCTGTTAGAGCTACAGTTTTTTAATAGAGGATGCTGGCATTTCTCTGCTGTGAAATTACAATTATTACCACAGTATCTACTGTAGTTATAGCCCTGTTTTTCTTCAGATGGACTGTTTGACAGCTGTTGTATCTTTTCTGGACAGGACTGTGAAAACTGACATTCCTAACAGCCATGTCCTCCTTCATGCCCCACTGAATGAGATGAAATATCATCTGTTGCTGTTTCTAAAGGTAAGACAGCAGCAAATTTTCTCAAACACGGATACACACAATAATGAAACATTCTCCAGAATACATAAACCCAGAGGACAATGTTATCACTTAGTGGTTGCTCTGTCGTAGCTCATGGACTAAATGGAGTTCTCAAATTGACATGTCATTGAGGTATTAAATGAGACTTTGTCTAAGATATTTACCTTACAGTTCCATAGGAGAAATAAAAACAGACAGAAATTAGACAAATTGTTTGCATAAAGGTACACTGAGGCCATGACAAGCAACCAGGTAGTCTCTTGCTTCCACTATTCTATAATGTGCTTTCACTTTTTCGTATGTAGATTTGCAAAATGTAATTCAGTTTTTCAATTTAATTTTACAATGTTTACATTATGAGCTTGTAGCTTAGCAAACTACTGATTAAATGTTGTTTACCCCAATACCGGTGATGAGCTAAATCATAGTCATAATGCTCGCCCCAAGATCTCATCTGGGTCAGAGCCACATGACATGGATTTATCCTGCCATAATTTTCTGTGTTTTTAATGAGAAGCAGTTGTACACCAGATGGGTCACCTGTTCTTTCAACCATAATGATAGACTTATTAAAAATTCATGACTCATAAAAACTCATCAACCCCCCTGTGTCTCTCTGTCCAGCCTTCTTCCAAAAAAAAAAAATGTTGTCCAGGGAATGGTCAGTTGAGAAACTAGTCAAGAATTACTACTGTATAAAAACTGTGAAAATACAGGTGGAAAAAAGAAAAAGAGGACCTATGAAACTGCCCTGGAGTTGCAAAGGTACGAGAAAGGTGCGTCGATCATCCAGTGCTAACAAGCACAGCAAGAAGCCTTTTGCTTATATATATATATATATATATTATAGATAGATATCTTATATATATCAGGGTGGCGCTTTGTGTGAAAAAACAGAGGGGATGCCTTTTTAAACTTTTTATGAATGTTTTTAAATTAACGGAAACTGTATTACGTATTCACAATTTTATAAAAGACAGTGTACGTTAGGCCTATTATTGTAATTATTCATTTCCCCGGTTCTTCAAACAACGAAATAAATTCTATAGAGAACGCGAGCAAAGAACACAACGTAGACTTTTATGAACTCTGAAATCAGGTTAAACCCATGCGTCGGGCAAATGATTCATTTTGTGTCTAAGCGCTTCAATCGCTTGCGTATCAACCAAATCATTTTTTTTTTTTTTTTTTTTTTTTTTGGGATTCGATCGGGACTTCAAAGTGTGTATCGCAAATCATTTGATTTTTTAGATCAGGATGTCGGAGCTGGTTCGCGGGATGTTTTTATGACATGGCTGTCATTTTTATCCCCCACCGGGGATAAGAATAATTCAGCAGGCAGGATGTATAGACAGAAGTGGGGATCTAAAATATATATACTTGAGATTCATGTTCCTGGAGAGTTTAGCTCCAAATACACTTGAACAAACTAATCAAGGTCTTTAGGACATTGCAAAAGATCTTGAGGGCCAGAGTTGCCCAGCCTGCTTTAGACCAAACAAACCAAAAGTTCTGCAAGTATAGGTACCTTTGAAATGGGGGTGGGGGGGGGTCTACATTAAAATGAGTTTTCAGTGAGAGCACCATTGCAGAAGTCCACCATGTTCAAACCCTGATCAGAACTGTCAAATGCAGAACAGCGGCATGGCTGTTAGACAGCTGCAGCGGGTTTCACCGTATTAATAACCCTATCGGTGGGCTCTCCAGAGCACCAAAGGTCGGCAACCAATCACGGACCTCATAGGTGGATGACATGGGACTTGCAGGAGTGGTGTGTGTTGGTTGACTGAGTTGAGAATGAGCAATTATGGAAAAGATTTATCGGTCATCAGCAAACCTCTTGAACAGCCCCTGCAATCTGTAATCGTTCTGTAGTCTGAAAGTGAGCGTGCTGGATTGACGCTTGGATAGGTTTTATATGCAGTCAGCCCTGCCGAATACAGCTGTCCACTTCCCCACCCACCAGCTCAAATTTTAGATTTTATATTCCATCTCTAGCTGCATTAATGATGCCATCATTATGGCCAGTAACAGTGGAGCATTAATGGCAAATTATCGGTTCTCTGAGCAGAACCAAATAGAGTTAGCACAAACCTGACATAAACCTACTCGGCAGTGAAACCTGACAGCACTTGAAGGTCCTACAGTTCACTGAAGCAGTGCAGATGGTGGCCAGAGCAGCTAATTTTAACCTTTATTGCCTCTGCAGTCACAAAGTACTGGACTGTATGCCCTCTTTTGGCTCAAAGTCTCTGATGATAAAATTTTGTGAGCTGTGAGTTTTGTCTGATGTGCTGCCTTGAAGTCCTACGAAGGTATTTCGTACTATGGGGGTTTTGCATAATAATAATAATAATAATAATTAATATAATGTATGTGGATATTAATGTCTTCATCTTATGTATTTAGATCTATTAATCTATTTAACAATTATATTAATTTATCAAAAATGCCACTCATACATACAATAGATTGAATACACCTCTTCTATGACGTGTCTAATGTCTTGTAAATCGGGGGGGGGGGGGATTTTTATTTGGATAAGGAAAAAAAAAGTAATAAAGGGTATATAGTATAGTATATAGTAAAGAAAACTTTAACAAAACTGCTTCACTGTTAATTAATATGTAAAAACTATTGTCCGCCGAATCATGCAGTGTAGCCAACATGCAGAAATATGCATAAAAAGACAAAATAGGAACTTATGTCATAGTCTTTTAAAATATCACATATAATTTGACCTTTTCATGACAAGTTTTAAAATGTCCTTTAAAATGTCCTTTGATACAACTCCCCAAAAATTATGAATTAATAATTAATGATATCTGATCCTTTTTTTTTTACCATGAAAAATATATATAAACAAGCTCATGCCTCCTTAATTGTTTAAATTAATATATATTTCTGGAAATCTTTATCACTGCGCTTCATCAATAGATCTCAAAACCTGTCAAATTGAGTACTACAGTAAGTTTTCTCAATTAAACTTAATTATAAGCTTCCATGATCATTCATTAGTTTGCATGCCACCAAATCAGAAAGTCAAGACAATCTCAGATTTTTATTTTTATTTTTTTTAACTGGAAATTATGACTCTAGTGTTCGTGTGCACTCATCTCACAAATAAAATCATTCCAATATGACTTGGAATTCTGTTCTGCAAGGTCTAATCAAAAATGACAGATCAGGGCAGATTACAGGGTTCAAAATTGAGCAGTGGTTATGAACTGCTACGTTACTGAGTTGCCTTTTAAGCGGTTTGCTTTAGTTTGACGTTTTGATGGGTGTCACCAGTTGGGTGGCTTTCCGTCTTGGCAGATTCAACATTTGGTTGAGTACCAAGCAAGGTTCTCAGTGGATGAGTAGGAAGCCATGTGTTGTGGGGGTCACCAGGGTCTTTGGTTTGGAGAACCTCAAAGAAGAACTGTCAATCGGGTTCATATGGCTGATCAATTCAAGGCACTGCGGGATAAAAGATTTGAGTGTAGTATCAGACTGTAGCCAGTCACATTGACTATGTTTATGCTTTTTGACATTTATGCCTTTTTAGTCAGTGAGTACTGTGAATAAATGATGACAGAAGTCATAAACTACTTCCTAACTGCCTACCATTTATGGAACTTCTGTCAAGTAAGATTTTAATAAACAGCAGTGTGGCAAATATCTGATTGGTGGAAACAGTGAAATAGATAAAGCTTTGTTTTAAAGAGATTTTGTATTCAGAGACACTCAGAGATTACAATCAACTCTACCTCAGACCCAGATTTACAGCTCTGCTCTTATAGGGAAGCACCCAAACCAGACAGCCATATTAAACTTGAAGACAAAAGGACAATAACCTTGCAAGTCCAATTTACATTTAAACAAAAACAGTAAACCAGGAAGAGACATTATCATTGAACCTTTATTTTGTACTCTGTAATCAATTAAACTCGATACACTGAGTCCAAAGTTCTCTAAGAGACATTTTATGACCCTAAATGTCGTCTCACTGTCTTAGTGAACTCACATTATTCCACTTGCCATTAAAATTAATTTAGTTTAGTGTGACCGCAGCCCCACAGAGAGCCCTGTGGGTGTGTGAACAGTGAGTGTGTTGGGGGGATCAGGGGTCAGTGGAAATTTCCTGGCTGTGACTGCAGACAGGCTGCCGCTGCTGTATTGAGCACTAAACAGCCCTCAGAATGCTCTTTAGGGTTACTCACCAGCGTCGTTTCAGTAGCAGGAGAGCTATTAGGACCCTCTGAGGAGGGCTTTTATATACACACAAATGCTTACCACATTAGTACCCATTATTAACAAAAAAATAATTATATATCTAATGTGGTGTGTACAATAAATGGAAAAATAAAAACTTATTTAAATACTTCTGAGCAAAATGAAATAAAATATATTAAAATATGTTGTAGTCATTGATATTTCTAGAGAATCATAGTTCAGCAGCATGAGGTCCTACCGGACCCTCTAGGAGGGGAAACTAAAATAAAATCATTTTTTGAATACTGAAACAAAATAAAACATTTGAAAAGTATAAAGGTTTTTTGTTTTTTTTTGTTGTCACTGAAAAAGTTCAATTTAATTTAATGTGAACGGCTATCATTCAAAATTTAATGTGAATGGCAATAGAGTGTACAATAGAATACAAAGTGACTCTTTGATTTGATGGGGGAAGCTTGGCTCATGAATATTAATTATATGAGGTGACATTCACCCAGTAATCCTGACTGATTTGCTCAAAGACAGACATTGGTAAGAAGGCGTTAGCCATGGCAGGATTACCGTTTACTGTTTGTTCAGTCCTTCATCAATGTAACTGTTAGGTTTGGAAGTCGTTATTTTACATAATCAGCTACAAATGGAGAGACAAACTGGGTAATTTCTGAAAGTCTGACATATAGATGTACAGGCTTGCACTAAAGGCTCCAATTTAGATTTTTACTACAACATTTTTACTAGCTCCAACAAAAATATGATATTTTTAGTTACATTTTTGTAATAATAATATAGTTATACATATTTATATTTTTCATTAAACATAGAAAAAAGCTATTATTTAACTCCAGGCTTATGATGCAAAACATTACTGATTTGTGTATCATTTACCAGTTGTAGCTTAGTGACATATTTAAATCAGCAGAAACCTACCATTATGTTCTACACTCCACAGACAATAAAATACGTTTGCAAGACTTAAAATATTTTTACATTATCAACAGATTTAAGATCAACCAGTGACAGTTCCATCAAACTGGCCTAAAGACTTTAACATGTTGCAGTTATGATTTCTGAATTATTATTTTAACTTTGCTTCCTAATGTAATGGTGTCTTGTACATGAACTGCAATAAAAGTGTGAGAGATGATTCAGTGTGGTCAGGTTTGTTTCAGGTTTTGTTAGGGCAGGAAGCAGTCTACGTCTAATATAATAAACCTCTCGATTGTACCACCACAGTTCATTATGCATACGTATGCATGCAATGAATGAGTCATCTGCTGAGGTGAATCTAAAGTGCTACCTTATTCTACTGACGTGTGTGTGTGCGTGCGTGCGTGTGCGTGCGTGGGTGCGTGTGTGTGTGTGTGTGTATGTGCGTGCTGAGGTCATTGATGTCTACCTAATTTGATTAATGATGGAGGACATGACAAAGGACACAAGTGGACTGACACACCTTCTGTTGTTTGACATATGTTGAGATGTTTTTGAAGCGCTTTAGCGTCCACGTGGAGAGGTGTGTCTGAACTGATCAAACATGGATAAATGGAGAGTGACACATTAATCCTGTGCTGCTTTGATCAGATCACACTGACAGCACAGATAAATGAGATGAACTTCAGCCTTTGAACTGAACCTCACACATACCCCACCACTAATCACTATACCACACAAAAACACATGCCACACACAAATGCCATTTGTTTCTTTAAAGGTTTCATACCCATCATTATTTTGTATAATTTTAGGTTTTCACCATAGTGTTTTTTTATGCAAAGCAAGTCCTTTTGGCATCAGAGTTTGGTTCCTTTATTTCAGGGGTGTCCAATCCTGCTCCTGGGGAGCCACCTTCTGCGGATTTTGCTCCAAAACCACCCCTGTTTAGATGGAAGTGCTTTTCTGAAACTTAGTGCACTGTCTTTCTCTGTCTTTAAGACCTAAAACTTAGGGCTTTTAAACTTCAGCAAGTTTGTTCAAACCACATATGTTTAAAGTTTGTATCCACAAACTGTGATTTTCTAGGAAAATGATGTATCCGCTGATTTAAAAATTTTTTTTTTTATTTAAAGCCGTTTCAGTTCTGTGTCCTTAATTAAAATTCTAATTGTGACAAACCCATAATAGCACGTGTCAAGAGCAAACACATGACATGGATATTCAAAGTTCCACATACGAGGTACATACTCGTATAATATTGGGTTATTACACACAATACAAAACCGCCAACATGGTACACCATAACTAAAGTAATGCATAAACAGAATTTAACTGATTACTGATAAGAAAAAAACCAAGAAGTTCTGTTTACACCGTTGAATTTATTTGTTGGCATTTCTGAGTTACTATAAAAGTCTGTCCCTGTTCAGTCATTTTGTTGTCAATTCTACAAAACCCTTTATGTATGTGATAATTTTCATTGAAAAACTTTCAATGTAAGTGGTCTAAATCTGGAATGCAATACATATTTGTTCACTGGTAACTTTAAGATGCTTGTCCTTTTTCCCTTCCAAACCTATTTACTGTAAAATTACATTAAATGTCCCAACAGATATATTAAATCTTTTCACTGTATATAATAAGGGAATTATTTTTTTCACAGATATTTACTATAGTATTTTTATAGTATTTTACCGTTAAAATTACAAAAGATTTTCCACAGTGTATTTTCACCTCATGCAAATTCAATAACTGAATCGAATTGTGTGTGTGTGTTTTGTGTGTGTGGTGTGTGTGTGTGTGTGTGTGTGTGTTTGTTTGTGTTATTTTCTTAACTGTTATAATATATATTATATGTATATATACAGAGTTCTGGCATGAAACTCTGATGGCGCAGTTTGATAGGTCTAACTCAATCTGACCTAATTACATCATTATCACATGGCACAGCTGATTGGTTCCCTCCTATATCAGTAGCCAATGAGCTCGCTGCTAAACATTCAAATATATGACTAGTGCTTACAGTAGCAGTTGCAGCTTGCTTCAGAACAGCGAATTCAACATCTAAGATAAGTGAATGCACTTCTAATCCACACCGGTCTGCCTAATTGAATAACAAATAAGCAACCATAATCCGGTTTAACTAAGTGTCATTTAGCGTTTTCCTGTATGCAGTAGTGGAATATTAATCATATTCCAGCATCATTTGCATCTGTGTTTTGTACATCTGGAGCAAAATGCGTTTAGAGCTATGTAATCGCTCTGATGACACGCCTATAGTAACGGACGAACAGGTCAGGGTCATATGGTGCGATTTAAATTTTTCTTTTCTCTTTGTAGTGTTACAAGTTCTTGGTGCATAAAAAGATCTGTAAAGTTGCAAAGACCAAAGTCTCAATCCAAGTTAAGAGTCAGACACTCCTACCTAAAACGGCTCGTTCTAACACGACCCCACATGTCTACGTCACTATGTGGGAATATTTGCGTAATGCTGCCCAAATGTTCACGCAAAGGAAGAATTTGTAACTTTTATTCTCGCTGTAGTATGTTGCTGCCGCCATGTCGTGAGACGCTGTGTTTCGTTGTGAAAGCAAAACTACTTTGTTTGGCCTTCCAAAGAGGACACAACTAGAAATCAGTGGTTTAAGTTGTATTTACAACACTGTTCCAGAACGGTTCAACCCAAATATTCCGATGTGTCTAGCGTATTTTATGAAGGACTGTTTCCTGATCCTGGTAGAGAAACGTTAGACTACAATGCCGGCTGTTCTTACTCACAGACTGTAAGTAAGTTTTTTATCTATAAGAATTTGCCACTGACGATTTAAACGCGAGTTTTGAGCTGTGTAGAGTAGGGCTTGTTGTTTGTCTTTCTCCGATCACAAATGCAGACAGGTTTTATGTTTACGCGGCGCGATGCAACGCAACTCGTAAAAGACAGTGTAAGTCATTATAATCAGTACTTATGTCCTCACTGGATGCAACAAATGCTTCGTTTATAATGGGTTTTAATGTTTTGTCTCGTCGCTCCGGCCGGACAGTGCATCACAGTATGGTAGGGGCGTAACATTTCCACCACACACTTGAGGTATTCGGCCAATCACAAAGCACTGGATAGCTGGCCAATCAGAGTACACCTCGCTTTTTTAGAACGATGAGATTTGTAAAAATCGACGTGTTTCAAAAGCGGGGCAGATGAGTAGAGAAAAACAAAACAATATGTACATTATGTGAAAATAATGCTTTTGAACTTAACTGCATACACACATTTTCATTACAAAAGCAAAGGGCAATACCAAATACACAAAATAATGTTCTTTGTAGCAACATCATATGACCCCTTTAGATGAAATAGGCTAAGCATTCTTGTGTATGCATTTCAACTGGGGTTCTCCATATACAGTACATCGGCAATTATCCCAGTGTTCACGTTTGTTTTTTCTAAGGTCGATGTTTTCATTGTGATGAGTGTGTGGTTGATTTCAGCTGCACGCAGCGTCAGAAGCACGCGCTTATCACATTCATATCAATAGGCTTGTTCGACTTCATGCGGTGCCTCAAAGATCGGCTGCCGCCTGACAAAGCAATGCATTCTGGCTTGTGAAAACACACATTGGCTGTATGACACTTTCATGCAAGCAGAATATCGCTGTGGAGAGATCGCTAAACTCCAGCACAGGTATGTTTTCATATAATCAGCGCTTGTTCCGCCATCAGTGAGCACGCAAAGGGTTGCCAGCTTGCACAGATTAAGTAAAACACCGGACAGAACGTGTCCTTAAAGGAGAAAAGCTCTGATTGGGGATTTAAACTCTTGACATCTGGCAACCACAAGCATGAACGCTATTGTAGTGAAGACTTGTTAGCAATTCAATATAACGCAAATGCCTAAAAAAAATGTTTTCAGGATAAATAACGAGCCGGCCAATATCGTGACGATTGTTTTAAGGGTGGATATTGTTGTCAAGATTGAAATACGATTAATCGTGCAGCCCTAATCTACGGCTGCTGAAACAGTTAGTTCCGAGTGAAATGCATTACGGGTAGTGAGTTTAGAGAAATTTGCTTTGCCACGTGTGCTCTCGCTGTGCTTTTAATTCAGAAATGAAAAGAACATCATTCAGGCTTCCACACAGGTTTGTTGCACACTGTAACTTGACAACTTTATCTGCGGACAATAGTAAAATGGCATTGCTCGGATAACTTTGTCCGTCTCATCGTTGGATGAATATGAATTAACAGCCGTTACGCTGCCGCTGGGACTGATGAAGTGGATAAATTAACAGCAGTTATCAAATTACTAAATTATGATATTGCTCAGGTGGGTGCTGGGTCTTATCTATCTATAGCAACATATATCCATTTTGTTATCAACGTTTCCACATAGTTGTTGCGTCTAATTAAGTTAAGCCGGTCGGCTTGGTAGCCAAGGCTCACATAGTCATAGCCCATTATTGTTAAGCCAGTTGGCTTGGTAGCCCAGGCTCACATAGTCATAGCGCACTATTGTTAAGCCGGTCGGAGTGGTAGCCAAGGCTCACATAGTCATAGTCCACTAGCATTAAGCCGGTCGGCGTGGTAGCCCAGGCTCACATAGCCATAGGCCACTATTGTTAAGCCAGTCGGCATGGTAGCCCAGGCTCACATAGTCATAGCCCACTATTGTTAAGCCTGTTGGCGTGGTAGCCAAGGCTCACATAGTCATAGGCCACTAGTGTTAAGCCGGTCAGCGTGGTAGCCAAGGCTCACATAGTCATAGGCCACTATTGTTAAGCTGGTCGGTGTGGTAGCCAAGGCTCACATAGTCATAGGCCACTAGCGTTAAGCCAGTCGGCGTGGTAGCCCAGGCATACATAGATCGTAATACATGCGGTTCACATGGCTCTTCGGAGCAGCAGCAGTACATATGTCTTGACCATAGATCTGCTTGTTGGGGGGTGTTTTGTTCTTGTTTTGGCTTGTATTGTCCCTTCTATGTCTCCTGCTTTGTGGGGGGTTATTTCATGTATGTTATATTTGCAGCAGCAATATTTCTTACATGCTCACAGCAGCATGTTGTGGATGTATTGGCAGTAGCAAGTCTCGGTACTTGCTCTGCCGCAGCAGGGAAAAAAACACCAGGGTAAAGATCTCTTCCCGCCAAACCAAATCACTTAACATTGTCATGTACATTACCATGCCAATCCCTCCGAGAGTTGTCATGACATAAATATATATATATTCTGAATGGCAGACAGTCATAATGAGCAGAACCCATCCTTAAAAACTAAAGTGAAGTACATGTACTTTAGTTTTGACCCTAAAGTACAACCAAATTTAGAAAAAAAAAATATTTTCCCAAAAGTTAACTTACATTGTTAGTCAAGTTATATTTTACCAAAAAGTCAATTTAGTTTTTCATTGCCATATTCCACCCCCTCTCTGACCATTACTATGTAACACAGCTAGGGACAGCACAAGGCTTTACCAAATGTTACACTTATCATTAGTTCCTCTGACATTTAGCAATAATAGTATCTGTTCTACACTTTACTTTGGCCAGGTGGGCCAAAAGTTTCTGAACACTGAATCGAGTCTGTTGATGCATAAATGTGGCTGCTCGTGTTCATGTGTATTAATCTTCCTGTTGAGAAATTAGTTTTTAATTTTTTTCACAAATTTTTTTTCAAATTGATGGTCTTTTTTTCATTCAGAGAAATTGAGTTCTGCAACTTATGCTATGTCTACATGTACCATGGAACTCTTTTATTTCAAAACATCAAGGAAAATATCTCTCTCTCTCTCTCTCTTTCTTTAATCCCCCCTCCCCCAAACACCTGCCCCACACCCACCGTCTGTAATTACAAACATCCTGTATCATGTGTCATTGAGGAGCATTATGGGAAGGCTAATTGTATCAGTGTTTCTGTTAGAGCAGGACACAGTGCAGAGCGTGTTTTGGCTATGATGACAGATACTGGAGCCCTATGCATGAGCCCCAGTGAGGCACAAGCAGAAACAAACACTCATCCCTCCTTCCTGCCCTCCATCACACTCTCTCTCTCAACTCTCATCCATCAGTACTGTGACCTCCCACTATAAACAACAAAACACTTTTATCCAATGCTGAACCATCTCAGGCTGTTTAATCACAGATACGTTCATTGCTTTTATAAGTGCTGTGGTCAGGCAAAGGGAGAGTGAGAGTATCCCTTACATAAATGTTTCTGGTTTCTGTGAGTTTGAGTGTCAGTATTTGAAACTGTGGTGGACGGCAGAGGTTTGTAGAGTTGATCAGACACAGATAAACATAGGCAGAGCTCACATGAATCAGTCTGTCAGAAAACATTACACAGCCCACTGGAGGACAACACTATCAGCAGCCCTTCACTATCAGGCTTCAGTGGTTTCAGGTCCTTGTTCCCTTCTACCTCTTTATGATTATTTTTTTTTTACAGGATCACATTCAATTCATAAATGTGGGCAGTCATGTACAGTGTTAAATATCATCAATGGAATAACTCATGCTCATTAACTAAGGCTTTTTAAAATTATTTTATTAAACTATAACAAAAACAAAGACAAAAATATGCAATTAAAGAATTTCAATTAAAACATTGTTCAAGATAATAAGATAATAACAAATAATATCCTAATAACAAGTTAACAACAAAATTATGTTTCTGTTAAATGTTAATGCGTGTTAAAATATAAAATGTTTGAATATTTGGTTTAATTTTGCTCTTTTCTTGTAAACTTATCAGCTAAAATTAGATATATTTTTTTCTATTTTTGTCAGTCAGTAAAGTAAAACTGATTAAAAAATGAATGAATTTGGCATTACAAAATATTGACTTATTGATGGATTAATATGGAAAATTAATTAAAAAAATTTTTTTGTTAAAAGACAAAATTTATTACAAAAATATACCAATAAAATTGGCCATGTAATAATGTATTGTTGACATCTTAAAAGTAAACTTCAGTGGAGTTTCTAAAGATGGTCTTTTGGAAATGGGAAGGACATTTTAAGTTCTGGCAGTATATTTCCATGCATCTTTCATCTGAAAAAAAGAAGGAAAATGTGATTCCTCATGATATGACACCTTTAAATTGACTCACTGTGAAAACCAAAATAAATTAACCTGATTACTTGATTAAGTTTTGAGGTAAATCATTACATAATTATTTTGAGGTGATGCATTTACTCTAATTGTTTGATTACATTCAACTTGTTCAGGTTTAAAGTGTACTCAACACTCTTTCAAGAGTGGATTCATTTGCTTTAAAACCCAAACCAAAGGACAGAAAAAGAGAGAGTAAAAGCAAAGGGGGTTGTCTGGAGTATTAAATATCTCCTCTGAGGTGTTTTGGACGGTGCAGTTTGGTGAGAGAGCTCAGCTAAACTCTTGGCTCCAGCTGAGCTTATGAGACTGCAGTCACAGAGTTTTACAGATCCATTTCAGACTCTGACCTACAACTTACAGAGGTGAAAAGTGGCCAGAAAGGTTAAAAAAGACACAATATAAACCTCAAACAATAAAAGTGTCCCATGGCAGTAAGCTCAGGACCGGAGGGAAAAAAAAGTTTAAACTTTGTCAAACTTGGTTAGATCAGTGGTTCCCAACCCTGGTCCTGGAGGCACCCCAACACTGCACATTTTGCATATCTCTTTTCTCTGACACACCAATTTCAGGTCTTGGAGTCTCAGGTGTGTTTGATTAAGGAGACATGCAAAACATGCAGTGTCGGGGTGCCTCCAGGACCAGGGTTGGGAACCACTGGGTTAGATTGTTTGCTCTGAACCAAGGAGGTCTGTAATACCTACAGTATATATTATAAGATAAAAGTATTTCCAATCCCATCTCAGTGCAGTTGACCAATTCTTCAGGAGTCTGATATTATCCTAACTGTTACGTAAGCCAGGCATAGTGTGCCGCAGAAAATTATCAATAACTTCTGCTATTATAATTTCATTATTATGATTAGAATTCAGTGCTATGTGTCATCCTATGTTCTTTTGGGGTTTTATCAAATGTTTAATCAATGGAAAGCATTTCCAAATCCGCTTGTGACTAAATGTCAAAGATTCCAGGATCCTCAACTGTCCGCGTAAACTTGTCTCCATCCCCATTTAGATCGATTTGCGAGCACAACCTTGATATGGATCTCTGCTTGTTTGCAATACAAGGCTAAATAAAGAACTGATGTTTGATCACTACTAGGGTTTTCTTTACTCAAGAAACACTGTCAATAAAGGCTAATGTTTTTTTGTGTGTTTGAACAGGCGCAGAAGGTGTTAGCATTTGGCCGTCCTCGGTAGTAGCCACATGCTGACATTTTGTGTGACGGTTTTTAAAATTCTGTCTAGCAGTTTTAAACATGTATACCATGAGATGGTGGCCAATGTTATTAACAAACCAGAAAATGCTGAGACTCCCCATGTAGCTACAACAATAAACTTTCTAACTGTAAGTTGATGAAACCGTAATGCGATGCACTCACGGTCGCCGTGATTTTGACCCAGATAAGCCCATACTACTCACTGAATCACCATCTTTTGTTGCCTCCTGATCAAACATTACTGTTCCAAACATTAGACTAACCTAAAAAAAACCCAATCCTACGCCCTAAACCTAACCTTACCCATAATTTATTCCTAAAATCAGTTTGAAATTATAGCTGATTAACAAGGGTGTAGAAGCACCTAACCCTGATCGTAAGCCTAAAACAGATATTTCCTGAAAAGTTATCGCTCAATTCTGATTGGTTAATTGTAATGTTGTTCCAGGATCATAAGATGTCACTGTACTCTCGCGTTTTGAGCTTGATTTTCATAAAATGTTAAGTGCAAGTGTCTGGTCATATATAAAGCCACAATACCAACTCTGACAACGCAGTGTTTAATGTTAAAAGAAAAATTATAATCCTCCCTTTTTTTTCTCTATATTTCAGTGCTTAGTGGTATGCCATGGGATTTTTTTCCTTATTAAAACTGTGATGCGGCAGAAAAAAGGTTGGGAAACACTGGCCTAACCTATTCCTAGATTGCTTTTACACCAACCAAACAAACTGAACTCTGATGTCAAACAGATTCAAATCCACACTAGGATCTCTAGTGTGAAAGCACGCTGAGTTGCCTGTCAGCCCACACAGCATCTTACATTTACATTTTCATTTATTCATTTGGCAGATGCTTTTATCCAAACCGACTTACAGTTGAGGAATACACCAATAAGACGGCAATAAACACGAGAAGTGCCTGTTATACAAGGTTTCAGTCATCATTCAAAATAGTAAAGAGCTAGGACAGGAGGATAATAAGAGAACAGAAAAAGTGAAGTAAAAAGTGTTTTTAATATTATTATTATTGGAGGCAGTTAGATGCACACGGAACAGATTTCAAGAGAGTTTTCAGTTATTTCTTGAAGATTGCGAGGGATTTGGCTGTTCAGATGGAGTTAGGTAGGTCATTCCACCAACGGTACGGTGAATGAAAACGTCCTTTAGAGGGATTTTGGGCTCCTTTGCGATGGGACCACGAGCTGACGCTCATTTACCGACTGCAGGCTTCTGGAGGGGGATGTAGATGCATAGGAGAGAGCTGAGGTAGGAAGGTGTGGAGCATGTGGCAGTTCTGTAGGCAAGCACCAGTGTCTTGAACTTGATGTGAGCCACGACTGGAAGCCAGTGAAAAGCGATGAGAAGCGGTGTGACATGGGCTCTCTCACTGAAAACAGCACGTGCTGCTGCATTCTGACATACTGTTGCATTTTTCTGTTTAGAGGGAGTCACGCTCGCCTGAAGCGACAAACGCTATTTTCAGCCATCATCATTATCTGTTCTGTGATAAATCTGGAGTTTATAGACACACTTCCTGCGTGATAGTATGAGTCTTTCTCCTACAACCTCACGCCATGACCAACAAGTGCCCTCTACACTAGCTAAAGCCTATACATGTATCTAGCAGCTAATAAAGGTCTATGTGTGTGTGTTTCATAATTTCATCCAAACAATCAGCATAATGGAAGCCATAAGCAGATAGCTTTATTGCCGTTTGTCTCTCAGATATTACCATAAACACTAACTCCTGGCACAGTAATCAGAATTAAACCGCATTCTCATTTCATATACACACAGACACTCACACGTGACAGCTTTATATGTTATAGAGAAATTAATATACTCTTGCCTGAAGTGGTGTCACTTTCATAGCGGATTCATTTAGAGACGCAGCGCTGAATAAATCTGCTGAATTAGACACAAGCCGCTTCATGTTTTTATCTGTTACTGGATAGAAATCGGTGCAATTATATCAGCTTAACCCATCAGATCTGTGTTTATTAACAACTTCTCACTTGCATAGTTAAATGATTCATATCCGCCCAGGAACATTGTGTTTAAAAGCCTTGTTAGAATTCTGCTTCTAAAAAAAAAGCCTTTATTAATTTCGGATGAGTGACCCTGATTGCTAAAATGTGTGACAAGAACAAATTTTCAGTTACGCCAATGTCTGGAGCCAGATCTGGGGAGTATCAAATAGACAACAACGTTGTTTTAATTAATGTTTCACAAGCCTGATCACAGATAGAGACAGAAAGATTTCTAAGACTTTGTCATGGAAAACACACCTGTTCTGAAGGATGAAATTAATTGTGTTTTGAGCTGCAGTCACCTCTTGGCAGAAACATCAATAGTTAGCAATTAAATCAAGTATATCAAAATATGTTCCAACAGGCATCAAATTTGTAATTGTTTTGTAAAGATAACTTTGAGCTTGTCTTTCTGTTCATTCAGAAGTGAGATACACAGTTGCACATTGTTCGTGCCAAACAAACACTCTTTTGTCTATTTTTGGACACACACATATGATCACCGAGACCATTATCCTGTCGTTCTGCTTGTCAAAGGAAACACACTATTGTGCTCATACACACACACATATACAGCTAGAATGATAGTTACATAGACTTAAAACAGGTGGACTTTAACTAAGGGTATGTTTATTTGACAGCGATGTACTACAAAATGGAAACGTTTTTTTCTTTTGCATTATTGAAAAGTTGTGTGTACATACAAACGATCCCTGTTCACACAGGTCCACAAAACTATTAAAAACTCTGTATTATTCATGCCAGGCCAGTAGCTGACGATGTCACTAAAGAAATTCATGCATGCCTATAGACTCTCTCCCTTAATGACCTGTAATCCATTGGACGTCACCGTTTTCACAGACACAAATTCACCATTTTGCTCATAGATTTGGATCTGATTAATTATATAATTTTCAAAAAGGTCACTTTGTCCTTTCAGGGGGGCCCCCAAAATGCCATTGTTGTGTAAAGGAATGGCCAAAATGCATAAGAGTTTTCTGTTTTTCTGTATGCTTTACTTTCAAATCTCCTTTGATCCCATTTATGTAAACACCCCCCAAGAATTCCAAGGCTGCGTCCAAAAGCTGAAAAATGCTGCCTTCGGAGGATGCATTCCAAGGTAGGAGGCATCAAGGCACATCTGAATCCAATGTCAGCTTCACTTCCTGTCTCCTGAGAAGCCTTCATTCGATCAATTTTTGAAAGCAGCATAGATGTATCCTTCGCTGTCACAATCCTGTGCGTTCCATTCCATGACAGTTAAAAAAAAAAAGAATATAATTTTACTGATTTAGCTTCCAGACAACCACCGCTATTTAGTAGCCCCAAAGCGACTTACAGTGCATTCAGGTTATACATATTTTAACAGTATGCAAATTTATATTTTACAATGTATATTTTACCAGTTGAGCTAAAAAATAAAGATGGCATCTGAAAGTTGCGTTTAGTGGACAGTCTGTGTGTAAATGTATGTTTCTGACCAACTTTTTCCACTTTTTGATGTTATTTCGGCAGAGAAATCAGTATTATATTAATTACATATTAGCTTAGTTATTACCAAATCTCACTCAATTTTTTTGCAGGTGTGTTGAGGAAAGTTGGAGCTAAACTCTGCAGGACACCGGCCCTCTAGCGACGCAGAGTTTGGTGACCCCTGCTGTAGATCATTAAACCATTAAGCTGCCTCAGAAGCATGTTCAAAATCAGCTTTGTAAGGTGTCTTCCTGCGCAAATGCTGCTTTCTAACTAATTAGATTGTCCACAAGATGACACTGGCACTGGTTGTTTCGCAGTCGGATATGGAAAAGACAGAACAACAACAAAATACCTGAGACTACAAGAACAACAGATATCCACACTGAAAAGTCCATGTGTGAGGGTTAAGAGATACACACAACTCTAGTTTAAATAAATACAAAGATATTTTATTGGTTATAGAAACAGCATGCTGGACAAAGATGAAACTGTCAAATGGAGCTTACTTTTAAAGACTACACAATCAGCTGTAGGCATTTGCTAGCATACATGTAAAAAAGTGTACTTTGGGCTTTAGAAGTCAGTCGACAGCAAGATTTAAAACAGAGCTACAACAGCCGGGCAAGCCATTGTGTTAACAGTCCAATGATTCAACCACCCTCACACAATAGCATAATTGTGATTGGAGCCTCATTTTACAGGGTCAGTAATTCAGGTCAAGGTCAGAGGTCATGAGTCAGTTAAAATCTGCAGCACCTGCAACTCAGCAAGACTCTCCCAGTTCCCAAACAGTAACACACACACACACACACACAAGCCCCACAACATTTGTTGTGTACCTGTGTGCTGAGTCTGGTGGTGGTGAAGGGGATTGTGGGTAAACAGCCATATGGTCTTCCTGCTGGAGTGCAACCTGTCTAAAATGCCTTTATACAGACATATTGCTTCACACCTCAGTCTGTCACTGACCTCTGATGGTTTAAAAGCTGGTCAGTCTGCTTAGCTCTGATTGGAGATAATCAGAACATGTTTGAGAGGAGCGCAGGTTTATGATTTATGATCTATAAAGAACTTCAACTGTACAGCGTAGATATTAATCTGCTTTTTAGTTCCTGCCATTGCTAGTTTAAACTTGATTCTATCAGCACTCCAAGCTCCTGGAAGAAAGAGAAATGAAAGAGAAATTTTCAAAGCAGGTCTGCTGTTCTCTATAAAGCAGATCACATAGTAGAATAAAAACATTAAAGTAAAGTGAATGAGAATGGAATATGATTCACATCTAGTTCTGCCACTTAAAATTTTTCTCCATTAATATTTCTAAAATGAGTAGGCTACATATTGTGGTGCCTGTAGTCTAACCACCATTTTAATTGTGTTATAAAAAGCCATGCCTGGAAATTTAACAGAAGTCGGGTCCCCCAGTACTCAGATATGGCCAAATTGCTCATTTGTGATTGAATGTGACGAGACAAGAAACATTAACATTTTCAGCATATTAGGCCTACAAATTAATGTGTGCATGATGTGAATTAATTTAATGAACATTGTTACATGGCTTGCCTTGAAGCCATTTAGAAAAATTAAAGTTGTATTTTCAAATAGTTTGAATGCATTAGACCACTTTATAATAAAATGTATTACTTTTACATTTATGTAATTACCTTAAATCCCTTTAAATCATTTAATTCCTTTAAATAAAAATTACAATTACATTTGCAAGTTCACCCAAAAATGAAAACTCTGTCCTTAATTACTCACCCTCATGTCGTTCCAAAACCATAAGACTTTCGTTCATCTGTTGAACACAAATTAAGATATTTTTGTTGAGATCTAAGAGCTTTCTGATCATTCATAGACAGCAAGGGTCCTTCCACATTCAAGGCCCAGAAAGATACCAAGAACATCCACAAAATTGTCCATGTGACATCAGTGGTTCAACCGTAA
Organism: Sinocyclocheilus anophthalmus; assembly: GCA_018155175.1. Classification (NCBI taxonomy): domain Eukaryota; kingdom Metazoa; phylum Chordata; class Actinopteri; order Cypriniformes; family Cyprinidae; genus Sinocyclocheilus; species Sinocyclocheilus anophthalmus. Next base: position 74,588 of record JADLZN010005074.1, read on the forward strand.
TTTTATGAAGCTATGATACTACTTTTTGTGCGCAAAAAATAAATAAAAATAATAATCCATCTACTCTTGTTAATGGCGGTAGATGGTAACACTGGGGAGAAGAATTGTTAAATAAAGTTGTTATTTATTTATTTATTTTTTGAGTACAGAAAGTATGTTTTTCGCAGTCCTCAACTGATTAAATTGCTAAACCGTTTTTTGTTTTTTTTGGCCAATATGTTCCAGTTACAGAGGGATTCAGACTACAGCTTTGGCACCTACGCTCTATTGCTATGGATTTTAACATTGTTCTGTGTTCTCATTGGTTGGTTGGCATATGGGACATTTCATGTGCTAGAAACCGTAAAACATTGTACTGTTGCCAGACACGGATTACAGAAAATCACCTAAATGCAGATGATTCCAAACTAACTCAACTATATCAAATGAACACACTGTGAAGTAAACCTGAAATAACTGAATATTTTCATGTTTTTCTCAAAACAATTTGTGAAAATCCATGGTAGATATTTCCTCACAGTTTTGTCATACACAAAGTAGTCTACACATTATCTGGCAACATGCTCTAAATGCTTTGAGTTCAAGAATCTGAGCATGAATTTCATCTAAAACTAAAGTTCACTGGTTGTGTTCTACTTCGTAGAAAAATAGGGGACTGTATAAGTATACTCAATTCACTTCACTGTTGCACTTCCATGGCTTAACAATGCTTGAGTGGTCTGGCCATCATCAGAATTAACTCATCAACAAAGAAAATGGCTCCCTTATGATAACTTAAATGCCAGTGTTTACAAGATTTTTGTAGGAAATGAGCCTACAAATAACTTTGATTCTGCACATTAAACTGAGGAGTATTTTAACATTGAAATATTAACTGTTATAAATCCTGATGGGAAAAGCTCACCACCACTTTATATATCTATATATATATAAATTGATTCCTAGCCAGCCTTTTGTCTTCACAGACCAACAGCTTTGAAATTAGGCTAAATAAATCATCCCTTACTTGCAGCATCTTTTAAATGGACTGAATCTCATTACAAGGGTTAAGGTTCTCTGGCTGACAGTGAACTATATAAAGGATCCTGGATCATCAGTGTCAGATGAATCCACATCAGATCAGATCTTTCAAATCAGGTCAGATTAGAGGTTTGCTTCCTAATGTGTCAAACTGTCCAATTTCGGATCAGTTTTTCATGTATAAACTTTTTTTTCCCATTAATTACAAACATGAACCAGGTTTGCTATTAGTGAGAATGTTAATAATATTTCCAAATGTAGAATTCCGTAATATATGATTTTGGTTTTACTTTTGACTTTCCTTCGGTATTTAGTCACAGCCTTATAAAATGTGTGTGTATAGGTCTAACTGTAACTAAATATATGAATATGTCATGAACAATTTCAGCCCATTTTCCATCCATTTCCACGTTGGGGCAAAGTTTGTATTGTTTCTGGAACTTGCACCTTTCTGGAAAAGCCCTTTCCCTTGTCAACCTACTAGGAGAGGAAATAATAAACGTTTGAGAGATTTCAATTTGGAATTGAATTAAATTTCCATTTATACATTGATGATGTTCAATAAAAATACATTATAACCTTCAGAACTCAAAACCTCCCTACATATCCTAAAAAAGTAAATAATGAAGCTAAACTAAACAACAAATATACCCATTTTGTATTCGTATTTTAATGTTAATTAAGAACATGAAATCCAAACTGAAAACAAATTCAGTGTATGCCGATGGCAACAAGAGTGTCAGTTATTAAATAAATTTGCATTTGAAGGCATCACATGAAGAGTTTTGTGTGTGTGTGTGTGTGTGTCTGTGTGTGTCACAGAGTTGGTGTATTTCCTGTGTGAACATATGGCATGTAAGTGCCTGTTCAAAACTCCTACTGAGTCATAGAACCACCCATCTCTCTCTCTCTCACACTCCACACACACACACACACACACACACACACACACACACACACACACCTCACACTACAAGCCTCTAGTGGACCAGCACATAGTAAAGGCTCCACCTACACTTACAACTCCAATGAGATTCACTCAGGGATGAGAATCACCCCTGCAAAAGTGCTGAGCCAGCAAGAGGCCATGCGCAGGAAATACTACAATGCTTTGCTGCAGATGAGCGGGTGTTTCATCAGAGAAAGAGGGCAACTTAAATGGAACCAGTTATTGAACTATTGAGGCTTTTTATGCACATACTGTGTGATATAAGATAATATGGAGCTCATATTCGAGAGAAAATGTATTGGCTCAAATTGAGCAAAAATATGCAATTTGGTACAGTTGTTTATATTTATATGGTCAAAATGTAATAGCCATTCGGAATAGTTAATGCAATATAATGATTCAGAGATGTACATAGAAACATTCCTCAAAAGTCTGATGGATCATATTTGATACATTTTAACATGATTGTTTTTTTTTCTAAAATTATGTCTGTATAATCAAGTAAACCTAAGTTGCTTCAGTCAAGTAAGCGCTCATCTTAAAATATTATTAACAATATAAAATTTATTCTCATATTTAAATGATGAAAATATGAATTTTCATATTTTCATATGAAAATCAGTGAAGATTTCACAAAAAAGGCATGTGTACCACGACCTAAAGGTTGTCATTTTTAGAATGATACTAAAGGACTTTTACTTGCTAAAAAAAATTATTTAGACAACAGAGGGCATGTCAGTTGTGTAACAATAAGGTTTCCAGGCAAGTTTTGATTATTTGTAGGTCATATTTGCGTATCAAATATGATACCGTAGGGTTTATAGCATTAAAGAAATAATTCAAAACATATCATTTATTTATTCTCATATGACTCCAAACCTGTATTTATTTTCTTCCATGTAACATTATATTTTAAAGGATATGCAGACGGTTATTCTATATACAAAGCTACCATGTGGCTTTAGAAAGTTATTTGGACTACTTTTTTACACTTTTATTGAGCTTGACAGCTTTTATTATATGGAAATAGTGCAGCTCAGAAAATGTAGCTAAAATTTCATTTTGTGTTCCACAGAATAAAGAATACAGGTTAAGAATGACATGAGAGTAAGTAACAGATGACAGATTACTATTATAATCACACAAGAAGTAACACTGTTCCTCTATTCTAAAAGTCACTGTAAGCATCTGATGTTCCATCAGACACAATCAGTGCCCTCATAGTGTGGCGGAGTGGCAATCATAGTGCTTCCTGTGGATTAGGCTGTATATACAGTGCCTGTGTAATCTGATGGCTGCCTGTGAGAGCGGCCACAGCAGCGTGCAGAGAGCAGCAGTGGAGCTTTTGTCTGAATTAATAGAGCATCGTGTGTTTCTTCAGTGGCGCTCTGGAGGAAAACAATAGTGTGATTCTGAGTTGAACTGCAGAAAGGATGACATGATGAGTCACACACACATTCTCATGTCACACACGTTTACAAACACGCACATGCACTCACACACATGCAACCTTTCAAATATACAAATAAGTATCAAATATAAGGTACAAAGTGAAGCCAAGTATGGTGACCCATACTCGGAATTTATCCCATCCAAAGTGCACACACACACACACAGAGAGCAGTGGGCAGCCATTTTTGTTGCGGAGCCCGGGGAACAGTTGGGGGTTCAGTGCCTTGCTCAAAGGCACCTCAGTCATGGTATTGAAGGTGGGAGATGAGCCTGATAATCATCCCCCCACCTACAATCCCTGCCGATACGAGACTCAAACCCACAACCTTTGGGTTACAAGTCCAACTCTCTAACCATTAGGCCACGACTTCCCGCAAACATGGTACCTTTTCAAAAGGTACTATTACATATTACCCTAAAGGGGGCATATTGTTCCTAAAGGCTAAGTATAACTTTGAAAGGGTTCCACCACAGTGAGAGCTTTTGCACCTTTTTTTCTGAGTGTATTGTTTTGACTTGTCCCATCCATTGCTATGGTTATCACTATGTAATTTCAGATTCAATCCCACATTTAAATACGGTTATCACTCCCAAGACTTTGAAGTGTGTACTTAACAGCATGAATATATATATATATGATCACAAAAGCTGACAATCACTTTAGTTTAGTGTGAGCTTACTGAGTTCTCTTGCAAAAAAATTTTTTTTAAAAGCTGTCTGTATTGCACAATTATTGTCTTATTTACACAATTTTTATACTTTGGTTATTACGTATATATACATATATATATATATGATCACAAAATCTGACAATCACTTTAGTTTAGCGTGAACTCCCTTAGTTCTCTTGCAAATTGTTTTTTTTTTTTTAAAGCTGTCTATTTTGCACAATTAATGTCTTATTTACAACATTTTTATACTTCGTTGGTTATTATGAAAGGATTCTCGAATATGTGAGAAAACAAAAACTCCAGTGATTTTGTCATTGTGAGGGGAAGGGGACGTTTCTCAATGTTTTTGATAAAAAATAAATAAAGATATGCACAGATAAATTTGATGAGAACATTTTGAGATCATATTGAAATATGAGACTTTTTATTGCTGACTTGGTAAATCTGAGCTCATTTGAGATATTGAGATCAATTCTAAGCATAGCAAATGTATGTGTACGGGAATTTTTTTTTTAGATATTTAAGTTTTTGAATCCTTGTGGAAAGAGAGAATTAAAGGTATATTTTCAAACAAACATCAACAGGCAACATCTATTTATTTATTATATTTTATCATCATTTTAGAAGCGCAAAACTAATCTTGCCACTTAATCTTACCTAATTAAACTGCAAAAATTGTATTGTAAATGCCACTTATCTGATTAATCTGATCTCTTCTGGTAAAAGAAAAAAAGAAGAAAAAAGTAGAAGTTAATGAGCAACTTTTTTTTTTTATCTTTTTCTGTTTGCTCTGAGAAGGCAGCATATGATTGAAGACTAGAGCAGAACACGTCACCTTGCCTCCAAATGCTCATCACAGTAAAAATGAAGCGCTGGTGGCTGTGCTGTTTATCTCTTTCATCCAGAGCACTTGCAGCTGCAAAACACAGACATTTGGATCAACATTATTGATGGGATACTGAAACACACCCTCCCAATTTGTAAAAGCAGCATGAAACGACATTCACAACCTGTTTAACTTCTGTAATGTCATGTTTTTTTCTGAGTAAAACAGAACATTCAGTGGAGAATTGTGTAGGATGGCACAAAAACTAGATTTGATTGGATCATGAATGTTAGGGTGCGAAATTATTGGCTAATATTATTTTGTTCTTCCCTTACATCCTTCTTGAGAATTTCCTTCTTAACGAATCACAACTATGTCGTAATGTGCATGTTGTTCTAGTAGGACAAAACAGACCCAGTGGGCAATTTCATGTTTCTTTGTCTCTTTTTTCACTCAATGACAAACACAGGAATCTTTTTGCTGGTGCAAGCAAATGAAGAGCAAACAATGTGTTTTAATGTATGTTTAACTGATGCTTTATGTTTAGTCACACAAGCCTGTTGCCTCATAAACCTTACTTTATTGCAGGCTTTGTTGCTATTCTTCATCGACGACACACAAAATGCGTATAAAACAAATCGAACAGTCAACATTCATAATTACAACTTATTATGACCAGTTCCAATTTGCTTAATGCCTTGAACTCGGAAAGACAGCGCTCAAAGAAAATCCTGCTGGTAATTATGTAATTGTGTTATGTTCGCACATCTCGTAAATGCGATTATTCTAACATAACTCGAAGACAGCACTGGTGACATCAACACAAAAAGAAAAGTCATTTTAGAGGCGGAGAAAGTTAGTATGTTGTGGAGGAAAATTATGAAAAACTTTCATAATTTTGAAAAACATGCATTGATGTATTAATGCACAATAGTCCAGTGACATTTATTCAGAAAGTAAAAAGGTCAGTTTTTAGATCATGTTGACTTTAATATGTGCATTAGTGTGGATATTCAGACATCTGATCTATTAAACAGCTGCTAATATCTATGGCAGGCGTTAATAAGCACAGCGAAAACACTCTCTGTGTTTGCACACACATACACATGCCATCAATGAGATAACAGCATCCAGCAGACGATGAAAGTAAATGTTTACAGCCACTGTATGCAGCCTGAAGTCATTAGCGTGAATGCACCAATATGACCCTAATTAGCACACAGGTGTCAGGGGAACAGAGCAGCAACACAGAGTCAGAAATCATCACTGTCCTCACACACACACACACACACACACAGAGTTTCTCTTCGATAAATATTTAGCTGGAGGACAGAAGGGTACATTGCAAGGGTACAGAGTGACACTGCAAGTCTCTAAGTCTGGTTCATACTGGTGACATTCATTTTGCAGCTAGAAAATTACAAAACAATACGTTTATGGTCACTAATGTTACTTTAGTCAAAAATAACTAACACAAAACTAACTAACGCTAAACTGTTGCCATCCGTGTTTCTTGTTTTCAAACAGCAAAATATTGCAATGGTGATCACTCTGTCATCGATTGTGAGCTTGGGTTTGTCCCAACCAGAAAAATTGGGCGTGACGCAACACAATCAATGACAAAACACAGCCAATTGGAACAGAGTCTCTGCAGTTCACACCACAGCTGAGGAGCGTAAAACTAAGAGCACATGCATCGTTTCATGACTTCAGTGATGTTTTACCAGACGGCATGCTCTTTATGGTTTTCCTTGTGGAAATTGAAGAATTTGTCATGTAATATCTGATTCTAAATTATCTCTCCTAGACAGCAATGAGATTAAACAGAGAGCAAATTGAGATTTTTGCTTAAGTATACTATTTTTCAGGTGTTTCTCTTGAGAAGAAAAGCCTTGTATTCATATTTCTCGTCTAGAGTTTCAAAAACAGTCTCAACAATGTTCAGATTTGCCAAGATACCAAAGTCTGCCATTAAAATTGAGAGATCACAATATGAAATCAAACATTTCTCATTTTTTCATTTTATACTTCTATACTCCAACGGTAGGACAGCAGTTAGTTGATTTATTTTTGAAGAAACCTCTGAATTAAAGTTGAGAAACATGACTGAATTATGTTTCCTGGGCTAAGAAAGAAAAATCTTTGAACCAAAAATGTTCCAATGGGAAAAATACAGTATTTACCGGGAATATAAGTCAAACAAAACACATTTCGAATGAGAGAGGTACATTAGCCCAAGTTGATTAGTATAACATATTTTTCATATGCCGTTAATTTCAGTTTTGCCTTAATTAAATTTGCTGACTTGACGTTTATAATAAGTGTTGTTTATAATTAATATGGTGATGTAGTTTTCATTAAAAGATTCAATCCTACAACCTTAAACCTCTGGCAAATCCAGTGAATTATTTTGAAGTTTAGTTGTTTCAATATATATATATTTTTTTTTTAAGTTGACACAAATTGAAGCTTCTGGATTTGGTCATTCAACTTAACATTTTAAATGTTCTCTGTGTCAACTAGATTGTAAGTCGACTGAACTAGAATATTTCCCCGCTCAACCTAAAAAAAAAAAAAAGGGTTGAATCTATTCAATAACAATATTCTCAACATCACTTATTTTCATGAGAACTCGTGAATACATTTGTCAGTAGGGATGCAACGATTATAGATTTTGTTGGCACGATTATTGTCTGAGAAATAATCACGATTTCACGATTATGACGATTACTATATATGTATTCATTTCACAAAAGTATTATTGTATAAAATCACATGGACACTCTTTAGATAATAAAGTGTTATTTATTGCTGCCTTTAGAAACAGAAATAACACAGTAACCAATAATACAGCACAAAATAATAATAATAAAGACAAACAAAAGTCCATCTCTCCAATTGGAATTAAAAAGGTGACCTCTGCTCTAAACATCCATGTCAGTATTTCCATTTTGAAAATAACTAATGAAAATAGATCACAAAAGTATTTAGTGTTTTCAGTTTGTACATTCTTTACATTTCTTTTGGACCTGAGAGGCAGAAAACTGGAAACATGGTGAAAAAAAAATCTTGTTGGTTTTTGACTTATGCATAATACTATAAAAGGGATAATATATAACAATGTTATTGTATTATTAATAAATAATGTATACAATGTTAATGTATTAGGCTAATAATATAAGACTATTAACTTTATTTATCCCACAGGGGAAACTATTAATAATCAGGGGAATAAACTGAACTATCATTGTAATCAACTGTCATCCATACATTCATTTTAATAATTTTTATAATAATTCATATGATTTTACATGTGGCCTGAGAAAATCATGTCTATTAATTTGGTTTGTGAGATCAGAGATCGCGCTGCACACACATACAAACATCCAGGAGGACACAAACTTTTTGTGAACCCTGCCCTGTGACTTTTATTAATAAAATAGCTTAGATACTGAATTGCTACATATTCATCAGCAAGGAGAGGGTAAAATAACTGTTAACTAAACGCACATGTTTGTAGAGAGATGCTCTGACGCAGGTTCACACACACACTTTCTCTCTCTCTCTCTCTCTCTCGATCGAATAATTAATTCAAGTAGCTAAATGTTATAATAATTAATTCAAATAAATGTGATCTTACCACACTATTTCATCTGTCTGATCTGAAGCGGGCAGAATACAGAGTTAACGAGCCGTAGCTTCGCGTCAGTCTTGCCTTCACGTCGTGCATTAAAATAGTTTAAAGCCGTGTATTCGCTCTTTAGCAGCAGTTTTTATGGCAATATTTAAATAACACCCTGGTCATTCTTGGTGTACCCAAAATGGTCCCACACTATCGACTTCAGTCATTTCTCTGGTGGAATAAAGGATCGCTGTTTGTTCATAGTTAATCTAGTGTATGTAGTAGCCTCCGTGTCTCTGATAAGCACAGTATTTTAAGTTGGCGCACCGCTAGTGTAACTTTGTTTTCGTTTGCGCAAGCTGCAACAGTTGCATTCCGTGTAACAGAAACACTCGGTTTAACGGAACCTTTACGATTAATTAACCGTGACATTTTAAAGCGCGGTTAATTGTGAAACCGGTTAATCGCTGCATCCCTATTTGTCAGCCATCTTGGTGAGCTTCTCCACAAAGTTTGGACATTTTCTCAATCTACAAATTTGGTAAGTGTAATACGTGTAAAATTATGTATGTTGTCTAAGAAGAGTACAAGTATAGTTATATGAATGTCAGTGTTACTTTTGCGGCACTCTGAAGCCTTAAAATACATGCGGTTCCACGGTATTTTCTACATAATACAATAAATAGTCTACCATGCGGTACTGAGCTGAACTTATCTAAAGAATGATAATAATACAGTTTGGTATGTATTATTTGAGCCAAAGGATGCATTAGAGACTGTTCAAACTGAAAAAAAGAAGATCCCTAAAATATGTCCGTCAGATGCATTATACGTAGATGAAAAATAGGGGGAAAACAAAATAAATAAACTAGATAACTACTCGAATTGTCCCACGTTATAAGCTAAATGAGAACCTCCCTCAGAGTTTGTTTGGAGCGCATACATTTGATATTGCTGACATAACTTTGGTTCAGACTAAGTTCTGAAGGTACAATCTCTACTTTCAGTTTTCTGAAGTAGTGCCTCTCTGGAACCCAATGTAATGCTGTGTGAATATACGTTCAGTCAGATGTAGATTGTATTAGACATATAAGTTCAAAACTATAGGTTTTTAAAAACAGTAACAATAGCTTATATCTTGTATAAACAGCCCTGCAATAAGGATAGACAACTGTGTTAAATTTGATTAATTTTTTTCTAATTGCATGTGTTATGTAATTTAAAAGCCTTGTCTGGAATGTAAAGTAGGGTTTTGGTAATTGAAACGTAAACTTGTCATTTTTGTACTTTCTCTGTAAAGATTTGTTTATATATTAGTGCATTCAATTGATTAAACTAATCACACATTTTTTTATTGATTAATCCCAGCTAACATTAAAGTTTTTAAATATACTTTTATATTGCAATAATTTCACATGCAATCATACATTTACATTTAGTCATTTAGCAGAAGATTTTATCCAAAGCGACTTACAAATGAGGACAATAGAAGCAATCAAAACTAACAAAAGAACAACAATATATAAGTGCAAATGACAGTCTCGGTTAGCCTAACACAGTACACGTAGCAAGGTATTTTTTAGATATGATATATATATATCATCTATATTAGTATATATATATATATATATAATTATATATTATATTACACACACACACACCACACACAAAGAAAAACAAGTAGATAGAATATAAAAAAATAGAAAGCTAGTGTTTTTTTTAATAAAAAAAAGATTAATAGATAAAGTAGATTAAAATAGAATAGAAAGTGCTAGAGTTAGCACTCAAATAAAGGTGGAACAGATGTGTTTATAGTCGTTTCTTGAAGATGGCTAAGGACTCAGATGCTCGGATTGAGTTGGGCAGGTTATTCCACAAGGAGGGAACATTTAATTTAAAAGTCAGAGATTAGTGATTTTGTGCCTCTTTGAGATGGTACAATAATGAGTTGTTCACTTGCAGAACGCAAGCTTCTAGAGGGCACAAAACTCTGAAGTAATGAATTTAGGTAAAGGGGTGCAGAACTAGTGGTGGTTTTATAGGCAAACATTAGTGCCTTGATTTTATGCGAGCAGCTACTGGTAGCATGTGCAAATTGATGAACAGAGGTGTGACGATTGGGAGTGAGTGCAGGTACAACGGCTGGAGAAATGGCTTGAAGGAGATGAGACGGAATAGGATGATTGGATAGGATGAGTTTAGAGACTTCTGCCTCAAAGAGTGGAGAGAAGGATAAAAGCAAGTGTATGTTTGCTGTTAAGATGTGTTTGACAGTTTGTGATGTGGAGAATTGTGCACTGAGGTTTGTAATTTTACTAATGAAGAATGTGGCAAAGTCGTCAGCTGTTAGAGATGATGAAGGAGGGGGAGGAGGAGGACAAAAGAGGGAGGAAAATGTTTTAAACCGCATGTGAGAGTTAGGTGAATTGTTAATTTAGTTGTGATAGCATGTCCTTTTAGCAGTGGAGACATTAACAGAAAAGGAAGAGAGGACTGACTGATACACATTAAGGTCAGTAGTATTTTGTGATTTGCGCCATACTCTTTCTGCAGCTCTGAGCTTTGAACGATACTCACGGAGAACATCAGACAGCCAAGGGTCAGAAGAGGTGGTACGAGCTGGCCTGGAAGAAAAGGGGCAACAATGTCTAAACAAAGACGTAAGAGTGGAGCAGAAAGTATCAGTAGCACTGTTAACATCAAGAGATGATATCAAAAAGTGACATGTGTTGGGGTATGTGTTGTGTCAGGAACCATTTTGAGGTTAAGAGTGAGGAGGAAGTGCTCCGAGGTGTGCAGTGGAGTAACCAGAACATGATCAGTGGAGCAGTGTTGTGTGTAAATCAGATCAGTGATCTACGGTCAATTTCTTCAAATGCAGGGAGAAACAACATAAAGACAGAAATAGTTTTATATTGTTTGGTGGCATGACTGAAGGCACGTATCACTGATACCAATAGTACTACTGATGTCTCTATGAAATAGTTTTTTTTTTCTCGCTTATATTTAACCACTGTCTATAGCCATTCAACATCACAATGTAATTGAGAGCTATCAATTTTAACATTTATTTGACTTTAAAAAATAACAGCTTCTAATTTAAGTGATCTTAAAGCGATCTTCAAATAAACCCATTATAATAAATTTCATATTTACCTGTGCGCTTCAGCAAGTATGAAATATACAGAAACAGAATAAAGTTATCAAACACTAAATTCTAAATTAAATAAAAGTTACTATTCAGCGTCTCTGGTCCACATCCGCTGAAGAACAGCGCACACCTGCAGGAGGAGAAAAGGAGCTTGAGGTCTATTAAACTTCAATTTAATTTTTAATACTTCAATGTACCACACCACAAACTGTCAAACACATCTTATCAGCAAACATACACTCATTTTCATCCTTCTCTCCACTGTCTGAGGCAGAAGTCTCTAAACTCATCCTTTCTAATAATCCTACTACTTGTCCGCTTGATCCTTTTCCATCTCATCTCCTTCAAGCCATTCATCCTGTAGTTGTACCAGCACTCACTCACATTATTAACATATCCCTTTACACTGGTGTTTTTCCCTTAGCATTTAAACAGGCTCATATAACCCCACTTCTAAGAAACCCACTCTTAACCCAACTCATTTAGAGACCTACAGACCGGTTTCCCTTCTACGTTTCATTGCAAAAACACTTGAACGAATTTTGTTCAACCAAGTGTCTGCCTTTCTCACACAGAACAACCTCCTGGACAGCAACCAATCTGGTTTCATAAGTGGACATTTGACAGAGACTGTCTTGCTTTCAGTTGTTGAAGCCCTATGACTGGCAAGAGCGGCTTCCAAAATTTCTATACTTATCTTGCTGGATCTGTCCGCTGCTTTTGATACGGTGAACCACCAGATTCTCCTGTCAACCCTATTGGAAAATGGCATCTCAGGAACCGCACACCAGTGGTTTGAGTCTTACCTCTCAGATAGGTCCTTCAAGGTATCTTGGAGAGGTGAGGTGTCCAAGTTGCAACATCTACCTCGTGTTTAAGGTAAGTTTGCCTTTCTGTTTTAGATTTCTGATTTGTAATACTTTGGTCGGTGTGCATTTCGATAGTTTGATTCTTGTTTGCTTGACTCATTATACTGTACATTGATGTTCATATTAATCACATAACCTCATTAAAGTTAACTTTGTCACAGTGAGTGATATTTCAGCGAAAATGTTTTCAATAGTTCAGAGATTCACAAAGCTGTTTTTCACGTAAAAACTTGAGCACAATTGGAAATTACTGGAAATTATTTAACGTTGTAACTGCTAGCTAGCTAACATCGTTACTAAATAAAACAATCGCATAGTTTAGCATAACGCTAGTTTCTGCTCTTTCAAACACTCGACTGACGTAATAGAGAGAGTTTAGAGCAATAACTTTGTAGTAATCTCATTAAATGTCGTGTTTTGTCGCTATGCTAAGCTAACATACTACCTAAAGTTAACCCTAAAGCACCTGTTGCTATCAGCGATTCTGTTTTATAGGACTAATTTTGAAAAGTGTGAATAGAAAGTGTTAGTAAAAGTGTTTTTACACTTCTTTATGATGGTATTCAACTTATAGTTAATTCAAGTCCAGTCTTGTCAGTTATATCTTTTCTTTTGCTCAAACAATCTGTAATTTGTTGGTTAAAAAGCAATGTTTTATGAACACATGTTTCTATTAACAGGAAGGCTTTGGATTCACTGCAGAATAAGCTGGAGTGTGAGTTGATGAGCATACAGAAGGAGTGATTGGTCTCATTCTCATATTCAGGCAAGTATAAATCTATGCATAGATTTGTATGATATAACATTATTGTTTTTTTTTTTACCTATTATTCACTGCATAATATAAAATTGTGGTTAAATGTTTTAGATCATTGTTTTAATATCACAAATTGTGTCTGTTTATTTACAGGGTGACCTAACTCTGACGACGAGCCAATACAGTGGACACTTGAGGTGTGGGGAGGAAGACATACTGATGGTTTTCATGTTAGATGCAGTTTTGGTTATATCAATACTACCTAGCTCTGTCAGGTTAAAACCTCATCTTGTTCTGTTTACTTATTTGTTTTTCTATATTTGATACCTCCTGGGGTCAAAACTGTATGGTGCAGCAAATGCAGTTCATGTTGGTAATGGAGATTGAATTGTATTACAGAACAGCAGACACTTGAAGTAGCATTCAGTCATACGTAATTTTTTTCTATTTTCAATAGACCAAATATCACCAGTGGAGGTATACATGTTTTGTTGATTAATGGCACTTTTTTATGAGGCTTTACTGCACCTTTAAAAACCTGTGTCCATACTTTAGTAGGTCATGTGAATGTGACTGATTCACTTTTATTAATGTTGGAAAAATAAAGAGTTTAATTGTATTTTAGTTGTGTGATTTGTGATAAAGGTATAGACCAAAGGTTCTCAACTCTGGCGCTCGAGGTCCACTTTCCTGCAGAGTTTAGAAAACCTGTAACTTTCTAGTAATCTTGAAGACCTTGATGAGCTTGTTCAGGTGTGTTTGATTAGGGTTAGAGCTAAACTCTGCAGGAAAGTGGACCTTGAGGGCCAGAGTTGAGAACCCCTGGTATAGACAAAATTAATACAGTTTATGTGGTTATATTAATCAAAAAGAAATTAGCAATGTTTACATAATCATAGGGAGTAATATATATTCATAAAACTAAGTAAATGGGACATCTCGATCAAAACATATAATAAAATCTACTTATTTACTTCAGTAAACAGAGATTTACTTAATATTTTGATAAATGCAAGGTTCCTGTCTATAAAATAATAAACAAACTTTACTTAATTACTTTAAATAAACACTTTTAAATTAAATATAATTACATAATATTTACTTAATTAGGGTGCAATTAGATTTAATTTCTTCATGAATGTTAAGTTTAGTAAGTAGATTTTACTTAATAATAGTGAGTAAGTTGTACTTGATATTAGAGCAGTAAAATTTACTTAAAATGTGTTCATGCAATTTGTTACCAAAATTTTTTTAAGTAAATCTTAATAGTTATTTTTTTCAGTGTAGCTACCGGGGTGCCTCAGGGCTCAGTTCTTGGACTACTTCTCTCCTCTGTCTACATGGCATCACTAGGTTATTTCATTCAGAAACATGGCTTTTAATATCACTGCTATGCTGACGACACTCAAATCTACTTCTCATTCCAAACAGATGATCCGACGTTAGCTGCTCGCATCTCAGCATGTCTAAAAGACATTTCTTTTTGGATGACGGACCATCACCTTCAACTCAAACTGGCTAAGACAGAACTGCTTGTGGTTTCAACAAACCAATACATTTTTCAAAATGTCACCATCCAGTTAGGCTCAACCATAACGCCTTCAAAAACAGCTAGAAACCTTGGAGTTGTGATTGATAATAAGCTGAATTTCTCAGACCACATTGCTAAAATTGCCCGGTCCTGCAGATTTGCTTTATTCAACATCAAGAAGATCAGGCCCTTTTTTTCGGATATGCTTCACAACTCCTTGTTCAAGCTATTTTTCTTTCCAGGCTGGACTATTGCAATGCTCTCTTGGCAGGTCTTCCAGCCACTTTTATCAAACCTCTACAATTAATCTAAAATTCCGCTGCAAGATTAACCTTTAATGAGCCAAAAAGAATGCATGTCACACCTCTATCAATTTGCACTGGCTACTGATAGCTGCTTGCATAAAATTCAGGGCATTAATGTTTACCTACAAAACCACCACTGTCTCTGCACCCCTTTACCTAAATTCATTACTTCAGAGTTATGTGCCCTCGAGAAGCTTGCATTCTGCAAGTGAACGAAGCATTATTGTTCATCCCAAAGAGCCACAAAATCACTTTCACAGACCTTTTCACTAACTGTTCCCTCCTGGTGGAATAACCTACCCAAATCAATCCGAGCAGCTGAGTCCTTAGCCATCTTCAAGAAATTACTAAAAACACATCTGTTCCATCTTTTTGACCCTCTAACTCTAGCACTTTCTATTCTATTTAATTCTACTTTATCTATTTATCTTCTATAAAAAAAACTAGACGCTTTCTATTTTTTTCTATTCTATTGTTTTCTTGTGTGTGTGTGTGAAGACGAAATATTATAATTATACCTTGCTATGTGTACTGCATTAGGCTAACCGAGACTTGTCATTTGCACTTATATATTGTTGCAGTTTTGACTGCTTTTATATTTATTTTATTTTATTTGACTGCTATGGATGCTCAACAATCTGCACAATTCCTTAAAAATACATTACTCAAAATTCCTTCCTTGGTCTGCTTTTGTCATGTTAACTTGTGTTATTACACGGCTCTGTGGAATACTTGATTCTGATTGATCAGTCGTGATATTCCAAGGTATGTAATGTTATCCCTCGATAACAACTGGTAAAAACTAATAACACAGGCTCATCCAGGTAACTGAAGTCAGCACTATACTCTTGCTAGGAACAGTTTTTCTTGGTGGAAGCTTTGTGTTTGGTTAGCTAATAAAATAGTTAAACTCAATTCAATATTATGTGTACAATTATTTAATTATGTCATCCTGGTATCGCGGTCTCGCTCTCTCGTTTCATACAAACACAGCTGCTGCCATTTTGTGACAATTGTTTTAAACACTGTAATGGATTATAAGACAACTAACAAACTGGTAAGATTTTAAAACAGTTTTGTCTTAAATCAATATCTTTTATCGCCTTGATTATTTATGTGGTGAAATGTTGTGTAATAAGTGGTATGACTGCACCGTATCCCTTAAATGTCTGTCTAGTTTGAACTCGCTAGCAACTGCTTTCTTACCCGAAGTTTTGCATTCAAATATTTCAACTCAAATCAATATTTCGTATCTAAATATTTACTTATGTGGCAAGCAACCGTGTAATACATTATCCCTTACATTAAGTTTATTTAACTCATAATTTGAAGGCAACCATGTAAACTTTTTTGGTAATCGTTATAACAAACTATATGTAGTTGAGTGAACTTAAATTTGAAAGTTTACTTAATCCTCTTGATTGCTTGAATAAATTGATACAATATTTAATCCAAAGTTATGACAACAAAACAACATTGTTAAAAATATATATTTTTAATTCTTAGAACAAAATATTGGTTGAAACAACAAAATCACTATCTTTGTAATAACTGAAATTCTTACTTTTAAGGAGCTTAAAATTTTAAGGCAACCAGGTTACATACTTTAAGTTAAACCAACAAAACAATGTTTACAGTGTAGTGTAGTTCTTGGAAGCATTCATTGTAGCAGCCTGGGAAATTCTAAACATGACTTATGGTGCAAACTTGCGCCCCATGTCCACGAAACTGTTTGGAGCTGGCAGATTTAACCATTTTTGTATGCAGTACACATCGGACATTCTGTGGACGGTCGGAGATTATTGTTCAACAGCTGCAGTGCTGAAAGACCCATTACTGAGCGGTTAATACAGATCACACACACAGAGCCCCTCGTGATGAGATGCTGAAATTAAGCTGATTAGTGTTTGCACTGGCCCTACAATACCGGCCACAACCGGCCATCAGGAACCTCGGCCACATCTCTCTCCCTCTTCTGCCTGCAGTTCGATAAGATGGAGAGAAAATGAGCTTATCAAAAATAATGGATTGTCTCAAACAAAGTCAACACAGAGAGCGATAAGACAGGATGTTCAGAGAGAGAGAGAGAAAGAGGGCATAGGGTACCATACATCTTGCGAATATTGGTTTTCCTTGCCTTGGCAAGGATAAACTGATGAGATGCAAGAGGACAAACACGCACACACGTAATCAATGCAGCGAGCGAGATACGACGTGTGTGAGAGGAATATTAGCCGAGCAGGTTCAGCCTGCAGGCACCCGAATGCACCCATTACAGTCCAACCAGAAGGAAATATGGGTGTGACACGCCAGGACACACACTAAACAGAGTGTTAAAAAAAATCAAACATCCCCTCGCACGCTGATGCAACGAACCTCGGCAGATGGTTGCAAACATTCAGTAGGATAGAACGAGCCTGCTCCATGCTATGGCAGCCATCCACGTCTGGACCAAAACAGCACGATGGCGTTCTCAGGGCAGGGCTGTGTAATGAATAATTAAAAAACAGAGTTTGGCACCTTGTGGGAGAGAGAGTGAGTGAGGGAAAGTTGGGACGTCCTTTAAACGGCCATGTGTGTACTAGAGGCAATGGACACCAGTAGGTCAACCCTCATATTACACAATATACCGGCCAGAGACAGATGGACAAGAGAGAGAGAGGGGTAAATGAGTTACTATAGTGACAGATGGTTTGCACATACTTTCTATCATAAAATAATAATAATAATTTGTCAAACCATTAACTGTACTGAGCAATTACAACCCTTTGATATAATTAAGGATAATAACAATTTTGTAATCAAAGCCCCAGATCAAGACTAAGACTCAGTCAATAGACCAATTTGTTCATTTTAATGGACTAAAATTTAGAACATTTTTAATTTATTGTAGCTTTTATCTTAAACACAGCTATAAAGCTCACTTGTATTGTATACCATCAAAAACAAAATTCCATGTATATTTTAAATTGTAAATAATTAGCCTATGTAAAGGTTAATTAAAATTTGAATTAAAAACTAAACATGGTAAATGTTATAAAATCCTGTAGGAAATAAAAATCACAGGTGAGATCTTGTTCAAGTCAACATGCAATGCTGGATATTAATTCTATTTTTGATGGGATTTGTGATGTCAGCCCGAAAATGAATGTTGTGTCAGATGGCAAACAAGTTAAAAGTGTCCCCAGCCTTTCAGATTTTTCTACTGAAAAGAAAGAAGATATTCTAGTGTCTCCTCTAAATTCCAAAGAGAGAACAACGTATCAAAGAGCGCTCTGATTTACCAAGACACCAGTGTTTGCAGTCAAATGTCAGAGATCTCAAAATAAGCTTGCTCGCTCTCTCTCTCTCTCTCTCATAAAATTCTTCCAATACCAAACTTTTGCTCTATACTCTTACTATACACTCTTAAAAATAAAGGTGCTTCAAAAGGTTCTTCAAGCGATGCCATAGAAGAACCATTTTTGGTTCCACAAAGAACCATTCAGTCAAAGGTTGTTTAAAGAACCATCTCTTTCTTACCTTTTTGTAATCTGAAGAACCTTCTTTTGCCACGAAGAACCTTTTGTGAAACAGAAAGGTTCTTCAGATGTTAAAGGTTCTTTATGGAAACATTTAGACAAAAAGGTTCTTCTATGGCATCGTGAAGCACCTTTATTTTTAAGAGTGTACATAGCATTTTTTTTTTTGTAAGCCTCCAGAATAATTTTAGGAGGAACGTCTGAGACATGACACTCGGGATGTTCCCCCCTAAAAGTTCACTTACTCTCATGTCATTCCAATTACAAATTCCTAAGCCTTTACTGCAAGAAGTATTTACAGCCCTGAGGAATTATAGACTTTTCATTTAGCAAAATCTTAGTTTTTTTTTTAATTCACTGCTCTCAAAAAGGACCAATCATTGGTGTATAGTTATTACTAGGCCTATATTACAATTGTAGCTTTTAAAAAGGAAAAACAAACAAGCAAAAAAGGTCAAAGATAATGCTTATGGATTTATTTGGCTTGAGCTATCCCCCAGCTGTGGTAAATCTCCATTGTGGCACATTACTGAGAGTAAAGTCTTTTTGTTTAAGTCAAATTGAAGTATCAAAGCTGACGCTCCTAACCAGAGAATTCAGGTCAAAGACAAGCATACGCTGGCTTGGTTTCCCGCCCACTCTCTTGTTATTTCTGAATCCGGGCCTCCTCATTGTGTTTGAGCAGCATTTGCTGCGTATTAACATACAAAATTCAGAATCATGGGAAGGGGTTATTGGGGCGGTCAGAGAAACTTTCGGAAGTTGTAAAGCTCCTTCAGAACCTTCACAAAATAACGTTTTTCCCCTCTAAATTCGGCACCCAGGGCTCGTCTTTCTGCCTGTGACCCTGAGGCTGATCCCAGAGCAGAGCTGAAAGAACGCATTGAGTGGGTGAGGGGCCCTTAGTGGCCATCTCAGGATCAGTCTGACAGGGTCAGGAGCAAAACTGCCCCCTCTCCTCGCCACGCTAGACGAAGCACTAATCAAGTTACACAAAAGCTGGGACAGACAATATCAAACCACTCCTACGGACTTCCTAAATTGCATCTTGGTTGTGTATAGGATAGAAAGGGACGTTGCCTTTCATAATAAGTTTGTTTATTGTGTTGTCTTGAGTAAGCCAACATAATGGTATTTTATTTAATCTTAAAATTATTAATATTCTTCTGTAACTTAAATTTCGGACTCTAACTCCTCCTAGAGTTGTAAAGCTGTTCTGACTCAGGATGCTATATTTTATAACTTTCTTCAGATCAGACTGGGGTTTTCCTAAAATTGACAATCAAAACTCCTGAAAATCCCTTACATTAATGGAATGTTCAAATTAGCCAGGACTGTTCAAACAAGGTGTTTAATCTGCTTTAAGGCTACAATACACAACAAAACTTTTGAACAGATTTTAAAGCACTAGGCATCATACACTTGCCGACTTTGTAAATGGTTACAGAGGAAAAACTGGACATCATACATTAAACGACCAGACTTCCAAGTCGTTCAAAACACAACAAACTCACATAGAAACATATGTCTCTTTGCTTTGAGAAACATTACAAATGAAAACATTATGTGTTCTAAAATGTTTGATACCCTCCAACTGGATGGAATCTGAAGCTTGAAGATCTGAGTCTGTGCCTATATCATACACTATGCTGCAAACAGACTCTGACTTTTGGCAACTAGCAACAATTCACCCAGACTGTAAATAGGGGAAGAATCTGTGCAAAAGTCATATAGTGTATTCAAACCTTTAAGCACCACCAAATGAAATAAAAAAAATTATGTTTTCTGGCTTTTAGTGCATTACTGCTATATTTGAGGCCAATATTATATGCTAGTCTATATGATGGCTGCATTTAAAACTTACTTTCTTTTCAGGGAAATTCTGACAAAAATATTGATGATTCATCTTGTCTGGAGAAGAGTATGCATTTCCTCACCCCAATATAATAGTCTTTAGAATGGAAACATGCATTCCTCATAAATTATAAATACCACCTGCTTCTGACAAGCAGTGGTATGTAGCAAATAATGATTCATGGCTTTGAAGTAAACTAAAGTGATTCATGGAGTCTTTAAAAGTGCCTTGGCATTTACAACATACACAAAATGTCTCTAGATTATTTTCAGATAGAATATTTTTAGGCAGAAACTTCTACAGCCTAAACAGTGCAGCCAAATGCTAATAGCAAAACTTGTGTAACACTGAGATTTGTTTGTTCATTCATTTACAGGTACTCTGAGAGCGTTTGCCTGCAGTTTCGGTGAGTACTTATTCATAGATCGTTTTTCTGTGCCGTTTCATAAATGCCACAATATGCCGCTAATGTCTCATCAAACGCGCTAAGCGTTCCAGTCGCTTCAAAACTCGACAGGAGCCCACACAGTTTCTCCCTGTAGTGCTGGCCTGCTTTCAGAGCCAAACCATCCTCATTCAAGTCCTCTCCCACTTCCTCTCTCTCTCTCTCTCTCTCTCTCTCTCTCTCTCTCTCTCTCCCGAACAGCAGAAATGCCTTTTTGTCTTTTGCTCAAAGTGGACTCTAATCCGTTTATTAGCCTGAAAGCTACTGGGACGTGAAGACAAACCACATGATTCCTCTGCCCTGCTCCTTTCTCCGTCACCCCCTCGGGATGAGAGCCTTGCCTCATACTAACAGCTAGCATGATTTATACTTCTGTCGGCTCCTGCTATCTCCCCTAACACCCCGTAATGTGTCCCACTTGCTGCACCTCCCTGGCCAGGCTAAACGTCTAAACGACTGACAGTGAAACAGCACTGCTGGGTCAGACGAGCCAAAACCCATCATGTCCTCTACTCTTTTAATTAACAACCATTGCTCTCAATTACCAACACACACATACCCAATGCTTCTACTATCAATGGCTCAAACACACATTCTTTCACATTATCTGCTGCAGGGGCATTGCAACAATGACTTTAAGGACACCATATGAAACCCTTTACTGTGCTGATTTCCAAATTGAAATAGTGATTTTGTTTCCCCAAACCAGTTAAGTACAAACCCCATCCCACCACAGACTCCAAAGATTTCATTGGTCATGTCAATCACAGTCCTGATCACCTGCAAAATGCTAACATAAACTCTAACCATAACCTTAGTATAGATTTGGCAGCACATCTGGATAGTTATCATGGATGCTTGGAACAATCGGTCTTTTCTTAGCTGTGAACTGAATCCAATAAGTCTGAACTTTTGTTGACAGACTGAGTGATTGAGTTGACCAATGAAATTGGCGGGATGGGGTTTGGGCTTTACTAGTTAGGGGGAAAAATCATGCATCAGTTATAAACATGACTTGCTATTTGTTAGTTGGTGGCAGATGATATTTGGTACTGGGACATTCTCAATAAAGGAAGCTCACTATTTAATTACAAATAAGCAATTGTGCCGGCTTATTTGCATGTGCTATCAGTATTTTTTTTTAACACCTGGTTTGAAATAGGAATCAGATATTAATTGTATAACAACACGAACAGCCCCCAAAATAGTGCTGAATACAATAAACATAATTTGCATAGAAAGGTTGTTTGAATTGAGTAAATACAAATATGCTAATGTAGTTTATGCATGATGCAGCACTATATTAATGTAAATAGAGTTAAATTTCTGCGCAAACATTTTTACCTCACACTAAAGTGGTTTACCTTGAATTCACTCCATTGTCTGTATATTATGTTGGGACATTTTTTTGGCTTTAGAACATGCATACGCATTCAGAGAAATAGATGGCATTATTAAGCATGATTTGAGATAAAGATGCAGCATTTATTTATTTCTGTCAGATTTAAAAAATGTGTTGAATGTGCAGTGATGACGTGTTTCTGTAGGCAAACCTGGAAGTTAGCGTCACACTTGTTCCGTCAACAAAAACCCAATAG
The DNA here is from genome assembly GCA_018155175.1 of Sinocyclocheilus anophthalmus. NCBI lineage: Eukaryota > Metazoa > Chordata > Actinopteri > Cypriniformes > Cyprinidae > Sinocyclocheilus > Sinocyclocheilus anophthalmus. The sequence continues at coordinate 97,160 of JADLZN010005074.1, forward strand.
GATTTTCCATTGGCTTTTGGGTTATTGCAGAAAATATGCTCTGTGATCAACTTTTTCTTATGAATTTTGAGGTCTAAATATAATCGGCAGAAGAAAAAAGCTAAAAATAGGCTGTAAATGAATTACACCATGGTCATATGACTTCAGTGTTACCATCATTAAGCTTCCAACAACTTTCAGTTTTTCAGATTTAAAATAATTTTTCCTAAAAGATTGACTTACAATAGTTTGTAGGAGTGCAGTTATTAACACAATGAGGCTGTGAAGAGCGGACTAGTTAGTAGGTGTGATGACCTTTAATGTCTCCGAAATTAAGTAGACAGGATCTATACTTGTGTTCATGTTGCCTACAAGATAGCCAACCAGGGCATTTCCAAGATGGCCTCTATATGTTGATATGCTTTAAAGCAACATTGACTGAATAAGCACATTAGCGGCCACTGCCGTTTAGCAGACCGCATAGCACAGAACATTAGCACTGAAAAACGTTATGTCACCCAATTCATACTCATGAGCCAAGCTTATACAATTTGTAATGAGTGCCCCCTCCATATTTCAGATCATTCCTACAGCCAAAATATGCACCCTCTCTCTTGCACTCTCTCTCTCTCTCTCTCTCTCTCTCTCTCTCTCTCTCTCTGAATGCTCCAGGGTGAACATTCTGAGATATGTGAGCCAAAATAACACTTCATTTGTAAATATTTACTGTTATATTTAGACATTCTGGCTCAGGTCCCCCAGCCCAACATTAAGCATCATCATTCATCTATCAAATTGAGTTGGAATGAATTATCAATACTGACACAGGTGCCAGATCTTATTTACCACGAACGAGAGAGAGTCAGGGAGAAAGAAAGGACCTTGCTTTGTTCGGCCGAAGCACAATAGTCTGCTTCTAAAGTCCTGACTACTGTTATGTTTTATTCTATAGGAGTGACCAGAAGGGATTTCTCATCAAAGAAACCCTTGTTCAAGCGGGACCAGATGAAAAAGTCTTATTCACTTTCCTTTGAATATCCAATTTCAATGTTGAAAAAAAAAGAAAAGGCAAAAAATCATATAACGATTTTTTTCTACCCACCCCTGGCTTTCATTTTAAAAGTCAAGAAGCGTAATTGAGTGTCGTTTCTCTCACTCCAACCATATATATTTATATAGATACTTATATATTGCTTAAAAATAAAACTTTTCATTTTAGAAAATAATTTTTTTGTTTTTCATTGCAAACAGAATAATGTCCACATTTCCTGTCATTTCTCATTTCTGTACTAATAAAATAAGGATATTATTATAATTGTTATTATTATTATTATTATTATTATTATTAATTATTTCTTGAGATTTACCCGTATACGCATGTGTATCTCCCTAAAAGACCTGATATTTATCTGAGGTGATATAATAAGTCCCTTTCAAAGACACTCACACACACACACTCACACTCACACTGGTTTGTTTTTGTGAAAAGTGTGGACATCCCATAGGCGTAATGGTTTTATACTGTACAGACCGTATATTCAATTGCCCTTTACCAACCCTACCCCTAACCCTACCCTTACAGAACTTTGTGCCGTTCAGATTTTCAATACACTCCATTCTGTGTAATTTATAAGCGTTTTGAAAAGTGGGGACATTGGGGTAATGTCCTGAAAAGTCACCTTTCTCCTTGTAATACCTATGTCATACTTTTGTCATTATACAAATGTATGTCCTCTTTTGTCACAAAAACGCGTACACACACACACACACACACACACACACACACACACACACCACACACACACACCCCACACACTGAATCACATACAGTAATAACAGCCTTGAATACTGCACTCAGGGAACTGCATGAATGAGTGACAGATATTTCTCATTGCTAAAGTTCAGTGAAGCTTCACCATAATAAAAGGTTTAGGACAAGCATTTCTTAAAGTAACCAAGTAACACGTCTGTCTCCAGGAAAACAATTAGTGCTTGCTTAGGCCTTAAGCTAGGATGAAGTCTAAAACAGATCAGGGAGCTGCCCTGCATCCAGCAGACCTTTATGATGAGTTTGAGGACTGACGTCATAAGGGTCTTAGAGAGAAGGCAGAATTGGTTGCCGTTGTCCAATTGTGTCAGGTGCAAATATTTGATCTTTTAACAAAAAATTTTAATCTAAGGTGACCTACAATACCCCAAATTATAGACAGTCCCACTAAAGAAGTGTTTTAATAAAAGGCTAGATACAATTACTGAAATTTATTTTCAGTAGTTTCAAACAAATATGAGTTCATCCATGAAACTTAAACATATTTTACAGAATGTCCAGAGTTTTCTTTTTTATAATGGTGACTTTTAAGCATAAAGTGAAGTATAGTCCTTTCAATAGCTTTTTGTGGAGAAAAACGTGACATTTAAGTTATTCAGTGAAACATTTTACTGCAGTTCTGAAATATCATTAATTTCAAATTTGGAGCATTAAGTTTGCCCAATTACATTTCATATCATTGACGTCAAACCTGGTGCACCATGTGAATCTGAATCCAAAAACCATTGAGATTTGAGAAAATCAGCAATGGGAACAGTTTCAGGTGAATAAGAGTGTGCTTTTTGTGCATAACAGTTACCATTTTTGATAAATATATAATAACAATTGTATTATTATTATTATTATTGTTGTTGTTGACGGATGATGCATCTTAACTGTGCTCTCCATAACTAGTTCCTATGTCATCTTGTTATTGAACTTTGCAGAACCATTACGCTACTATCATCACAACATATTGATTGCTAAACACCATGATCACAAATGGAAAACTAAAAAGTCCAGTGCATAAAAGCAACACACACGTCTGCATATAAAATCTGGCTATTAAACCTTAACATTATTTAAGAGATGTTATATAAGGACAACAGACTACTAAAAATACTGGCTGTGACGAGTGGGGGCGGGTGTATAGATGATTGCTAATGAGCGACACCTGCAACCACTCACCGGTCTCGAGTCTCACGGAGGAGCTCCGGAAGGATAAAAGGGAGGAGTGACGACCGTGATGGACGAGAGAGGACCAGGCCTGGATTTTATTTTGTGTTTTGGTTCTGTTTGTGCGCGGCAGTCGTCCATGAGGGGTTGTCGCGCTGTTTTGTGTTTATTTTATTATTAAAGTGTGTTTAAATGTTCGCCAGTTCCCGCCTCCTCCTTCCCGACCTACAAACATTGTTACACTGGCTCTTTCGGCCTGACCTCATATTTAGGGCAGTGAAAATATAAAAGATAAAAGGTTGGCTAAAAAAAATTCATTTATCCACGCTTGGGTGTGCATAAGCCATGAACTCATTTTTTTTTTTTTTCAACTGTTTTGCCCAAGTGGTTTAGTTGCCTTTCACTGACTTGATGAGGATCGAAACATCACTGCATGTTTTTAACCAACAATGCCTCCTCTTTGGGTCAGGGCTTCATAAGTAAAGCCGAGCAGGAAAATTATGGTGTATGAAAACCTACTGGAGCTGTGTGCGTGTGTGTGTGTGTGTGATTATGACCTTTCTCTGTTTGCAGGATAATTCCCCTTTTTGGCCCTGCGCTCAGCCGGGCCCCGTTATTGCAAACAAACAGAGCAGGCACTCTGGAGGGCTTTAGCTAATGTAGAAACACTATCCTTCAGCTCTCAGACTGCATGTTAATGCTTGCATCTGTGGTGCTGGCCACTCGATGGGCTCAGCCATGCAAACTGTCCCGGTAGAGCCACAGCTCTTTCCTTATTAGCAGGCCTGACAACACACCGTGGATGGAGCGGAGGGGATTAGACTGCACTCCAGAGAGGAAAGACAAAAGCACTCAGTCCGGACCGCCCATACATGTGCATAGAACAGAACTTTAAAGAAGGATATGAGCAGTGCCAGACTGGCTGTGATTCAAACGCAGCTTGAGAAATACAAAGACATTGATCTGGCGGTGTCAGAGATGACAGAGATGCCCTTACAGGAATGTTTTGGGTTCAAGATCGAGCAACAACATTTGTGGCATAATGGCACTTGTCACAAAAAGAAATATTTGAACTCATTTTTTTTTATGAATTGAAAACTCATGGCATTTACAGAAGGGCCATGCTTTCCTGTGAATATATACAGTAAGTTACATGCTATATCATGTTTGTAGAAATGTGATTTTAGGCAAACGAAAAATTGTTTTATTGCTAAAACAAAGCACAAAATTCAAAAAAATTATGTGGTGTGCCATGACCAGTGTTGGGAGTAACACATTACAAAAATAATAATATTACAGTAGTATATTACTTTTTGCTGTAATGCAGTAATATAACGCATTACTAATACAATTTGGGTAATATTTACTCGTTACCATCTCAGTAGGCAGTTACAAACAACATTTAACTCAAATTAAGTGAATACTAACACCGTAAAACAGCACCAGAGAAAAAAAATCCGCGGGTAAGACAGTCTGTCTATTTCCTGTTGCTGGAATTTGGTTGAGATGACTGCAGAGACGGATTCTACATTTGTGAGATGGACACACTCCTGTTATTTTCAGTTCGTCGGAGAAAAGGATAAGAATGCATAGTCAGGTGCAATATGTGCGCAGACAAGCAACAAAAATAAGTTTAACTAAAAATAACTAAATCTGTTTTTATTAAATCATAGTCTATGAATGAATATGCAAAATATTTGACTTTAATAGCCTAATTAACAGATTAACAAACGAAAGGAAAAGACTGAGAGATAAGCTGCTGAGTTTGGTTCATATGCTATTTGTGTGGTGCGGCGCTCTACGAAAGTCCACGGAAAGGAAACCGAGATGACAGAAATAAAAGTAAACACATTGCAGTTTCGAATGGTCTGTATGACCAAAAATGACGGAGTATTTTTTTGTTGTTGTTTCCGCTGTTCGATCGTGCCGGCGCCTCACGCACACACACACAGCATTGCAAACGTTGCAGCCTGTTCATTATCAGAATAAAACACAGTCAACCCACATCTAGATACCCTGGTTAAAGGGGTCATATGATTCTTTTTTTAAAGATCATTATTTGGTGTATTTGGTGTAACAGAATATGTTGAAATGCGTTAATGTTCAAAAAACACATTATTTTTCACATACTGTACATTTTAGTGTAATCCTCTATGCCCCGCCTCTCTCAAACGCTTAGTTTTCTACAAAGTCCCTCCTTCCGACAAGCACAGTCTGCTCTGATTGGCCAACTGACCCAGTGCATTGTGATTGGCCGAACACCGCAAGCACTCGTCGGAAATGTAACGCCCCTTACCATAATCGCGAGCTTCATCTTTCAAAATAAATGTAAAGACGGTAAATAATGTCCTTAGTTTTACCATCAGTTCAAGCCCGAAAGGGTGACAGACACAGTGATGATGCAGTACACAAGCCACGGTTAAGACAGCTGACTCTACTGTGATGTGACCCTGTCTCTCTCTCTCTCTCTCTCTCTCTGCTCTCACACACCCACACACCCACCCGATGTGCAAAACTACGCATTTGAACAGTCAATAGCAAATACTTAAACTAATACAAAACAGTAGCTGATTCAGAAGCGCCAGATTGCATAGCAAAGTCAGAATTACCTCCTATCCTAAGTTCACGAAACGGTCGTCCATAAAATACATTGCTGTTCTGTTGTAAGTAATCTTAAAGAATCCTAAATGCATCTACTTCCGGAAGGCCAAATTAAAGTGCTTTTGCTTTCGCCTAGAACACACAGCGTCTCTCTGACATGCTGCTTCAACACTAACTGCGGTTACTGAAACCACGCCTTCTTTCTTTGCGTGCACATTTGGGTGCATTATGCTAATATTTCCACATAGTGATGTAGATATGTGGGGGCGTGTTAGAATGAGCCGTTTTAGGGGGGCTTGGCAGAGTCACTTTGATAAAGAATATCTCTTTGTTTTTGAGACTTTAGTCTTTGCAACTTTAGGGATCTTATCTATGCACAATCAGCGTGTAACACTCCAAAGAGAAAAGAAAAGTCGCATGACTTATGTAACCATGGTTCCCTGAGTAGGGAACGAGACACTGCGTCCTCTAGGGGTCGCTTTGGGGAACGCCTCGTCGTGACCCGTGTCTGAAGCATACATTGAAAAAACACCAACTCGGTGGCCGGCGACAGCCATGACGTCACTAACGTCGCGACTAGTACAAAATAGGCGCCAGTAGCGCACATCATCACTTCTTCGTCTGAAGCTTGCGTCCGCAGCATTGTACGAAACCTAGAGTACGCAGGTGTCTCGTTCCCTACTCAGGGAACCATGGTTACATAAGTAACCTGAGACGTTCCCTTTCATGGGAACTTCGAACTGCGTCCTCTAGGGGTCGCTATGGGGAACGGTATACCCACGCCACCATGCTGAGGGGAGTGCAAGCCAGAACCATGGCGAGCACTAAGTACCAACTCTACCATATTGCTATGGGAGTCGCACCTGGGACGTTATACGGCTGTCAGTGACGTTATTCCCTACGGCCAAAGGCCTAGGCTACATACCCCAAAATACTTACCTGTTAGGGCCAGACTCCTGGGCCCGGGGTAGAGTTCAAGGCTTGGAATCAGGAATAGATTATTTTAAGGGAATACGACCAAGAGCCTAGAATCATATTAGTCTTGGCCTGTCACACAGGGGCTACCGCACGTTTCTCTTTGCATGTGCTGAAGGAACTGTCTCAACAGACCCTTAGTAGCAACACCCTGTTAAGTAGGTATCCAGAGGATACATAGGAGGAGTGGTGCCCAAGGCAGAACCGGGGTTTTAAACCACTCAAAAAGAGCACGAAGTCTTTGCGCGTAGCTCTTACCATACAGGATTTTTAGAAAGGTGGGCAAAGCATAACTTGCACACTTACCACTTATGTGGATTTTAGAAAGTGGGCAAAGCATTACGTGCACACTTACCACTTTTGTGGATTTTAGAAAGTGGGCAAAGCATAACGTGCACACACTTGAATACCGTTCTAGGGGTTCTCGTGGCACCCTGAAAGAGCAGCCCATAGATAAAATAGCGTATCCCCAGACGCTATATCTACGGCTATAATGCTGGAGTGGCTAGCAGTAAATCTGTAGCTGAGGGAGCAACATCCAGCTCTCAGTGGAGAGGGAGCTCAACCTACAGCATGTTCCCATGGTGGAACAGCTAGCAGTTATTCAGCTGAGGGAGCAACACACTCAAATCTCAATCCGAGATGGGGCTCGACCTGCAGCATGTTCCAAAGCTGGAACAGCTAGCAATAATTTACTTTGCTGAGGGAGCAACACACCCAGCTCTCAAACGAGAGGGGAGGGGCTCGGACCTACAGCATGTTCCAATGCTGGAACGCTAGCAGTAGTTTACCTTGGCTGAGGGAGCACAAACCCAGCTCTCAACGAGAGGGGGCTCGACCTGCAGCACGATTGTAGAATCAGAAGGTTAAGCGTACTGCAAGCTAGCCAAAAAAATCAGCGCATCAGAGAGGCGGAGTGAAGGGCTTATGTTCACCTGATGCTGCTGGATCCAGGCGCTCTGGAGAAACAGAGAACTCAACTTCTCAAGTGAGAGGAGAACTCCGAATTCAGAGGAATAACGTTGCTCATTCCAGGTAACCCTTTGATAAAAGGGGAGCACTGCTCAGCACTACCACAAGAACCTCCCATGGAGCGAGGAATCCAACTCTTCAGAGAGGATTAACACTCGAAAGAAACATCATACTCACAATAACACTCAATGTTGAGGGGGGGTGATGCCTCAAGGGGATATCCTGGTGATCGGGAAACCCCTCAGGGCGACCCAGATACGGTATACCAGTCAGGGTAGCATGAAAGCATAAGCCCAGCCCGGACGTCCAGGAAATTTTTGCAGTGACGCGCCGGGGCCTGATAATCACAAAGGCTCCCGCAGAAGCCTGTGTTATGGCCGCATGATCCAGGAAGTATGAAGCCGAAACCCGGCTTTACTTACCTTCTGGACATATCTCAACAAGTGAAATAAACACTGCAAGTCGAGCACCTGGTTTCTAAACCCAGCAGAGGGGGTGCCCATCGAGGACCTACCCTAGAAAAAGTACAGAAACACACAGGTCCTGGGAAACACTGCAAAGACACTACAGAAGTGAGACACACAACCGAGCAAAAAAAAAAAAAAAAAAAAAACCAGTTCATTAGCACATACATATTTATATATACATATATGTAGACATGGATCGTACTCACCCACCAGGGTCCCCGCGTCGGAGCTCTGTCCGAAGAAACCTCTAGACCGGACCATCAGTAAGGTAGTCACTATGAAGCCATAGAACCAACCAAAAACATCATAGGTCTAGAAGGATACTGTTACTCAGGAAGCTTCCACCGAACCTCGGTCAGGTGGAGAGATGGTGTTTACAGGGGAATTAGGAAGGTGAAGAAAAGGGTAGATGTTACACCCCCCGAGGGAAAGAGTGGATACCTAAGTATTACTCTGATCCGAACGAAAGCGCTGACGCCTTGTCTGGATCACATCCCTCAGGTCTTGCCTACCTCCCTTTGACCCACGATACTTCCTACCCCTACCCGCAGGCGGAGGAGGAGCGTGAGTCACGACACTAGCCTTCTGTGCTCATCTCCGATCCTCAAACCGAGACGGGCCAAGACCCCTGGGATGTTCGGTAATGCTGAATTGATTTAAGCTCAGACCTGGACACTTTGTGGATGAAGGTTTTGGAGACCGCTTTTCACGCACCTTCTCCTCCATGAACTGTTGTCAACACGACCCGTCTCAATGGATGTCCAAAAGGTCAAGGGCGACACAATGGCATCGGAAATAAACCTTTCTTTCTTCCCGGATTTCTGCCAGGTTTTACCCCCACAGGCTCCTCTTCGCCTTACTACGCGCCGCCATGGATCTCCCATTGCAGATGCAGCCTTCTTCGGTTAGCACGGAGAGCAGATCCGTGGTGCGGCAACTCATGCAGAATAAAGGCCCTCACCTTTATCCAGGTCTTTAAGCAGGTCAGCCTGGTATGCCTGGAGCGCCGCCATCGTGTGTAATGAAGCGACAGCCTGACTTGCTGCTGCGTATGCCCTGCCATTCAATTTAGATAGCTTGAAGGGGCACGGATGGCAAGGAAGGAGTTTTGAGAGACGATGTCTCACCAATAGAGAGATAGCTAGCTAGCGTCTCCTCTACAGGGGGCATTCTCTCATAGCCGTTTTCGCGCATCGCCTCGATATTCGCATAACTCGTATGCTGACCGATGGTTCGTGAGGAAAACGGCCTCTTTTCTCCTTCTCGAATCTCAGTTGGGATCAGGAAGGAACGGGCCGGCCTCACCTGACTGAGGGTTAGGCCAGAAAGATAACGGTTGTCCTCAGATGACCTCGCGACGCCAGCTTCCTTAGTCCTGCTTCCCGGCAAGTCAAGCCTGTCGTGGCGCATCCTAACCTCTAAGAGCTCATCATACTCAGGGAGAAGATTGATATCTCAGCCCTCACTTTTTTTCTTCGCTCTCTTCATCCATTTCCTGCTCTTCCTGGGCTGGACCCAGAAGAGCACTGGCACCTGGATCAGATGATGTTAAAGAGAGAACATCATCCTCCAGTGGCTGTCTCTCGCCCCCCCCCGCTGATGAGCGTGAGAAGGAAAGCTCCTCTCTAAACTCATTGGCCAGGTCCACCTGAGATCCCCACGAGCTCATTCTCTTCCGTGCTTCAGCAGCGGCGGGTCCTGGATCGCGGGAAGCAGATGGCTCCCCCTCTTTACTTGAAAAGAGAGACAAAAACGAGAACAGAATCTTTTTTTTTTTCTCATTGGAAAAAAACACACTTCGCAATGCACGCAGATTGCACCCTCGAGGACATCGCTCTTCGCCCCAAACAAACAACACATAGATCTTGTGTGTCATCTGGTGTCAAATAGCGATGACACGGATGCACACACCTTCTAAATGCTCTGCTAGTGCTCGCCATAATAAATAGAGATAGCTCTTACTTTTTCCTTGGAAATGCATGCTTCAAACAGAACAGTCAATGAAGACGAAGAAGAGAATGATGTGTAGCTCCCGGCGCCTATTTATACTATAGTTGCACTGGTAGTGACGTCATGGCTGTCGCTGTCCAACGAGTTGGTGTTTTTTTCAATGTATGCTTCAGACACGGGTCACGAAGAGGCGTTCCCCATAGTGACCCCTAGAGGACGCAGTTTCAAGTTCCCATGAAAGGGAACATGCAATTGCATCATATGACCCCTTATAATTAAATAGTGTGTAACTGCTATTTACAATCCGTGCCGTTCAGCCTGAGCTCAGGCCAAATGCACATTTTCTCATGATGTTTTTTTTAAGTGTGTTAAGTAAGCCTGGTTTACATAATAAATAATAGTTTTGCATTCAAATACATCGCAAATATGGACACATTTAATTGGATTAATGCCGAATGAGAGAGGTAGGCTGCGCGAGAACGCCATTTGCTTTCAGTTTCGCACTGAATTAGCCAGCCTTATTCGTTTTGACTTGTTTAGCTGGTTTTCTTCTGAAACCGTTCAAAATAGCCTGTAGGCTAGGTATTGTGTTTATTGTTTGTATATTATAACATTTCACTTTATTTACTGGTGTTATTTATGAATGTAATAATGCGGTTTGTGCTTATCTGTGTTTAACCTAAACTACAATGTAACATTAATGTAGACCTATACCGTATCTAAATATGATTTTATAATGTTATGCTATATAGACCTACCACATTACCCTCCACTGGATGTAGAATGAGCAGCAATAAACTACAATTTGGCATTTTGTAATACTTATGTGGATATTTTGGTGAAAGTAACTCAAAAGTAGTGTAACGCATTACAATTCAGAGACAGTTATATTGTAATGTAACTAATTACTTTTAAAGGAAGTAATAAGTAATATATAATGTATTACATTTTGGAAGTAACTTGCCCAACACTGGCCATGACCCCCAGAATATTTTATTGTATGAACATGTAGTGCTCATGAAAGCATGGAAAACATGAATGAAGATAAAAACTTATTAATGTATCATCTTTCATGTAATCACCTGAAACTGAAAGACGTCCATTAAACTGCTTATTTTTTAAGTACAATTTTCAAGTATTTGTACTTTATCAGAATATTTTTTTATTTTGAGAAAGTTTTACTTCACAACATTTCAAAGTAAAATATTCTCATTTTGACTGCATTACATGTCTATGGAAGCCCATTCCTGCCACATAAGAAAAAAATATGTATGCGTTAAAACATTTGATAATAATTAAGAGATAAAAAGTCAAAATTATGACTTACTAAATTGAAATTATGAATTAATTATTTGAAAAACCAATTGAAATCGTAAGTCAAAAAAGGGTAAAAACGTTCGAGAAAAAACAATTAAAAAAATTATGAGGTAAGAAGTCAGAATTATGACATAATGACTCTAAGTCTTAATTTAGACCTTGGTATGTCAACATTTTCACTTTTTAAGTCATAATTTCGACTTATCTCATAATTTTTTTTGTCATAATTTTGACTTTTTATGTCATGACTATGACTTGTGTATATCATAAATTCGACTTTGTATCTCAGTATTATGACTTAAGTAAGTCATAATTTCAACTTTTAACCTCATAATTATGACTTAAGTATGTCATTCCGACTTCTTTTAACCCGCATGTATTTTATTTATTTATTTATTTTTCTTATGTGAGGAAATGGTTTCCTTGATTCAACTAAACAAAAAAACAATTCCTCATAATTTGAAACTGAAGAAATCGAAACCTACTCCAAGATTCTTGAACAAGCTGTTTCTTTTTAATGAACCTGTTAAATCACTTGTATTTAATGTATTGATTAATTCACAAATTGGGCTGATCTAAATCAACAACTCACTGATTCAATGATCTGGTCAGAAAGAATCTCCAGTTAACAATTTGTATCATTGTTCATTTACGTTCAAAATATGTGCACACAACTTATGCAACAAAAGTTACTAACTTGAATATCCGGTATTGATCATTGTAAATAAAATTAAATCATAATAATTAAGTCACGGCTGTCAACTGTTTGTGAACTAAATCTTCTGTGAAAGCTCAAACTGTTTAAGCCCACTGTATGAAATGCTTGAATGTGGACAGGTCCACAGTTGTGTCACTTTATGTATGGGGTAGGCTATAGAGTTAAAAAACAAAAAAACACAAAAAAAAAAATAAAAATTTTAAATATGATGTTCAAAAATAAAAAAGAAAAAGAAAAGAAAAGAAATTGTGAAACTCAAAATGTGTTTCTTGGTTAAAACTATTTAAAATAATGGAGCAGTTCACATGTTGTTGGTGCTGCAAAAAAGAAACTTTGAAATGTGCACTGTTTTCAAAGCTATACATGCATGTTACACAATAGAATTGCTTTATGATCTTGTCTGGGTGTAACAACAAAGTTATATCCAATATTTCAATTCATGTCATGACCATGTAAAGGCAGTAAAAGCCAATAATTTTCACACATAATGCACAAAGATACAAGACCATGAGATCTTGCATTGAAAAATCACAAGAAGGATGTTTACATCCTTGAACTTTACAGCTCAAATTCCAAATTTTTGAATGAAAGAATTTAAGGATGCGCATTTCTGCTTTTAAGCCCCTAAACAAGCTGGGCACATTTACTTCCATTACTGCAAATGTGACTTTTGTCCTTCTTTTTTCTTTTCTTTTTTAAATGTATCATTATTTTATGTGGTAATCGACATTATGCCATAAATGTTGTCAATAGAGCTTAACTTGTATTGAACCTGGAACATTACTTTAAAGGCTGGCTTATGTGCAGTGTGTTGATCCTGGACATAGAGCTGGAGGTCATTGCTGAGAGTTACACACACACGCAGACAGTTTTCATAGCAGTGTGGGAGCACTCCTTTGCGATAACAGATAACCCATGATTTACCTCAAGGAGCTGACAGCTTTACCCTGAGAGACAATGGACACATGTACAGACCCTTCTGCAGGAGGCGTGTGGTAGGACAAGAGGGTGGAGTATCTGTCTTTGCTCACTCCATCTGTTCAGTGTTAAGGCTGACACAGGCATATGTAGGGAGACTGAACCAGAATGAGACTTCACATGGCAAAAACAGCTTCATCACACCGTGTGTCAGTGTGTAAATGCATGAGTCACTCTTCCTGTAGATGTGGAATTGAGGTAAAACACAGGGAACTTCCCAAAAAAACACACTTTAATATACAGTATATGAGAGAAGGCGATTTGTCCCAGGACGATATGTTGCCCTAAAACATTTCTCTTTTTTGTTAAAGTGTTCTTTTTGAGTCTCAGCGCAATGCTTGCTTCATCTCTGGAGCTAGATTGGATCTACTCCATCTGAACAGGTGATCAATATTAGGGACAAGAGAGAGAGAGCTCTCAAAATATCACAACGGCTCAGGAGAATATGCGATATGAACTTTACCAAAGGCAAACAGAGCCAAGAGAAAAGGTTCATTTTAGATTTTATTGATATTAAACTCTTGACAATCAGCAGCGGGTAAGAGTTGGACCACTAATGATCATGACAGGTTCCAATCCCAGACGGGTGATTCATGCATAGGCAAATTACTGTACTCTTGTATCATTATTGGGTCATTCACCACATGATTACCCCAGGAAGTACTGTAAAAGTCAGTATACTGTAAGCCACTTTGGGAAAGATAGCGTCTGATAAATGACTCATATCTGTATCAGCCTTTTTACAGTCAGACGATGATACAGCTTGTGTCAAACATCCTATAGCTTTTGCCTGAAAAACATAGAACACACACATATTTGTTAATATAGTCAATTTTTTCATTACAGTAAAAGTTTTTGATTGATACTCAGGGACGCGGGAAGTAGGGGTGCTGAGGGGGCTGCAGCACCCCCTGTTTTCACATGGTTGCAAATGCAATGCCAAGTTTGTTCATTTAAATTTATTCAGTTTTAGCATTTAATAATGTATTTGTAATGATCTCTGAAATGTAAATTGTAAGTGGGCTATAATAAACCCATGTTTATCTTTATAAACATGATTAATTTTACTTGTGATGTTTTCTATATGGGATGATTAACCTAATCCTCATGAACACGTGACGCTGGCGCATGGTATCAGACATGAACTATACAGAATGCGAACAAGATTAACTTTCTCAGATTTTTTAAAATGCCCATCCCAGCAAAAACTTTCCAAAATCTGCATCCAACACCAGCCCCAGCACGAGCACCAACGTAAGGGAACCAGCTCCAGCACGAGCACGGAGACAAGTAAGCCTAGCGGACCTAGCCCAACCCCCGAGATTGATCAGCTACTATCAATAATTTCAAAAATGTGATATGCAGTCAAATTTCCCAGTGTGTATGCCACTTAAACGAGTATTCATATCGACACACTTGTAGTGCTTTGTGGAGTTGTCAAATTAGGTGACCCGCCCCCCTTTCACCCAACACGGACACACACAGCACCCCCAACTGAAAACATCTTCCCGCGGCCCTGTTTATACTGTTCAGTGTTTAATTTTTAAACATTCAAATTCAGTTCATTAGAAGTTCTTAACTTTTTTCACTTCTGTAAAATTGCATTTCATACATCCAGAGTACATCCAGACCTGAAAGTGAGTTTCCCAAAACAATGCCTGTAGATATCCATCCAGCTGTTTGTTAGGATCATCCAAGGCACCATTTACACCTGCTTTTAATCAATCTGATCTAGGGCTGGGCAATATGGCCCAAAAAAAATTGTCACAATAACTTTTTTCATATCAGTCGATATCGATAATTATCGATACATTTAAAATCTTTATTTCTTTCAAGTTTAAAGGCAGATTTTTTGATCCTAAGTGAAAGTTGTAGAAACCAGACCATTAGTTTTAAACTATTCTTTATGGTTATAACATGACAAACACATCACTTATTTGAATTCTTTAGGCTTTTCCAGCCATTTTTCCCCGACAAAATAAATATCTTAATAGAAAAAATTATTTCTTAGTGTCTGCACGTTTTAAAGAGTGATATTGTTTCAGATCATGAAACAGGTTTGTGTTGCATGACTTTGATGGCGCATATCTTCAGCACAATTTGCAGTGCTGGCTGCAATATTAATAGTACTAAACGCACATTTGACATTAGCTTGAGTTGACAGTAGTAGTAGCTTGAGTTAGGATGCAGATATAAATGTATGTTCATTATAAAAAACAGTAAGATCTGTAAAAATTGTAACAACCTCATTTCTATATGGTGAAATGTAATTCTATTTTTGTATTATTTTATTCTGACTGTTTGAGTTGTATTAAAGTTAACCATTGGTCTTCCATAGTTGCATACATTTAGATCACGATAACCACAGTTAAAACCACATATATAGCGCTCCAATACCATGGTAAAAGTGTAACTATATGGTTTTTAGGTATTTGTATGAAAAACTGTAGTCTAAATGCATAAATGCACACACACCATAGCTTAATGACAAATATGTTGTAATTATATTCCATTACTCTTTTATTGGGTCATTCACCACATGATTACCCCAGGAAGAACTGTAAAAGTCAGTATACTGTAAGCCACTTTGGGAAAGATAGCGTCTGATAAATGACTCATATCTGCATAAATGCACACACACCATAGCTTAATGACAAATATGTTGTAATTATATTCCATTACTCTTTTAATAATATTCTATATTAATAATGTCTAAATTAATAATATAATAAAATTCAATATTAATATCCCACATTTCTGCCACAATACCATGATGTAGGCATGTTACTTCAGTAAATCCATGGTAAATGAAGGCTATTTGTAGATTGAAAAACCTTCTGACTGCATCATCGTGCAGTGTTTCTCCTGTTTGTTTCAGCTGGCTTTAAACTAGTTTAAATCAAAGAGTCATTTGTGTTCTTCACTGAATTCTGAGTTCTTCACTTTGAGAAAGCGTACCCAAACTGTCGATTCCAACTATGCCATTTTGTGCCAAAATGTCTAGGAAAGCAGCTCACCCTGTTTTGAAACAGATCTATAATACATGGGTGTAAATTCCCATTTCTCCCCTTTTAAGCACTAGGGCGTATAAGTGATACTGTGGTTCACCATAGGGAACATACATTTCAGGTCTTTTGATGTATGAATGTTTGAACTTGCATCTAATTCTGGAGCCATTACAGGTTAAACCAACAGACGACTGTTTCTAGCTGCAGGTCTATTCACCTAGCAACCAGATGTCCCTGGCAAAGAGAAAACCTTTATGTTTTACACTCTGACCTCTTACAAAACAAAACATATTTAACCTTCACCTCCTACAAACACACAGAGAAAGAAGGACAGTCCTGCTGCTGAGGGGAGGAAACGCTATAGTGAACAAATACGGTTGTGTGAATACTGGGGCACATTCTCATACAGAGCCATGTGAGTGCCAGCAGGTCAGTGCTTCAGAGTTGGGTAAGGAGGGGAGGAGGGGGGGCTGGGATCTTTGCAAACAGTCCATAAAGAGATCCTGCCACCCTCCCATTCATATGCTAATGAGAGTCACTTTGTGTGGGGGTTAAAAAACTCTCAGGGGTCCAAACAACGTCGATTTAAACCCACAATAGAGCCTCAATTCTCTCGAGAAAAACCCACAATGATCTCTCTCTGTCTCTCTCGCGCTGATAAAGAGATCAGTATGGATGTGTGGGTGTCAGGGTGCACTAGGCTCTGACAGAGTGTGATGTACAGAGATCATAATTCACTCACACACACACACATTTCCTGAAAGTAGTATTGATCATCTGTCCTGAAAAGCTTTTTTTGTTATTTTATTTTTATTTAATTTTTTTGACATTTTCTGTGCAGGTTTCTGGCAAAATTCTGAAGAGTAGATTTAAATGTGGTAAAATGGAGCTGTGTGTACTGCACTCTTATTGGTACCTGAATAAATAATCAAATTAACCAAACTGTTTATTAAGCAAGAGGTTTTTAAAAAAAATTTAATGCCAAAATATTATGACCCATTGTGTGAGAAAAAATATAATGGATGATAACTTAAAAACTTGTTTTAATTAGCTTTTATGTTGTCACAATGAAGCCAAGGCAAATTATTAAAATGATTTCAGAAAAATATTGCCATTTTATTATGTTGAATGCATTTTTATCCTTTGTTAATGTTATATATTTCAGTTTAAATTAATTTGTATAGATTTGTACAGTAATACCATACTGATAGCTATTCCTGTAGTTCAAACAGTAGAGCGTGGTGCTAACAATGGCAAGGTCATGGGTTTGATTCCCAGGAAATGCAAATGAACTGATACATTTTTACACGTAATGTAGATTATGCAATGTGTGTGGCAAATTTCGTAATCAACAATGTGCGCTGCTTTATTTTTCTAAACGCATATCCTGTAGTCTAGGATTGCATATGTGCCTTGAATATTTTGCACTGATTATTTTGACAGAAGGTGGTCATAGCTGAAAAAGAAACAGATGAGATTGAACAACAACAAACTACTGGAGACCACGACACCAGCACTGACGAGCTGGTTTAGAGATAACCCTCTACTCTAGTTTAAATAAGTACAAATACATTTAGTCATAATTTCTGGACAAATAATGCAGACAATTGACAAAGATTAACCTTTCTAGTGCGTACATGTCAACCGCCTGCGTTTGCCCTCCATCAAGTGAGTATAGTTTAAACGTCGGTAGTACACACACGCTAAGTGTATGTGTCGCTTTGGATGAAGAGTTTACTTCCCACCCTGATTATTACTAAATTGAAGGCTGTCATAAACAGCAGTTGGAGTACACAAATCCGCATGAACCGCACCCCAGATATCCATTTTCAAGCATGTATAGTTCAAGCAGAATAAAAAAAAACAGCTTTCATATTTACTATTTACTGAAAGAACTGATGTTTGATGTCAAATGGACTTGGATCCATACAAAAGCTCTAATGTGAAAACACCCATAATATTTCTCCAACCGCTCCCCTACAGGTGTGTTATAATCATCTCAGGTGTAAACATGTCTCTCTCACACCCACACAGAAAGATGAATAGACACACACACACACACAATGATAGTGTTACAGAATCTGAGCTAATCTCTAAAATATATTTTTTGGCAAAACAATAGCTAATGCTAACATTGCTAACTATCATTCTCGCTGTAACCGTAGCCATTTTCGCAATCTTACAACATGATAACACAGATACACGCAAGTGTTAAAGTGGCCTCTTTCTCTGTAATTCCACTCCAAAACCCAGATAAAAAGCTGCAGTTGGCAAACATTCAGCATGCAACCCAAAAATTGCTTGGAATAACAAGCTTGATTTACAAATGGCTTACAAAATATGGATCACACATGTCAGCTGCGGAGCGCGTGCGTGTTTGCAGAGCTGAAATGTTAAAGTTAATTACGCAGAGGCTAATGAGGTCAGAGCAATGAACGTGTCCACATCAGCTTACAGCTTTATAACACACACACTGAGAAGACAGGCGTAATATTCTCTCTCCAAGAGTCTGACACTGTCTGGCCCGCTTGCTTCAGTTAGTCAGGCCACTGAGACACGAGAAAAGAAAATACATGTACTGTATTTATCTAAACTGTCCCCATCTCCACGGCAGCAGAAACCACAGCTTTTCGGATCCACGGCATATTCATAAAAGTGACTTACAAACGCTGACACACACACTTAAGCCATTTGTGACACAACACAGCCCAAGCTGTATTTCCTGTAGTAAAACTTTCTAGAGTCAGTCAAAAGGAGGAGTTGTACTTTCCAAAAAAGTCTAGATTTGTACACACTCTGGTGGAGCTGACACTCTTATTAGTGGCTACACTCTTAAAAATAAGGGTGCTTCATGATGCCATAGTAGAACCTTTTTGTCTAGATGGTTCCATAAAGAACCTTTTAACATCTGAAGAACCTTTCTGTTTCACAAAAGTTTCTTTGTGGCGAAAGAAGGTTCTTTAGATTATAAAAAGGTAAGAAAGAACTTCTATGGCATCGCTGTGAAGAACCTTTTGAAGCACCTTTATTTTTATGAGTGTAGTTGCTCAAGTAGAAGATGGTTTGGTTTCTGAATGGCGGTTAGGGATGTACCTAAAGCTGAATACCTTATTCAGAAAGGCACAAATATTAACTTCAAAACACATAATAGAAAAATATTTTTTAGAAGCAGTTACTCCTTGCTAGATAACAGAGCCGTTGGAATTTTAGATGTTTATCTAAAATGTCAGGCTATCACCAGCAAGCAAGCACAAGTAGTGTCTGCTTCTAACAATTTTTTTCCCCCCATTATTCATTAGAAGCAGTCACTCCTTGTGCTTGCTTGCTAGTGATATCCTGATATTTTAGATAAACATCTAAAATTAAAATGCTGTATTAAGTGTTTAAATTGAATTACTGTAAATGAGCACAGCATGATCAGCCACATTGCAATTTCTGTATATTGTGCATCTCTTTCAGAAATTAGAGCTTGTTGAGAGTAGCATCAACTAAGATACTGTATCATACACGTTTTCATACACAAAATTATGCCTCTTTGTCTTACAGACATGTGAAGAAACACCACATTCAGTGTAGACAGTATCACTGATTAGAATGGGCTCTATTGGTTTTTGTAGTTTCTTATTAAAGCAAAATAGTCGATGAGGGAGAACAATCCACAGAATAACAGACAAATAGTTACATAAATAAACTTTTCCCCTTTTTATTTAACATTTAGTATTTCAATCATTAAAAGATATTTTAATTATTATATGACATTTCAGTTTTAATGTATCAAGCCATCCTTTGAAACATCTGTAAGATATTTTTTGATTATTTTTTTTCGTCCACCATATGCAAAGTTTGACTATACTGGGGAAAAAAGAAAAGAAAAAGAGCTAAAACCACCCTAAGCTGTAGCTGATTAGAAGTAGCTGATTTTAGCTGGTCTCCCAGCTTGGCAAACTGGTTTTCAGCTGGTTTAGCGGTTGGTGAGCGGTCTACCAGCCTAACCAGCTAAGAACAGCCCTGAACGCTAAAGAAGTGGTCAAGTTCTCAGTACCCCTCTAAAACCAGCCTGCAAACCAGCTATGACCAGGCTGGGAAACCAGCCAACCAGCTTAGGCAATATAATCAAAGAAAAGTGATGTTAAAAAAAGTTAAAAACAGCACACCTCTCCTTAAGTCACATTATTTGAGGCTTTATTTATGTTCATAGCACATAGAGGGTCACAGACCTGAACAAACCCTTCATTTTAACCCTTCATAGCTCTACACTATGTGATGCTAATACTTGCGATCCGTTCCTCAGAAAACGCCAGTAATGCAATGGTGTGAATTGAACGTGTGGACTTTCTCCTCGTTTTGACTCTGTGCCAAAGGAAATGTGAGCAAAAGAGACAGATGACACACTGACAATGCTACGAGACTTAAATGACCCCTGGAACATCTTTCTGTCTCATTCTTTCATTCATTCAGTAGTTTAATATTCATCACTTCCCTTCAGCTCTGCCCTCACAGGCGTCCCATCACCCAGACCGCCCCAAATCCCCTCTCAAATTCCCACTTCAACATTACCTCATTTACAAAAGCAAAGTCAAGACAAAAGAGCACGTCTCCGAGCAGTGCCGCCTTTAACATGCAGGACGCAACCATTGAGGCGACAGAGAGGCACTATTATGAGCTCTTTCACCTCTGAGAATGTTTCTTTAATGATTCTATTCTGTTTCCATGTTATTTCTTTGCTTCCTTCATTATGTTAATAATTTCTTCACCTCGAGACAACATATTTGCCCACAGTATCGTGCCAGAGCAAACAGAGAGGTGTTAGCCTGAAAATTAACCTTGAAAAACCAGCCACTCTCTTTATCACATATTGCACCCATACGTAAAGTGATTTATGACCTTGCCGAGAACCTGTTTCTAAAATCCTATTACATATAATGTGAAGTCCGAGCTGTCCACAAACCTCTGTTTAACATAGATTTATTCAGTCATTTAAAGGCAATTCTCTCCAATCGGGGTTTATAGCTCATCGTTACCAAACAGGCTACTAAAACGAAGTTCTAATCTCACACATACACACAGCAAATGTGTGACATATGTTACGGTTCCTGCCCTGCAGGGGACGTACAAATCTTCTGATGCGTCTATCAGGAGAACCCCTGTCGCCGTATCCAATTCTTAAAGGAGCAGTTGAATGAAAATTCTGTCATGATTTACTGATCTTCATTTGTTTCTTTTGTGGAATACAAATGCTTTTTTTTTCACAACAAAAGTAGTATGTGACCAAGGGCTGTCAAGCTCTACAGAAGCACCATAAAAGTATTCACATAGTCCATATGACTCATGTACAAACCCAATTCCAAAAAAGTTGGGACACTGTACAAATTGTAGAATAAAAAAGGAATGGAATAATATACAAATCTCATAAACTTATATTTTATTCACAATTGAATATAGATAACATATCAAATGTTGTAAGTGAGACATTTTGAAATGTCATGCCAAATATTGGCTCATTTTGGATTTCGTGAGAGCTACACATTCCAAAAAAGTTGGGAGAGGTAGCAATAAGAGGCCGGAAAAGTTAAATGTACATATAAGGAACAGCTGGAGGACCAATTTGCAACTTATTAGGTCAATTGGCCTATAACATGATTGGGTATAAAAAGAGCCTCTCAGAGTGGCAGTGTCTCTCAGAAGTCAAGATGGGCAGAGGATCACCAATTCCCCCAATGCTACGGCGAAAAATAGTGGAGCAATATCAGAAAGGAATTTCTCAGAGAAAAATAGCAAATAGTTTGAAGTTATCATCATCTACAGTACATAATATCATCCAAAGATTCAGAGAATCTGGAACAATCTCTGTGCGTGTAAGGGTCAAGGCCGGAAAACCATACTGGATGCCCGTGATCTTCGGGCCCTTAGACGGCACTGCATCACATACAGGAATGCTACTGTAAACAAAATGGAAATACAACATGGGCTCAGGAATACTTCCAGAAAACACTGTCGGTGAACACAATCCACGTGCAAAATGGTAAAGCTCCTATTCCTAAACTTGAGCAACTTGTCTCCTCAGTCCCCAGACGTTTGCAGACTGTTATAAAAAGAAGAGGGGTTGCCACACAGTGGTAAACATGGCCTTGGCCCAACTTTTTTGAGACGTGTTTATGTCATGAAATTTAAAATCAACTTTTCCCCTTAAAATGATATATTTTTTTCTCAGTTTAAACATTTGATATGTAATCTGTGTTGTATTCTGAATAAAATATTAAAATTTGAATCTTCCACATCATTGCATTCTGTTTTTATTCACAATTCGTACAGTGTCCCAACTTTTTTGGAATCGGGTTTGTATTATATTTCAAGTCGCACAAAGGTATGCAATAGCTGTATGTGAAAAACAGGCTAAAATGAAGTACTGTATATCATTTAAATTAAAACATACATAGTGCACACCATAAATGAGTACACCCCCTCTGAAACTTAACAAATTTAGCAATTACTCTTTGCTTAGAAGACATGTTAGGTCTCTTTAGAGATATACTGTTCCAGCAAGTCTGCTTAATTAATTACCAAAGAAGCATGCAAAAATGATTATAGGAAAATAAGATTTTCTTATCAAATTAATCAAATGTTGTGTTGCAAAAATTAATAAACCCACCTGAAAGTTACTAAATAAAAAAAAAATTAAAGAAATTCTGGTGAAAGATTAAGGCAAGTATTGATCAACAGGTAAGTATGTTGAACCAATTTTTCTTTTCTTTTTTTGGTTAGAAAAAGGTCAGAAGAAATACCAAGCTGGAAAAAGCTATGAAAAAAAATGGGACGTTTATCTCACACAAGATGCAGCCTGCAGAAGTGACATGCTTGGTTGTTGTCCACACTGGAACTACCTACTGTAGCCAAAGCACAATAAACTCATTTAGCCTTTTCCAAGGCCCATATTTACAAAATGTAGACCTCTGGGAATCCATAATCTGGTCTCATGAAACCAAGTCAATCATTTCGGATCTAATGGCATCCAAAATGCTATGGTGTTGCTAGAGGAGGAGTACAGTGAGAAGTGCCTGGTTCCCACAATTAAGTTTGGTGGTAGTAAAGCTCTTATATAGGGATGTATGAGTGCTGAACATGTGAGGGAGTTATGCTTTATCAATAGTTTTCATAGTAGGAAAATGTAGATTCATGAACCTGTACACTGGCGTGTAGGGGAGGTAGACACTGGAGAATGGAGCGCTGCTGGTGGTGATGGAGAAATATGTGAATTAACGTTAACACTAGCAGAGCTGTACAGCTGCTGGAGCATAGCATTTGTGGGGACATGTCATTCATACTCGCAGCCGGGGGGCGCTCTCTTGTGCAGAAAGTACAAAACGGACTCATAGAAGTAACGTGACGTGCCAGGAAAACCCTAATATGGACAAAGGCATGTATAACGGCATCCAGCGATCTCTGCTGTAGCTAAGAGGCAAGGGGCTGTTTGCAAACTTATCTTCATCATTATATGGCAAACAAGAATTAAGAAACAACACAATTTATTTTGTATAGGTCAAGTATTGTGATTATTGCAACAGAATTCACAATGATTAGGCTACCTTGTGAAGCAACTGACTGAGTGGGCCTGCCCGACTTAGCTACGCGACTGCTGTAGAGATGAGTTCAGCAACACTCTCTATTAGAGATCAGGGAGTTTAAGAAGGTTATCATCTAGGAGTAAAACAGGACAGATTTGTGACGATTTGTCATGAACTTGGACACTTTGTGCGAAGAAGGGTCAGAGCAGTATACTTAAAATTATGGAGGACAAATTAAAGACTAGAATATTACACTTTTTTGTTTTAATTAAATCTAGGGTGTACTCGTTTCTGCAATCCTTAATAACAAAATTGGTTAATTTACTTATTTTACAGTTATTAATGACACATACTTCTCTTTTCATTAAGTTTAATCCATTTCAATTTTGCCGTCTTTCCATGAATTGTATAAGTGATCATTAAGAAAAGACATCTTTTGTATTTGTTCAGAGGGGTTTGTACTCCTTTATGCTGTACATTTTAAATACAATTAGTCAGCCATCAGTTTTATGGTGATTTATTGTCCTTTTTGGACAAAATGTGCTTCAAGGGCAAGAAAATTACAGTCTTAAAAACACATTTTTGTATATATATATATATATATATGGTATATATATATCGATTAGATATATAAAATTTATATATCAAAGGTATTGAAAATTATGAAATATATTCTGCTTTTTTTTTCTCTTCCTACTATTCATTTGAACTTTCTTACCAATGAGTTTTTCTTTCATTCTCCTTTTGTGGGTCTCACATGACACACTGTATGACTGAGGATCAAATTCAGCCCAGCTCACATTTTAGTCTATTTCAACCGTAATACACTCACACACACTTGCACAACGCAAGCACAAGAAGCATATTCATAAACACTGTCACACACTTTCACACCCTAACAGCAGACTTTAGCTGCATCAACTGGTACTGAGAAAGCTTGTTGAGGCTTGTTGCAGATTGGAGTGGATCTGTGCAGAGCAGAACAGCACGTGTGTGTTTGCATGTGTGTTAATGAGACTAAAGGTAATCGAGGCTGGTTACTGCTTGCTACAAGCAGAGCAAAAAAATATGCCCACTCATCTAAAGTAACACAGACACACCCTTGATGTCATAATATATACGAAATACACAAAACATTCCCCCATCATCTGCTCACTACTTCCTCTCACAGAACAGATGTACAGGAGCAGATTAGATAAAACACATAAAGATGTAGTATTCCAGTGACTTCAACTTTTTTCTGACCGTCAGTCCACTTAAAAAGTCTGGTTACACTTTACTTGAAGGGGTGTGCATAAGACTGACATGACACCTTCAAAATCATGAAACACACACGTCACAAATATGAAGGAGGTTTTATGCATGTTTATGACAACTGTCATTAAGTGTCATTCACTCAGTTATGTAATTTTTAATGCAAAGATGACATTGTTTGAGATGTCTTTGTTATGGGCTATGGTTAGGGGTAAGGGTAGGGGTAGGGTTAGGTCAAATAATGTCATATTTGCATTAAAAATGACATAACTGAGCGAATGACACTTAATGACAGTTGTCATAAACATGCATTAAACCTCCTTCATATTCATGACACGTCATGTCATGATTATGAAGGTGTCAATTCAGTCTTATGCACACCCCTTCAAGTAAGTGTAACCAAAAGGTCTGAATGTCATTGTATTGTGAGCTGTTTTGCAATTGAATGGCCTGGCTTATTGTGCCAATGTTATGAAGTCAACACATCTTAAAAGAGATCGTGAAACCTAAAAATGAAAAAGATGCCTCTTTATCCATCTTGTCATTCCAAATCTTTATGAATTTCTTTCTTCTATGGAACAGTAAAGAAGATATTTTGAGAAATGTTTCAGTGGTTTTGCCCTTACATTGGAAGTCACTGGACACCAAAACTGGTTGGTTACATTTTTAAAAAAGATATATCTTTTATTTTGTTTCACAGAAGAAAAAAAATCATAAAGGTTTGGTATTACATGAGAGTGAGTAAATTATGACAAAATTTTAATTATGGGTGAAGTATTTTCTTTAATTACCAATATTACATGTATTGAAAAATGTAATATTCATTAAATCAGTATACAGCTATAGTTTGATCTGAGTGATCTGATGTCTATTCCATCCACATTTTCATTAGACTAAGCTTACTGTACGATTGAAATGCATTGTCCCGCCGCTGAAATATATTTGAAGATTTTAAGGTTGAAACTGAAAATATTATATTAAAATTATATTGTTTTCACTGTTTTTTTTATTTATTGATTGAATTATTTAGTAGTATTTATTATTATATGAAGTAAATCAAATTTGCATAGAAAGGGGGAGTGTTTGTATTGAAAAGAAGGACAATGAATAATTTTAAACACTGATATTTGTGTCTACTTAAACTGGTGTACGTTTGGTTATTGAATAGGAGACTATTGAATAGGTTATTGATCTGTTGTATGCAGATGGTTATATTTTTAACCATTTTTGTATTCAATTAAATCAAAGAGGTCTACTGTTGATCCAGTATTTAAAAAAAAAAAAAAAGAAGGTATTTTTAAATTAAAAAACTCCTTTTTGACTTGACAAGAGAAGAAGATCTGATTCTGATGTGAATAAGATCGGCATTATGAATGTCAGTCAGGAACGGTGTACTGATGTGGATTAATAGCTTAATGTCTAATTAGTTTCAGTCTCTGATCTGAAGAAACAACAGACACACGTCCTTCAGCAAACAACAGGTTATGAGCGCTGAGCAGAACATCCCCAGCACAGACGGCTATTATCAGAACCAGATAAGAGCAGCTAAGGTGAGCGGGAAAATGTCACCTGAGTCAGACAACCAGACTGAGAGAGAATATATTAAATTTTCCAGGAGAATGAGATCCTAGAATCTCTAAAAAATGAAAATTATTTTGCATATAAATTTCATGGCAATGAGTCGTTGACATATCCCTCTGGAAATTACCTACGGCAGCAACTATGAATATGATTATGTCTATCTGAGCCACGGTGATAGCTCAGTACATTCATAATTAATGTAAGTGTCAACAAAAATCTCCCGTTCTTGTGCCATAGTCTTAAACCATATACACATCCTATCTGCAGCTTCCTGTTGGGATATAAACACAAGTTCTGAGGAGAATGGTGTTAGTAGATGGAGTAGAAACTGAAGAAACAAACAGGACTGTTTAATGTTTAAGGGGGTCTGACTGTTCGGAGGATGTGTGCAGGGCTGTGACTTCAGGGACATCACACTTTCAGAGGATGGTTGACCGTAGTTACAGCCCATTGACCCAGAATCATGACACTTTACATCAATGTGTAATCAGAACAAAAACACTCATCCTTATTTTTATTGGCCAATATTCATGTTGTAAGATTAAAACTGCTGCCAACATTGGACCTCCCACTGAGACAGATATCTCACTATCTGTCTGTTTGTCTGTCTGTATGTCTGTCTATCTAACTATCTATCTGTCTATCTATCTATCTGTCTCTGTCTGTCTGTCGTCGTCATCAACCGTTATTATCTATTCTCTATCTTTTTACAGTAATGTAGGAAATAGACAAAAATATGGCACAGACAAAAACTGTTTAAATGAATTATGAATTTATACTTTATCACATCTGCTCTCTAAATACTCTCTAGGAAGTGACTATCCAAAGAATGAAATAATGGAGGACTCGTCGTCTGCAGAGGAGTGTAATTATGGATCTTTTATTGTGTTCAGCTGTGTGAAGTGTTTTGAAGGTTTACATGCCAGAGCAGTTGGTATCAGAAGCAGGAGGGGTCGGGCTTGTCCGAGCCTGGTTAAGTCTCTCACTCTCTCAGAACGATGAACATTAAATCGCTGAATCATACTGTTCAACACAAATAACACACCCTCTATGCACGCAATTTCACTAACAGGTCGTGACAAAAAAATATTTCCCATGATGGAATTGAGTGTGGAGTACAGGTTTTCACGATTAGGCATAAACAAAACTGCCCTTTCTGCCAAAGAATTATACCAATATTTATTCAAAATCAAATTTATCTGGAGTATTTAATTTGTGTACTGATGGACATTTCCCTTGGAAATATGAAACTGTTCAAATAAATAATACTAAACAGTATCGCACAGAATTCAGCATGACATTATGACAGAGCAAGTTATGCAGTCTGGGTGTCAAGCAGTCGGACTCGAAGGCTCCAGACCCACACACACACACACACACACACTCACACACTCACACACTGCCTGATTAAGAGTGTGTCTGTGGCATGATGCTGGTCTGGGCTCCATTTGTCACACAACTTCCACAGCCTTGACTCTCTGTGTGTGTCTCTCTGTGCCATCTGTGGGGGCTGGACGGTACTAAATCAGGCTGAGCAGTGAGACTAAATGGGCTGCAGAGGTCTGCTGGCTAACCCTTCACCCTACACCCCCTGCAAAGCTCTCAAGAGGCTGGGAGTGCCCACCTTTGCCCCTCTGCCGTCAATCTCACACATACAGTAGACAACGGCAGACCAGTAGCAAGTAGTTTAGAAGTATTTCTGCCTTCCTGCTGATCATTCAAATGTTAACGAATAGTACTGGGGATGATAATGGAGAGGTGTGTGTGTGAGTGTTATGCATGCATGTAATTGTAAAAATGTATTGAGGAAGGGTCAGGTGTTGCAACCTCTGGACCCCCAAGGAAGACTTTATTAAGCCTCTGCATGCATTTTATCTGGCTATTACAGCTTACGGAAATAAAATAAATACATTTTAAAAAGCAATTTTTTTTGGTTGTTTTTTTATGTTGGATGTACAGTATATATTAATTATTTGATTAGCATGAACATGCAGTATTGAAGGTTATGCCCATATGAAAGAAAAATCACTTTTATATAATTAAATGGAGATTTTGTCTTTTGACCTTAGCATATGTCTCTTGCTAATGTTTCCCTTTAGAAAAAGTCCCAAATGTGTATCCTCTGGAGTTTCTGAAAAGATCTAAATAATCTCACAAACTATGTTTCAGATTTGCCAAGATAACAGTCTGTGATCACAAGTCAAATATCTCATTATGAACATTCAATTTAGGCTATAGCTCTACTATTACTATATGTCAAACAACTTGTTCTAATTTAACTTGTCTTATAGGGGTCATATGATGCGATTTTATTTTTTCCTTTCTCTTTGGAGTGTTTTTCAAGCTCTTGGTGCATAAAGAAGATCGTAAAGTTGCAAAGACTAAAGTCTCAAAAAAAAAGATATTCTTTATCAAAGTTAAGACTCCCCCACATATCTAAAACGGCTCGTCTCCACCGCCCCCATTGGTTTACGGCACGAGCGGGAATATTTGCATAATGTGCCCAAATGTTCATGCAAAGAAAGAGGGCGTAACTTTTATTCTCACTGTAGTAATGTTGTTGCCGCCGCTGCCATGTCGTGGAGATGCTGTGTGTTTCATTGTGAAAGAGAAAAACTACTTTGTTTGTTCTTCCAAAAGAGGTCGATATCCACTTCATCATGCCTTGAGCTGATCCGTGCTGGACGCTGAGGAAATACAACAACTTCGCGCTGTGATTGCCAGAGCGGGCTTTCACGTGGACGCGAAGCGGAGTCAGCGGGGTCGTCAATGTGGTGAGCAGCCCTCGGACGGCCTTTGCGAATCCACGGCTGATCCGTTTCAAGCAAGCCCGCCGTCCGCTCAATCTCGCGCCGTGTCAGTTCGTTGTGAAAGCGAAACGACTGGTTGGCATTCCAAGAGGACACGACTCGGAAATCAGGGGTAAGGTGTATTTACAACACTTTCAGAAACAGTTTAACCCACATATAAGAGGGGTTCCAGCGCATTTTATGGAGGAGTTCCTGATACTGGTAGAGTAGATACATGCGGCTTTCGGACGAACAGACTGTAAGTAAGAGTTTGAGCGGTGTAGAGTAGCGCTTGTTGTTTGTCACTTCTCTGATCACAAATGCAGACATGGTGTTATGTATACGCAGCACGATACGCAACGCGTAAAAAGACAGTATAAGTCATTATAATCCGTAATTATGACTCCACTGGATGCAACAAATGCCTCGTTTATAATGGGTTTTACTGTTTTTGTCTCGTCGCTCCGACCGGACAGGGCATCACAGTATGGTAAGGGTCGTAACATTTCCGTCAGACGCTTGAGGTATTCGGCCAATCACAACGCACTGGATAGCTGGCCAATCAGAGCACACCTCGCGTTTCAGAACGATGAGCTTTGTAAAAATCAATGCGTTTCAGAAAGGCGGGGCATAGAGGAGAAACAATAATGTACAGTATGTGGAAAATAATGTTTTTTGAACCTTAAACTGCATAAACACATTTCATTACACCAAATACACAAAATAATGTTCTATTTAGCAACATCGCATGACCCCTTTAAGAAATTTTGGTAGAAACATTTGAGATAAAGTTGAAACTTTAACAAAGCATAACTGAGATCCTGATTATGTCTCATGAGCTTATGAAAGAACAACCTCTGAATAACAAAAAATCCTTTGGGACGTCTTAGGAAACTTTCACTTTTCAATTTCCTCTACCCGCTCTATTTCCCTGTCACGTCTTCACCTGTGCTAATGAGTTTATTAACTAGGTTAGTGGAACAAATTTAAAACTATTACCTGTATGCATGTGTGTCTGTCCTGTTACCTGCAGGATGTGTTGGCATTCTCCACAGTTATATTTGCATTTAATGTTCTAATCATTATCTACTCCAATTGCAGTGAAGAGGGATTTTGCAACTGCTGAGAGCAGAGAAAATATTGACTTTTAGATGCTTATGTGCATTTCACAGCAACATTTATGCACTTATAAGAACTGCAATACTAAATGCTGTTGACTGCAGTGTCTCTGCACAACTGCCAAATCCTCCAACACTCTGCCACATTCTTTGTTTGACTATTAGCTCGTGTGTGTTAATGTTCACACTCGTACACAATACAGTGCAAAGTGAATCTGTAACTAATTCATACAGCAGCTTATGTTAATATTTAAGTGATCACCGGACAATTTCGAAATATACCACATACCGAGCAAGCTTGCATTTTATTTCTGCCACATATGCGAACAATAAACTTTGAAAACTTTGATCACAGCTGCATTTCATGTACAAATTAAGAGAATGTTTTCTATGCACGGCTTTCATTATTGAAAATGGTTCTGAAAGGTTGATGGTGAAAATGCATAGGAGCACGGTGTCAAAATAAAATCTCTTCGCGCCTTCCCCTTTTCGCCTCGAGCTGAAAGTTAAGATTTCCTTCCAAAGAACAGTTCTAAGGAGTGTGGTTCGTTGTCCTCCCTTCCCAAAACAGTTCTGTGGAAAAGATTTAACAAGCAGCTTACTGCTGGGGGAAGGGATTGGGAAAAGAGGGGGGCCCCTCAGGGTCACCAAGATGTGAGGGCCTCTACACACAAGAGATCCAAAATGCTTTATTGGTGCATTAAAAAGTGTTGCAAAAGCATTAATAATATTATATACATATCTTTATATGTAAAAATATATACATACACACATGCAGACAATAAAGGTCTCACACTCTGGCAGGAGAAAGAAAAAACAGCCGAGCAAGGGAAAGCAGCCAAAAATCACATCTACTAGCGCTGGAGTGGATAGAGGGAATAGAGAGAGAAAGAGAGAGGGATAGAGAGAGGGAATGGGGAGGGATCAGTTTCTAGGCTATAGGCTGTGGTTGGCTCTGCTGATGGAAGGACTCGGGATGGATCGAGTTACACCATTTGCCGTGCATTAGTTTGTTTTCCCCGCTCGGAACGCAGAGAGACACTTCAAGCTTGACTCAGAGTTGTTGCGATCCAAATCGCGTAAAGAGAATCACGGATTCAGATGAGAAAATGCAGCGTTACGAACGTTTGAGCCGGTAAAAAAAAATGGGGGAAAGGAAAAGAAACGAAAAGAAAAAGATTTCCAAAACGCCAGAAGTACTCTAGTTCTATTTCTGCAGCGCAAAAAAAGAAAAAAAAGAACTGGAGCTATTTTTATTCACACTGTTACCCGTTCACATCGATTCGGATTGTTTATAAGCGGAGTGACGCACGCGCTTAAAGTTCTTCATTCTGAAGAGTAGATCTCGAGATAATTACTTAGTTGGCTTTAGGCTATTTGGTTTGAGTTGTATTGGTATGGTTTGGTGAATGACGGGGGGGTGGTACTAGAGGAGAGGGAGGGTCTTGGTGCCATTTGATCGGTGAGCTTTTGAAGATCACAAAGCTTTATCCCGAGGACGAGCTGGACGAGCCCCACGGGCTCCAGGAATTGGTTTGCGTGGTTCGGATAAAACAAACACATGAGGATCTCTTGGCTTTGTGGACCGAGCTGCACACATGCTTTCTGATCTTCACTGGATTTAATAGCGTAAACCACTTTGGAATATAACGCGGAGGGTGTCATAGACTACATGCTCGTTTGGAGAACGTTCAGGTAGGATTTCTGTTGTCCTTCTCACACTTTGTTGTCACACATATTTTGGAGTAAATGGAGTAGATTGCTGTGCCACAACTTTTTTTTCTTCTGCATTTATTCAAGAAGGCTGGAAGCGCTTAAGTAACTGATTGTATTTGGCATTATTAATGAGAAAAACAGTGTCCACACATCCTGTTGATACAGTGCGTTTATTCGATTAAAGGGAAAATATATTTCTTTTTAAATATAGTGTTTGTATTATGTTTGTTTTTGATAGCCTATTATCATAATATATAAATTAGCCTACAAAAACGGGATTTAAACAACTCAGTGTGAGAAAACACACAAAGCTGAAACAGAAGCTGATTCAAGCGTTTGATTCCTCAAATGTATCGTTTCTATTCTTGCATATAATAAACGGGATAGATGGCACAAGGGTCAGAAATTAACCCGACTTAGGCTAAAATGCCACAGATATTCATAATATGGGGGCAACATGCTGTTCCAGTGAATTCCCATGTTTGTACCTAACAACTGAAAGGTAAATAATATAAATACTTGTATTCATACACTTTAGTGTCACTTTTTCAATTCATTTGAAATAGCCTATTTGGCATTGGGCGGCTATGAATTGTGTTTAATAATAATAATAATAAAATAAAAAATAGCCCACCTAAAGGTCATAAATGCCCCTGAAAATCAATGCCAGTTAATTTCTGACATTGGGTGGAACAGATATATATCCAACCATAATGCACTTCAGACCCCACCTGTCCCGTAATGATGAGGGAGCCAAGTTCGCATAGTAGTAGGCTACAACGAGAAAGATTTAGAGCCTTAAATTCATCTTACCTTTGCCTGGGAGTTGCATCATCACAATTCAAACTGATACGATCTCTTGAGGAACAAAACAATAATAATATCTATACAGAATATGGTCCGAGGGAGGGGGAGGGAGAGAAATAGTGTTGCTGTTGTTGTGTAAAGTGGGTTTTGGAGCCCACGGTCATGCATTAACACAATCAATTTCCCAGCAGAAGCCATTACTGACCCAACACTCCTCTGTTGTCTTTATGCATTTACTGCAACTCAAGAGATTGGTCACAGCTCGGCTCCAGCTTGAACGCTTTGATTCACATGCTCTGTTCAGACTGAGAGGGGGTTCAGGTCCGGTTCCGAGTGGAGAAGGTTTAGTTTGAAGATGCTTTATGCTGTTCATCTGGGCTGAATCGGTCATAGATCAACTGTTGAGTAACATCTGAGATGCACTGTGATAAATAGTCCACGCACGTAGCAAATAAAAAGAAATACGTTTTTATGTGAGTGGCAACCGTCAGAAGAATTAATGAACTGAGTGAATGAGTCGTTAGAACGAAGAGATTGCACAAGTATCTTGTTTTGTTCTGTGGAAGCGTGTTGAGGCAAAATGCTACTGAGGCAAATGTTGAGTGCAAAACATGAAGTAGGGGGAGATAACATTTTTATTTATTTTTGTGATGTCTCATAACTTCTTATATTTGAGTGGGCTGTAAGACTAACAGAAAACATAAGTTTAAATTATGTACATCTGTTGTACATCAAATTAAATTTTCTTTCAAAACAATTGTTATGCCATAACCTCAGTCCACCCATTTTATTTTAAACACGTTTAATTTACAACGGTAAACAAACATTTAAAACATTTAAGCAATTAAAATATTTTAATTCAAAACCAGCAAGCAAAAAAATGAATGATAGAACAAATGCATAAAACATAAGCTAACAACTAAAACATCAGCTAAAAACAAAAACATGGCTTGAGTGTATGTTTGTGCTGAGCTTTTGTCTAGATTGTGAGAACCGCTTGTCCTCACAAGGACAGTAAAACCTGAAATCACCTACATCGTGCGAAGCAGCCAACGTTCCCCGTGAGGAAAACAGCTTAATAAACAAACTAAATAACGTCTTAATTAAAAAGCAAGAAAGCAGTTTTGTGAGGGTTAGGTTTAGGGGTCAGTGAGAAAAAATAAAATTTGCTTAGTATAAAACCAAGTCAATATCAAAGGAAAATCTCCACAATGAAAAAAAAGGCTTGTGTGGATGTACTGTATATCAAATTAATTAGACTTACAACTTCTACTGTGACCTCAGAAGGGTGCTGGTCACGTATGATAGTTCACCCCGTAGCTCATTTTTAATTGGTACAACACTCCCCGCTCTTTTCTAACCATTTCTTGCTGTTTGACCATATGGAAGTTAATGAGATGTGCTGTTTTCCCAATGTATGCTTTTGTTTATTTGTCCTAAATGAATGTGTGACACTGAGTTTAAAAGATTAATCTCTTAAAAATACTATAAATGCAAACCACAAGAGTGCACGGACCCCCTGCATTTCCTCTTATCTCTGCTGAACCTGTCAACCCTCTTTCAGAGAGCGCCATAACATCTACCTCTCCTGAAACTTCACCATGAAGCAGCTTCAGCACTTTTCATGTGGGTGTGTGAATAAAGTCAGTCACAACAGCTGGCCACATTGTGTCCACTAAGCCCACGCCAGTCCTGTTGTCTTGTGTTCAGCCTCGGTCAGGCTTGAGTAACTGATTTAACCTTTAAAGCTGAGGTCTCTTCACTGGCCGGGATTGAACGGACCTCGAGCTCCCTATTGTTCCTTAACACACACACACCTTGCAGGAGATGACTTTGGGAGAGTGGGGGTGGGGAGTAAGGCTGCACAGGTGGGGTGGTGACCAGTTTTACAGCTGTGGATTAACAAATTGTGACTCCTTAGCTGTAATCCCACTGTAAACAACTGTGATTTCAGTGCTCTTGTGTGGGAGCGCTCTAATCTTAGCGCGAGTCTCTCTGAAACCACACACATCACAACTGTTGAGTTGTGAAAACAGATACGAGGGCCCATTTTTCAAGATCATTTTGCAGTTTTAGTGGGCAGTATGACCAATATCTTATGACAGTTTTACCAATATCTCTTATACATTTTTACCACATATCTTAACAATTTTATTACTAAAATACTTCTATATAAAATAAGCTACATTTACTAAATATACAATACTAATGGTAAAAAGATACTAAACTTATTCAAGTATAAATAAATATTATTTCTTTAACTAACTAAATAATATAATATATTATATATCTATATAGATATATATATGATATATATATTATACAGTGCATCTCATAAATTGGGAATGGCGTGAAGAAAAGTTCATTAATGCAGTAATGCAACTCAAGTGCAAACCGTGTATTAAATACATTCAATGCAAACAGACTGAAGTAGGTTTAAGTCTGTGGTCTGTTAATTGTGATGATGTTGGCTCACCTTACCAAACACCCACCCACTCCCTATCCAAATTAGACCAAAATTAGAATATGGTGACATTGCCACTCAGGAATCAACTCAAAACAACTGCATAAGTTGCCTGAGCCTTCAAATGGTCTCTCCGTTGGTTCACTAGGCTACACAAGCATGGGGAAGACTGCTGATCTGACAGTTGTCCGGAAGACACTCATTGACACCCTTCACAAGGAGGGTAAGCCCCAAACATTCACTGCCAAAGAAGCTGGCAGTTCACAGAGTGCTGTACCCAAGCATATTCATAGAAAGTTGAGTAGAAGGAAAAAGTGAGGAAGAAAAAGACGCACAACCAGCCGAGAGAACCGCAGCCTTATG
This sequence comes from Sinocyclocheilus anophthalmus, assembly GCA_018155175.1. NCBI lineage: Eukaryota > Metazoa > Chordata > Actinopteri > Cypriniformes > Cyprinidae > Sinocyclocheilus > Sinocyclocheilus anophthalmus. The sequence goes on from JADLZN010005074.1 coordinate 132,762, forward strand.
AGGATTTGTCAAGCAAAATCGATTCAAGAATGTGAGTGAACATCACAAGGAATGGACTGAGGCCAAGGCATAAAGAGCCACCACACACAGACATGTCAAAGAATTTGGCTACAGTTGTCATATTCCTATTGTTAAGCCACTCCTGAACCACAGAAAACGTCAGAGGCATCTTACCTGGGCTAAGGAGAAGAACTGGACTGTGGTCCAAAGTCCTCTTTTCAGATAAAACTAAATTTTGCATTTCATTTGGAAATCAAGGTCCTAGAGTCTGGAGGAAGGGTGGAGAAGCTCATAGCCCAAGTTGCTTGAAGTCCGGTGTTAAGTTTCCACAGTCTGTAATGATTTGCAATGTCATCTGCTGGTGTCGGTCCATTTTGTTTTTTGAAAACCAAAGTCACTGCACCCATTTACCAAGAAATTTTGGAGCACGTCATGCTTCCTTCTGCTGAGAGCTTTATGGAGATGCTGATTTAATTTTACAGCAGGATTTGGCACCTGCCCACACACCAAAAGTTGGTTAAATGACCATGATGTTGGTATGCTTGACTGGGCCAGCAAACTCACCAGACCTGAGCCCCATAGAGAATCTATGGGGTATTGGCAAGAGGAAAATGAGAAACAAGAGACCAAAAAATGCAGATGAGCTGAAGGCCACTGTCAAAGAAACCTGGGCTTCCATACCACCTCACAGTGCCACAAACTGATCACCTCCATACCACGCTGAATTGAGGCAGTAATTAAAACAAAATGAGCCCCTACCAAGTATTGAGTACATGTACAGTTAATGAACATACTTTCCAGAAGGCCATCAATTCACTAAAAATGTTTTTTTTTTTATTGGTGTTATGAAGTATTCTAATTTGTTGAGATAGTGACTTGGTGGGTTTTTATTAAATGTGAGCAAAAATCATCACAATTAAAAAAACTTAAAGACTTAAACTACTTCAGTCTGTGAACATTGAATTTATTTAATACACGAGTTAAACAATTTGAGTTGAATTACTGAAATAAAAAAAAACTGAACTTTTCCACGACATTCTAATTTAGTGAGAGAACTGTAGATGGAAATATCACTCGAGTACGAGAGCGCTACTGGCTCTCTATCAGCAGGGCTGTGCTTAGGCAGAGGCCGAGCCGAGTGCGGACGGCCAATCACAGCCTCTGATATATAGCCGGTATCGCCGAGTTATGGAGAGTGATATTGCGTTTATACACAGTTCGACGGAGTGTGTCCTAACACGAAACAACGGCAGGGCGAATAAAAACCCTCTTTTGTGCGGAAAATACTTCCTTCCGCACGGATCAAAGCTCAAGTGACAGTAAAAACATAGTCGCTTTTAGAATTGTATCAAGGCATGGCTGTTTTCCGTTGGTTCAGTAGGGATGCACTGATACCCCTTTTCCCGTACTCGCCGCTTACCGATACTTTATTTTTGGACTGCGACAGAGTACCGATACCAATATTTATGCCTTGTAAATTTTTTAAATATTGGTACAGAAACCAAAAGAGTATGTATAAATGTTAGTTGGTTAACTTCATTTATAAAATAGACACAGTCAAACCAAAATTTATTCAGACAACTTCAACATTTCACACATTATCACAGTTTATTCTCTATAGTTTAGAAAATGGTAATAAAATATAACAAGAACCCAGAGTTAAAATATGTCAGAACAAATTCAGCTTGATAATAATAGATAACTTTGATAGAAAGGTATGTAATGGATTACAATCAACCAAAAAATTTGACAGCTGTTAGTATGACAGTATTTACACAACTATCAATACTTAGTCGGGCAAGCCTTAGCCTTAATGACAGCATATCTCCTGGGCATGCTGTCACCCAACTTCATGAAAACCTCAACTTCAGTTTTTTTTCCAGACTCTGTCTGAATAATTTTTGGTCCCAAATTAGTTTTACTGGTAGTCCACTGTATGAATAGTTTTTGGGTATGATTGGTCACAGTTTACTTTATTTTGCTATCCTCACATAAATTAACTATAGTGTCCTGCACCCACTAGTAGAAAAATATCAAAAATTGTATCTGGTCTCTGTATAATTTTTGGTTTGACTGTATATTCTTCGGTTATTTTCACACTTAATTATTGCCATTAAAATGTATTTTACAAGTTTTTTTACTTTCACTGTTCATTTATTTTTGCTTTCACTGTATTTTTTTTTGCTCTATGGTTTAAATCATCTTTAATTAATAGCATTAGAGTGCTCCATGCAGCGGCTTAGTACGTAATCCCAGCTTTGGGTATAATGCAGGGAACCACTCGTTATAAACTGTGATATTTTCAGAAATAGAAGTCACGTTTTTTTTCATCTTTAATGTGCTGCGATTTATATTCCAAAGCCATTTATATAATGCAGAAACACTCAAGCAAGAAAAACACGCGCAACACGTGCACGTATTTGTACTAGTGCAGAATGAGAGGACAGTAGTACAGCCTAGCGCATTTCACACAGGCTGCTCTAGATTCACTTTCGCCAGAAAGTAGTGTATGCCTAAGGTTAAAAATAAATTATGTTTTATTTCCTGTAGCGATACCAGTACAATATCTCATGGTTCTCAACCAATCGGATTTGAGAACCAGAACAAACTGTTGTGTATATATATTAGTTAGTTAGTTAGTTAGTTAGTCCGTAACGTTATACGTTCTTATGTGCATAATCCAGTTATTGATATACATTACCAACGAAAGCTAATGACTGACTAGATTATGATGTCTTCTTTCTAGAAGGTTACATTGGACACAAACCAAAATATAATTTTTCTAAAGAATGTGTGTGGGACGGATAGTAAGAATTTTATAAACTGATATAAATTCATGATTGATGAGTCCCCAGTGCCACAGGTCCAGTGTATACAAATATGGATATATGCGATTGGGACTGATGTTGTTATATGGCATATGGCTTGTTTTAAGGAGATTGTCTAATTTTTATCGATTTTATGACAATATCGTGCAAAATGAAAACACTGTTAAACAAAACAGTATAGTTAGGACTCAAAATTCGGACACTACCACAGCACAATGCAAATATACTGTGGATATACACAATATGGGTCGTGGTGTGTGTGTGTACCTACTGAACATAGTTCGGGGACAATTGTACCCAAAAGTGAGCAACAACCTGACAAAAATTGTCACAAAACCTCCCATTTGGGGACGTTCATCATTTGTTAAAAATTGGTTTATAAAAATATCGTAAAGTTTTCTGTGCAGGGGTAGGGTTCGGGGTAGGGGGCATGAGCCGACACACCCAAACACCTAGCTTAAAATAGTGTATAAACTACTCCTGCTATATAACACACACTATAAGTGCTAGTAATGTCCCTATGTAGATAGCTAAGTAAACGTGTGTGTGTGTGTGCGCACGTTTTTGTGACAAATGAGGACATAAATTTGTATAATGACAAAGGTACGACATAGGTATTACAAGGAGAAGGTGAATTTTCAGTACATTACCCCATGTCCCCACTTTTCAAACGCTTATAAATCACACAGAATGGCGTGTATTGAAAATCTGAAATAGCACAAAATCTCCTGTGAGGGGTAGGTTTAGGTGTAAGGTTGGTGTATGGCGATAGAAAATACAGTTTGTACAGAATAAAAACCATTACGCCTATGGGATGTCCCCACTTTTCACAAAAACAAACCTGTGTGTGTGTGTGTATACAATATACGCAGACCTGTGACCACAGACGATTAGTTGTGTTGTTTTAATAACGCGGAAAAACCTGGAATGTTGATGGCAAGGAAATTATAAATTCTGTTTTGTTTTCTGGTGTGCTTAACAAATACCTTTAATTCCTAGTTCTAAACTTACTGTAAATACAAGTTCAAAAACAAGTTTGGCACACGTCCCTTCTCTGCACTGTCACATTTTTCCATGTTTCTTCTTTTGCTCTTATGTGTAAATAATGCTACCATGGTATAGCACAGATTCTCTAGCATCTGGCACATTTCTCCCATCGTGTGGTATATACGATCATACTGGCCAACGCTATTTTAGAGCTTCTGTTGATTAATTCTTTCACCTTCCTTCTCAGTGTCAGGCCTCAGGCAGAGCTGCAGGGTTCATGTTAAACTAAATCAAAGTGATTGTGAAATGCAACTCCTCACTTAAGTGACATAATTCTCTCCTGCATCAGGATGCATTAAACTAACCTTAGCTGCACAGATTTTTTCCATTGGGGAGCATTTATTTCACAAGGTTAACTGAAGCCACAGAGCGTCACCGACTGGCTTTGTTCATTTCTTTTGGCCTTCACTGTCGCATTTCCTGCAGCTGGACACTCGCGGGCGGGCGCTGGGTGGATCTGCTGCAGGCAATCTTACTGGAACGACCTGCCAGCACAAGCAGCGTGCCAGCATCCCGGGAAACGCAGCCAAAAACATCAACGAGAGTGTGATTGCGTCGCAGAGAGAGAGGCTGTAATGAGAGCAGCCGGGGAGCAGCTAAACACTAACAGGTTGCGTGACTAGTCGCCTCTCTCCACGCAGGGCCTGTCCAGGCTCATACACTGGAGGGCAAGAAAGGAAAACCAAACCAAGTCATTCAATAGAAAACACGTTGCGCTCGCTGTATATTGAAAAGAAATTCAAGACGGCTGACCTTTGTATGTCCTTTGTTTCTGTTTTGCATTAGGTTTCCCTTGCTCTCTTTGCCCAAGCCTGGTGTTTTTCGTGCGCAGGAATTGTTGTGGTATTGTAGCGTGTCTGCGTGACTCCCTGTGGTGTTTCTATGAATAATGATTAGAGCTTGTGAGGAATTTCTGTCATTGACAATGAATATGTTCCAGGGTGCTGGAAATATCCTTCTTTATTTCTTGATGTAATATCCAGGCGGAGGAAACGATACGGCGCTGTGAAGCTGTGATTAGACTCTCAGTGCTGTATTAAACTGGGGCTACTCTTGTACACATCACTTAATCCATACGGTGTTTCCCGACCCCTCCAAGAGCGCCATTCTGATGATGTGTGCACTTCTGTACAGATAAAGGATGCACTTGGGAAAAGAAATTCATTTGGAACTCGATTATGATGGACACATTTTTTGACCCCTTGACCTTTGACTTCCACTGAGTGTCCAAACATTAAAGCTTTTAATCGCTCAAGCTCACATGGGCAAGGGCAACTTCATCTTCATTTTTGTCTCATCTCCTTCTCCTTTTCTCATCTTGTGTTCATTTTGATCATTCTCTTCTCATCTCATATTGTCTCTCATGCTTGTTTCATCTCATCCAGTGTGTCTTCCTCATCTTGTTTGTTCTCTTTCTTTCTGTCCTTCTCCATCTTCTCTCCATTTTCCACCTTGTCATCTTTTCTTCTCTTCTTTTTTTTCTGGAATCATCTGTTCTGGTTTTTATTTTGTCTCTCATCCCTGTCTCATATGTTTTTCCTTGTGTCTCCTTGCTTCAGTTCTTGCCTAATTTTGCCTCTTTTCTTCTCATCATGTCTTTCCTTCACTTTTGGTCTCATCTTGTCTCTCCTTCTCCTCTCATCTCATTCTTCTCTAATGTAATCTGGTGTGTCCTTCTCATAGTATCTGTAGTGTCTTGTCTCAGCTTCTCTTGTCTCTTTTTTCTCATCTTGTCCCCTTCCATTCTTGTATCATCTGTTTTATTTTCATCTAGTGTCTCATCCCTGTCTCATGTCCTGTCCTTGCCTCTCTTTTTTCAATTCTTGCCTCGTCTTGTCTCTTTTTTTCATCTTGTCTCTCCTTCTCTTGGCTCTGGTCTTGTCTTGCCTCTCCTTATTAATTTTGTTCCTGTCTCGTCTCGTCTCTCATACTTGTCTCATCTCATCTGGTGTGTCCTTCTTGTCTATACAATTTGTATCTCGTCTCAGCTCCTCTTGTCTTCTTCTTCTAATCTCAAACCTTTCTTTTCTCATCTCATCTTTTCTTTCCTTTTTCACTTCTTGTCTCATATGTTCAATTCTCATCTAGCCTCTCATTCTTTTCTCAGCTCTTCTCCTTGCTTCAATTCTTGCCTTGTCTTGTCTCTTGTCTTCTCATCTTGTCTCTTCTTTTCATCTTATCTTGTCTCTCATGCTTGTCTCAGCACCTCTTCTTTCCTTTTTCTCATCTTGACCTTTTCTTTTCTCACCTCGTCTCATCTTGCCTTTTTCCCTCCCTTTTTAATTTTTTTCCTTTCTTTTCTTGTCTTCTATTCTAAGCTTGTATTTTGTCTCTCCGTCTCTTTTCATAACTTTGTCTTCTCATATTATCAACCTTTTCTCTCATCTCATATAAAAAATTACCAGAGAAAGAGTCATTTCTATTGATCCGATCAAAGCATGATAGCCCAGAATCACTTGTAGTCAGTCTGTAGAAATGGAGATCCATTATGGCAACAGATGAGCAGAGAATCTCTTTTTCCTTGAAAGACTGTGGATCGTATTTCAGTTGGATAATTTCCCCAGGCCACGTCCCATTCAGCTGATTAATTGAGAACTGATCAATCAACAGCTAATCAATAATAGCAGGGTGGTACAGGCAGCATATGCATATTACAGCATGGGTGCAGGTGCACAGGGCCGCTAATTGCTAAAATGTCAATACTGTATGCAAGCATGTGTGGCGGGACTCACTCAGGAAGTGGTTGAGGCCTGACTCACTCACTCTCTGTCAGATTTTTGGACCCATTTTGCCTCCGTAGTTCTTCCTGTGTTTCCTTTTATGGTCTTTTTCCATAAATTTTTGATTACTTTATGATTCCATGCACCTGTGTTCCCCTGATTGCCCTGTGTTTATAAGCCCCAGTCTGTTCAGTTTGGTTTTGTCGGGTCTACTTGTTGGATGTCGTGTGTTTCCCATGTTCCTGTTGTGGATTATCCCCTGTGATTCCTGGATTAAAGACTTTTGCTTGTACTGCACGTTTCTCTCTCGTCCCTCCCACAGCGAATCGTGACACTCTCTCTCTTTCTGCCAAGCTGTTTGTTGTCTCCATGTAAATAGTTTATATCCGTTCGGGCTTTGCTGGCATGAATAATCTGTAGCTTTATATAAATATTTGACTTTACACTTCTCATTAATATGCACAAATGATTGTCTCTCCAGGATAAGACCCCAACCACAGCATGCAGACCTCTGAAAATCTTCCTGTTTGAAAGTCCATTTGGAGACTTCTGTGCCAGGCACAGCAAACACACTCCCCATTATTGTACTCAATCCAAACACACGCATGCACACTTAATAGTACACAAAATACATCCTTAAATACAGTGTATGTGTTTAAGTGTGTATCAGAGCTAGCTTTTGTGGTGTCTTAAAGGGGTAGTTCACCCAAAAATTAAAATTATCCCTTGATTTACTTGCCCTCAAGCCATCCTAGGTGTATATGACATTCTTCTTTCAGACGAATACAATCGGAGCACGTAGCACGATGACTTAGCACGTAGGCAAACGCGGTGACGAACACGAAAGTGACGAACGTGGAAGCGCAGAGGAGAGAGCAAAACAAAACACCAGTCACAAATTAGTAGTACAAAACGATTTCAATATAAGCCAAGAGGACACTGGTTTTCCTTTGCTGTTTCTCAAACAAAAACTGTTTTATAAGACCTCGCTATTCTCACCGGAGCTTATGCTACGTCTACGCCCAACATCATCCACTGGGGGGGGGGGGGGGGGACGCCACTCTCCGTGAACACAAATCCGGGACCAGCAGTTAGCAGAAGTTAGAGAATAAGGTTTATAAAGTTGTAAAATATGGATATGTTTCTTACAAAAACTTCGGAATGTTTTATAAATTTAATTAAAATTTTATAACTAATATAAACATTAAATTTTAATCGATGGGTGCAGTTTTTTGGACTTGAAATTTTGGGCTACCATCCACTCCAATTATAAAGCATGGGTTAGCCTAAACATTATTTAATATAATTCTGATTGTATTCGTCTGAAAGAAGAATGTCATATGCGCCTAGGATGCCTCGGGGGTGTGTAAAACACAGCCTAATTTTTATTTTTGACTGAACTAACCCTTTAAGCGCTCGCTTTCCACCCCCTCTCTGTCGGTTTTTTGACCTTCCTCTCATGGACAGATGCCAAATACACACGCACATATACACACACACTAAATTATCTGTTGGGAGTGGACCTACATGCGTACACACAAAAACCAGACATTCTAATCTACACAGCAAATCCTGACAGAGGTCATGCAAAAAAAAAAAGAGGAAGTAGTTATAAATAGTAGCTGATGGTGTTGACTGCATGCATTTGTGTATGTTGCAGGTAACATTTACATAAGTGCAGTACAGGAGGTGTGTGACCTCTGTGCCAGCAATGGGGTGGCGAGAACTGACGATTGACCTACTGCTACTGCTGTTGTTGGTGTCCCATCTGGAGGCTGTGAGCTTTCCTGAGGACAACATCCCTTTAGACGTTGTGGACCGACACTGTAAGAACCAGCAGACACCACATTGTTTCTGAATTGTCACCATCTGCATAAAATCTTTATCAAGTTCTTAAAAAAAGGTTCTTCAACTAGAGGTACCTTTGGCACTGCAGGCTTTTAGAAAGTAAACTGCCATAAAGCACACTTTTTTTACACTCTCACTAGTGCATCACATTTCCCATAAGCAATGGCTAGTGGATATACATACAACACAGAATGGATTATTATTATTAATTTTTTTTTCAAAGGAAAAAAGGAGCCACAAAAACACACTTTTTTCATAATTTAACAAAATTACACTTGGACAGACAATAATATTCTATAATATATGATAATATTCTCAAATTAAATGGATGTTTATCCATGTTTTTTTTTCTTATACACATATTTTCATGTTTTAGGTCTCTATTTTATCCTAAACATTTTCTTCATTGACACTTTTGACTAACACTAACTTAAAAATAAACTTTAGTAGCTAAATTATTTGTGCTGGAAATTACATCACAAATGAAAGAAAATATGGAACATTTTGAGAATATTTAAATATTGAAATGGCTTGTTTCATTCTTGTTTTAATAAACAACATTATAATAATCTAATATTATACGAATAATATATATTTTTATAAAATGGATGTTTCTAGGTCAATATTGAAAGTCTGGGTTTGGTACTAGATTAAACCAATAAAAGCACAATAAGTAATTTGAAAGGTTGCAAAAATAAATGATGGTAAGGCATGGACATTTTTGGGACATGAAAGTGCCTGTATTTTTTTTGAAGAAACAGCCATCCACATTCTTTGGAAGAAGACATACACAAATAGAGTCGTTGCATTAGCGCTGCTGTGCTCTGCAGTGAGAAAATGCTCCAGGATGCTGACAGTGCATTCGCTGGACATCAATGTGGGACCTGCTGGTGTAATATTCATTACTTTAGCAAAGTCTTTCTTCAGGGCTGTTTAACATGCAATTGCCACTACATCGATCTCTGTTGACGCTAATACTGAATAACGGCGCATCTGTTTGTTCTGCAGATGCACGACAGTACCCCGTGTTCCGTGGACGCCCCTCTGGCAACGAATCTCAGCACAGACTGGACTTTCAGCTGATGACCAAGATACATGATACGCTTTTCATCGCAGGCAGGTAAGTCAGCACAGGATGTGAAAGCGAGACAGTTCAGATGAGCTGGTTGATGAACAGTAGAACTATGAGTAGTAATTTGTGTGTAAACCAATTATTTCTCTCTCTCTCTCTCTCTCTGCTCTCCGCTCTCTCTCCTCTCTCCTCGCAGGACCAGTTATTTATTGATTCCTAGAGAGGCCTACAGGAATGAGATTATTCCATACAGGGTGGGTTCACAGTAAATTAATTTATGACCAAAGTGCTCTTGTCCCAACGAGGTGTGACAAGTGATAAAAACTCTAAGTTCATCTTAGTTCCAATTCCAGTCATGGCAGCACTTTTTGTAAATCGCTAGGTTTCTGTTTCTGTCTTTCTGTCCCTGCCCATGGTGTAGTACATTGTTAATGATTAAGAGTGTGCGGGTGGGAAGCTGTGTCTAATGGTGATGGTGTGTGATGTTACAGAAGCTGACGTGGCGGTCGGGGCAGGCGGACAGGGAGACATGTGCCATGAAGGGAAAGCACAGAGTGAGTCCTCCAGCTTTTCAGCATAAATCACTTGTCACTGGTTCTGTGTTATTTACAGCACTGAAGCGACCATAAATCTCACTGTCTTGTCTTCCTCTCAGGATGAGTGCCATAATTTCATTAAAGTCCTGGTTCCTAGAAACGATGATCTTGTGTTCATCTGCGGAACAAATGGTTTCAACCCCATGTGCCGTTACTACAGGGTAGGTCACGCTGTTTATAAGGCCTACGTGATTGTCTGCCTGTTGTTTTGCTTTTAATAAGTGACTGGTTAATATGATTGGGAGCAGTTTTACAGTAAAATGAAGATAAGGACTCTATTTCTCTCTCTTATTTAGTTGGATAACTTGGAGTTTGATGGGGAAGAGATCAGCGGTTTGGCCCGATGCCCGTTTGACGCCAAGCAGACGAACGTTGCCCTGTTTGCTGGTATGATGTTGTTGTATGCATTTGTGATTTTTATTTAATTTATTTTATTTTTCTTAAATGTTGTATATATAGTATTTATAGAGTTTTAGCTTGTAGTTTTAATTACTTTTTCTTATTTGTAAGTCGCTTTGGATAAAAGTGTCTGCTAAATGACTAAAAGTAAAGTAAAGTAAAAGTATGAGAGCTGTCAGGATAATGAGGAGGATGATGAATAACTTTGCCATGAATTTTAAAGGTTTTGGATAAAATTAACGCTCCAATGAGAGCCGAGACTGAGGTTGCACATAAATCAGATGCCACGAGAACGTCCTGTCTTCACGCCAGCTCTTTTAGTATAGGCTACAGACAGGAACGGCACAACCTGGCGAGAATTAGTACACTTTGATACCACACATGCATCTGAATGAGTCTGTACAGGCCACATACTGCAAAAAAACTCTTAATCTGTATTTTTGTCTTGTTTGCTAGTTGCAAATATCAAAATATTTTTCTTTGTTTTAAGCATTACTCACTAAAGTGAATTAGATATATGGTTAAAACAATAACCTGTATTCATTATTATTATTATTATTATTTAGATAGCAGAATTTCTTTTTTTTCAGTACCTGGGACATATAAAAGAGAAGAATTCTGATTCTGATTCTGATATAAAAGAGCAGGTGCAAGGAAGTAAAAATTTAATATCTTGTTCATTATCTCTTGCATTTAAAAATGACCAGTGTTTTTTTGTTTTTTTCGTTTGGTCTAAATAGACCTTTCCTCTGAGATTTGTTTCGCTTTTCTGTTTCGTTCTTGGTGTGAATAGGCGTTTAGTGTTCTGCAAATGTGTGCTGAATTCCAAGTACATTGCTTGAATTGTATGTAGTTGCGTAATGATGCTGAAGTGTGTTTTAAGCTCACATATTTATGTCATAGATGGTAAACTGTACTCAGCGACGGTGGCAGACTTCCTGGCCAGCGATGCTGTGATTTATCGCAGCATGGGAGATGGTTCTGCTCTTCGCACCATCAAGTATGACTCCAAGTGGTTAAAAGGTACAGAAACTCTCGCTTGTCTGCTTAACGTACATGCTAGTCAGCATTTTATGCAAACCTTGTTGAACCCAGTACACATCTGACCTATAACTTGAACCGTACCTTAAAGAAATGAGTCGGTGTGGGAGAACAGAAAATGGCGGTTGTTGATGTAAAATCCAGCTTCCTGTGGCACAAACTAGGTCAACACTCAGCCATTCCAACAAAAACGCATCAAAATTTAACTTGAGGTCAGCGGCGGGGATGCTAATGCTTCTCTCTCTTTCTCTTCCAGAGCCACATTTTCTCCACGCCGTGGATTATGGGGATTTTGTCTACTTCTTTTTCAGAGAAATCGCTGCTGAGCACAACAACTTGGGAAAGGTATGACTCGCAATGTAATGCACAATGCTAACATTGCTACAGATGTTCACAAAACACACACAAAAAGTAATGTACCATGGTATTAGTGATGGTATCAGATGGTAATACCATGGTTTCTGAGCTGTATTAATGTAGTTCTGATTTGTATGTTAATGTAGTATTCATAGGCATTTATTTAGAGATTAATGTTTGTCCCAGAGGGTCAATATATCATCCATTGCCTCAGGATTTGCTTTAAATTGGCCTATATAACGACTTCTTTATACCACAGACTAATGAATATTTAAGTTTAGTTAATATTGCAATCAACACCTGCATCGAGAGCAGGTTTTACAGTAGTGAATTTTAAGATGGTTACATGGTGCTAATTCAAGCCCTCTAGCACACTGCAGTTTTGTTCTAAGATAAAAAAATAAAAATTTCTTGCGTATATTTAGATTCAACCTAGCCACTGGGGAGATAGTTCTATTATTTAGAGAGCGATGCTGAGTTTCTCCCGCTATTTTTCTCTCGCTGCAGGCGATTTACTCCAGAGTGGCTCGGATCTGTAAAAATGACATGGGAGGGTCTCAGCGGGTGCTGGAAAAACACTGGACATCTTTTGTTAAGGCTCGCCTGAACTGTTCCGTTCCTGGAGAATCGTTTTTCTACTTTGACGTCCTCCAGGCTATTACGGATATCATCGACATTAATGGGGTGCCTTCTGTGGTTGGAGTTTTCACCACCCAGTTGAACAGGTAAAGCTTGCCACAATCCTTTCCACAAAATCTTCACATGGAAACAGGCTGAATAGCGCTAATGCCATGTGATGTTTCTGACTTATTCAGTATCCCTGGCTCTGCGGTGTGTGCGTTCTCCATGGTGGACATTGAGAATGCATTCCATGGCCGTTTCAAAGAGCAAAAGACGCCAGATTCAGTGTGGACGCCATTTCCAGAGGAGAAGCTGCCAAAGCCCAGGTTGGTGCACGCACTAGTGCGTGATGGGCTAATCATTGTGACATTAATAATTAACAAGCGATAATTGGACATGCTGCATATTTAACCTGTGTGTGCAGTGGCCATATGGAGGCGGGTATAGATTTACAGGCATGTGGCACATGGCTCTGCCCTCTTTCCCTCAACCAGAACTGCATGTGTGTGTGTTTTGTCTTTTCAGACCTGGCTGCTGTGCGGGACATGGTTCTGCAGAGTCTTACAAAACCTCAATCGAGTTTCCAGACGAGACCCTTCAGTTCATTAAGTCACACCCACTCATGGACGCCTCAGTCCCCTCCATTGGAGACGAACCGTGGTTCACCAAAACAAGAGTCAGGTACGGACACAGTGCCACCATTCAGGCCAGTCTGAAAAATCCATCAGAAAGAAATCTAATACTAGCACAGATTTTTACATAAAAACATATAATTACAATACAACACACTGAACAGTTTGCCATCTTGACCCAATGTCAGCTGTTAAATAAGTATCGGGTAAACATTTTATAACCCTCCCAGCAAAGAGCGTTGGTTTCACATTCTAAACAACTGGCACGCCTAATTTAACTAGCTCAGGTCTTGATAGATGTCACGTTTCAACATGTTTTGTCCTGTGTCAGCTCAAGTTAAGCTGTTGTAAATTAGGCGTCTCCTTGCAACTGAAAAGCGGCCCTGTTTTTCCTTTGTCTTTGTAGGTACAGGCTCACGGCACTCGCCGTTGATAACACTGCAGGACCCCAGAAGAATTACACGGTGGTTTTCATTGGCTCTGAGGCAGGCATGGTCCTAAAAGTTCTGGCTAAGACGTCCCCACTGTCTTTGAATGACAGCATCCTATTAGAGGAGATCGATGTTTTCAACCAAGCCAAGTATGTTCTCATCCTATAATTATCTCATGATTAGTCTCTAGGCACATTCTCTTTGACTTTAAATTGTGGGAAACTTATTTGTAGACACCAGAGTCATTTTATGAAGCAGTCTTGGCTATTTGCTCAGAAATGAGTCCCAAATTGTGACCTGAATGAATGTTTTGGATCCTTTGAGATGAGATTAGATCTGTTTAATGTGAAAGCGAAATGTTTTCACTCTCCCTCATCAGTGTGTGGGGTTTTTGTTATCCTTCTGCTGAACTGTGACTGAAGAAAACAGTGACTGACGGATAGATCCGATAACATGTGATTTATCTGTTCTTCACCATCTTCCTCCGTCTGTTCTGTTTTCCTCCCAGGTGTTTATCCAGCAATGAGGACGATCGGCGAATTCTGTCTTTCCATCTAGATAAAGACACCCACACACTCTATGTGGCCTTTTCCAGCTGTGTGGTCAGAATACCACTCAGCCGCTGTGAACGACACAGTTCCTGTCAAAAGTGAGTCCTGAATGCAACACTGTTTATACAGGCAGCAAAATAATTTTTTTTTGGCATATGCAATTCAAGTATGTTTAATTTTTGTAGTCTGAACAGCACAAAACCTCTTTAACCATTGTGTAGTGTGTTTATTTTCCATATTGTGTTGGTATAAACAATATTTTTGGTGTGTTGCAGGTCTTGTATTGGATCTAGAGACCCCTACTGTGGCTGGATGTCACATGGAGCTTGTGAGCGCATTCCTGCAGCTGTGCAGTAAGTCAATCACAAAAATATTCAGATTTAACTAGAAAATGCAAGGAGGACATACTGAGAACACTAAACTGAACAATCATCACTGGCAACCGATTTTCTACAAAACTGAGCTAGATTCTTTCTTCTTCTCACTTAACAGTTATCATTTCCACTTTTCTTCATGAAACATATATTTTATATTTTGATACCTGCTGTTTAAAAAAAAAAAAAAGGCAATACAGTATATATTAATGATGATGGCCAAAACTTGCATCCTAAGTACAAACGCAATATCTTATTACTCTTTTTCCTGTTTTGCAGAACTGGTTATGAGCAAGATGTTGAATACGGCAACACAGCTCACCTCGGCGATTGTCATGGTGAGCTCATCAACACGTGCCCCTTTTCAGAAACATTAGTTAGAAGTTGTGACGTCAATAACCCCCTCACACTCTCAGCTGACTGAAATTAACACATATGACACAAACATCATACTAATTTCTCTGACAATTAAACACTCACATGTTTGCACATACATTGTGTAGGCTCCCGCCTTAACATTACAGAAAGTGAAAGAGCGTTACAGCGTAAACCAGAGGAAAACAAACACTTTTTTATTATTTTGTAATTTAATAAAAACTATTTTAGCATTTTTATAATTTCAGACTTTTATTTTTGTTATTTTATACTGATTTCCTGTTCCTTTAATTCTTTTAGAATTTTTGGCCACTACATCAGCGCCAGAGTTCAAATCATATGGCGACCCAACCTCTGGTTAGTTTCCTGTACTGCACTGATTTCATTCCTTGAGTTCATCTTTCTCCCTTTCTTTTCTCCTCTACTGCTGCACCTACCCTTATTCCTGTGCTTTTCATCATATTATCATTGAGAGGCACCTGATCTCTCAGCACCAGCTTGTCCATCATTTCATTCATTCATACTTTCGTTCTTGCATGGATATGTGCTGCCTCCACCTTATCATCTCCCTGGACTATATTGTCGTCTCCTCATTCTATTAGAGATAATCTTCATCCTTTCCCTCCTCTCAGGCTGAAATTTTCCTTACCTGAGACTCTGCACAGCCATTACTTCCCTGTAATGGTTCATAACATCAGAGTCAATCTCTAAAAAATTGCCTCAATGAATCCTATAAACTGACATATGACATCCTGTCAGTATGCACTAACCCCAATCGTTACGTTGCGCCTATCATGGGCTCAGTTTCTATAACAGTTTGTTTGTCGCTACAGACATGGAGTTGCCATCATCGTCAGTCACAGTGCCCGCGACCTCTGAACCCATACAATCACCCCAAACCATCCCCACTCAGATTCCCCAACTCTTTGGCTCACGGAAATTTGTGCTCCAAGATGACCCAGCCACTTCACGTTCTGTTGAGCATATACCAGGTGTGCTGGAGGGTAAGGCCTTGACCAGAGCACTCTGCACTGCTGCATGGAATTCTAGGTAATAGCTGCTATTAGTGCTGCTAGTCTACTGAGAGAGTGCATACATCTCTGATAGCAGCCCATTCCTTACCAGAATGGCATGATAAGCAATACTGCAGTCAGTCACACTACATTAACAAAGTAGGGATGCAGACTCCGAGTGCAAGTGCTCTTGAAAACTTTCGGGTCAGCACAATGCCTAGTTGTCTTGAAGTGTATTGAGATGATACAAGCAGCTATACTTAGATTCCATCAGCGTATAAAGCTTTTTATTTTTATTTTTCCCTACTTTTATAAATCTTTTATGTTACTATTATTTGTCCTCCATGTTTAACTTTATTTTATATATATATATTCGTTTAATGCATTTTCTTTGACATTTTTTGTTCAATCTGTCTTAAATGGCTACATCTTTATCTTCTTTCATCCTTTTCTTTCTCTGCCCATGGTTTTGGGTTTTAGGAAATCTTCCAAAGGCCTTGCCACTAAGCAACACTTTTAAGCACCTCTCGAGCAACATTATTCACCAACTAACTCTTTCGAATATATGCCGACACTAACAACACTCACCCCCGGGTACTAAACAAAGACAGCGGGCTTAATTCTCTTTGGGAAAGCTCTCATGTAAAACAACAACATACTAACTCACCTGATACTGCAACCCATGTGCAATAAAATGTTCCACCACACCTCTTTACTAATTTGCCTCCTTTACTAATATAATAACAGGATATCTCATTGTATTTTCTGAATTTCTTGCTAGGTAGATTTAATTAAAAAGCTTCTAAAATGCTGGAAATAACAGTTGTATGCTTTCGATTCACACCAAATTGTTGAGCATCCTTTGCGGGGGGGAAAGGACTTTTTGCTTAAAGAGAGAGTTGTTCAGTGATCAACTGTGCGAGTGAGTTAACATGGTGTTTGGCTATCTGTGTTGCAGGTGTGTGGGAAATACAAGCAGGTGAATCTAACCAGATGGTGCATATGAATATCCTTATCTCCTGTGTGTTAGCTGCATTCCTGCTCGGTGCATTCATCGCTGGCATGGTCGTTTACTGCTATAGAGATGCTTTCCTTCGCACTCCACGCAAGATCCAAAAAGATGCAGAGTCAGCACAGTCATGCACTGATTCCACTGGCAGCTTTGCCAAGCTAAACGGTCTGTTCGACAGTCCTGTGAAAGAGTACCAACCCAATATGGATACTCCCAAACTTTACACCAACCTGTTGAGCAATGGGAGGGAGGTGCCAACCACCGGAGACACTAAGACGATGCTCTTGAGTGGGCAGCCACCAGAACTAGCAGCACTGCCTACACCCGAGTCCACACCAGTGCTGCAACAAAAGAGCCTTCAGCCAATTAAGAACCAATGGGAGAGAGCTCATGGAAAGATAAGTGGCTCCCGTAAAGATGGGCCACCCAAAAGCCAGCAGTACCTTCCTTCCAGTCCCCCACCCCATTCCACTGTCAGCAGCCCCCACATCCCCAGTGCTGTGGTACTGCCCAATGCCACACATGAGAACAGGGCAGCCTTCAGTACTTCTGAAGGGCCTCAGGCAGAAAAGAAGATCCAGAATAGTGATCAACATGGTTCCAAATCTGGCCGTAAAGACCAGCGGCGTACTGTGGATGCCAAGAACACACTGAATGACCTATTGAAGCACCTGAATGAAAGCAACCCCAAGGCTATCATGGTGGAGATGCCCAAATCCCGACAGCACCTAATGCTGGAACCCATTGTAAGCCCAACGGAGATTCCACCCAAAGTCCCAAGCCGAGAGGCCTCCTTGTACTCTCCCTCTTCCTCTTTACCCAGGAATAGCCCAACCAAGAGACTGGATGTGCCAACTACACCAACATCGCCCACAGGGCAGATGGGCACTCTCGAGAGACAGCGGTATCACCGCAGTTCATCCCAGCGACACTCCATTTCCTCGCCGCCCAAAGGGCTGCACTCACCTGGCGGGGTAATAGTGTCCCGGCAACCTAGTTTGAACAGAGGTGGGTTCATGGCCCCAACCCCTACCCCACCCACTAGACTAGACTCTCACGGGGTACCAATGGCTATGACACCTTCCATGTCCCGGCAGAGCAGCTACAGTGGTCATGGGTCTTTACCACGAACATCCATCAAACGGACAGCATCGTTAAAGCCCGATGTGCCAGCCAAACCCAATGGCTTTGCACCACAGACTGCACAAATGAGGGCTGTAAACAAGTATAGCTACTGAAATGCTTAGCAGGATCTTACTCTATGAATGGACAGTGGGAGTAAAAGTGTTTGGCCCGCAGAGATATGGCGTGCCAGTCTCTGTTCCCTATGAAGGGAAATGAATCGGATGCCAGAGCTTCTGTTTCGGGTAGTTGTGCTATTTCTCAATGACGTTGTCCTGTCACGCTTGAGTGGCGGCAGGGACGCCTGGGGTCATAGGTCACAGCTGACATGCAGCATAAAGCAGCTGCATAGTTGCTGCGGCTATCGGGCAGCGTATGCTCCCCTATGCACTGTTCTCCCCATCAATGTGAACCATATTTGTTAGACTGTTTGGAAAATATGATATTCTTGCTTGGATATCTCTCCAGAAGACAGACAGAGTGAAAGGGACATGTTGCGTGTCTGTGTTTGATTAGTCCCTGGGGCTAACCAGTGTGCATTCATTGACCATGTTTTTTTTTAGTAAACTGAGAACAAGCTTGAGTCATCGCTGTCATTAAACTAAATCCCATTTAAGGTGCATTAACATCAGATGTGTTTGGACACAGAAGTCAAGACATGAATTAATAATTTCTGCGTGCAAAAGAAATGTCCAGGGCTCCTGCTTGGACTACTGATTTTAAAACTCACAGGGTAAAAGTGCCCTCAACATTTGTGCTGCTAAGTGTAGACAGTGACAATGTTTAACAGACTCCAGTGTGGCATTCCATGCAACAGTTCTGTGTGTCAAGCTGCATCAAGCTTTTAAACCCACAGGCTCAGCACAGGATCACGCTGGTCAAATGTACATTATTCTCTTTGGTCATTTTTAGTTTCAGAAAATCACTGGGAATCTTGTAATCCCATAAAGTCAACTTTCAGCTATGATGTAAGGCAGATCATTGATTAACCTCTCTCCTTTCCTACATGCCAAGTACTGCTGTTGGGTCTATGAAGTGCAAGACCATTTTTGTCTCCTTTTACGTTCTTGAATATTTCTTGCAGTTTAAACCATTTCAGAAAGCTTACTTTTTGATTCCTGGGCAAAGTATTACATAAAACTGCAAACAGCACATTCCTTACTACAAACCACTTTTCAGCTCTGTGACAAAACCCAACTTCAGCTCCATACATTGTTTAAAAGAACAGAGGCCTCAATTGCATACTCACTATAAGTGTACAGTCACTGCAATACCTACCAGTGTGTCTTGCAGAGTCGTGCCAGTGATCGAGTTATTGTGAATATACAACTATTTAAGTGTGGATATTTTCAAGGTAAGTTTACCTGGATCAGTATATCTGTGTGCCTTATTAAAGTAATGAGAGCGCAGTTTGGTTTTCCACATTGCACTAACATCAAACAAATAATTTTTGGTTGGATATGAGCAGAGATGCAACCCAAGGGTGAAATGTTAGGAAACGGTCATTGCAAAATCCATACCAACTGACCAGTAATCTGAATATCTGGAGTGGGGGCAGGTGCATCCCCTCAATATTTTCAGTGGTTACGGCCCTGGATGGGAAGACCATAATATGGCTGGACCTGCCATTTTATTCTTATGCATTTCTGGAAGGTGCTAATTTGCGATGATGCCATGCCATGTAATGAATGTATTGTAAATCTAAAATGTATATAACCTGACTCTCAGCTCACTATATTTCACAACATTTAATGGGGTCAAATCGAAATTTGAGTGTTTTTAGAGAGGGTCATCTACGATTAGAGACTCAAAGTTTGTTTGAAATTATTGGGAATTTCAGTATATTGAGGGGAAACTTGCCTGATCAAGCCCAAAGCTTCATGTTTGTTTACATGTTCTGATTGTATTAGAGCAGCTGAGCGGAGACTGGCGTTACTGGCTTGGCGCAATCATCCACGCTGGCTAAAGTTCAGTTTTTATCATTAAGAGAGAGATTGATCCTGCCGTGTGCTTTGTTTTCGGTTTTGGCCTGTGTTGGACTCTGTGCCTTGTATATTTGCAATATCCATGACCTTCACAACTTCAAAAAAAAAAGCCTTTAAATACAAAGTTCAGGAGCAGTAGCCGCTCAATACTACTACTCTATGTGCAAAGAAACCAGACTGGTCTTTATTTTTAATACTGTGCAAACATTGGCAGTTGGAATACAGCTTTTCTTTTCTGGAATATTTTAATGTGTAGATATTGTAAAGCTGTACTGTGAAAGTGTAAATAATTACAGTCATTGTTTAAGAATATTTTTGTTGACTTTTTTTTAACACGGCATGTATAGTTTAAATAAAATATTACAACCCATGCACCAGAAGAAAAAAAAAAAGTTTTTCTTTCCCTTCCTCTTTTTTTCCCTCCTTTTTTTTCTTTCCTTCTTTGTTAATTAAGAATGTCACAACACATACTTGTAAGACAGATGATAATATAATATGCATCCATGGTTCTTGGGATATTCAAGAACCATGGGATTTGTCATCCCTGATGTTAAAACCAAATGTTCATATTTGGGTGGATTCAATTCAAATTTTGTGAAATGCAAATATTTTGCAAATAAACACTGAACTCCAACACACGCTGACAATCCTTCTGCATGCTGAATCTGTGGGCTGCACGACTGATGCTTTTATCGTCTTCACTGATGAGAGACTTAGCACAGACTTTATTTTTAGACCCTTGTTTTGAATCTCGGTGGAGAATAAGCCCCATGTCACCCCCCCCCCCCAACCATCCCGCATTGGAAATCCTCCAAGTATTGTAAGCTGAGCAACAGGAACCAACATCTTCTTCCACTGGCGCATGACGACCGCTCACACACACACACACACACTGATGGCATCAGGTATCCAAGATCGTATGAGAGACTTCTCTAGAATTTCAGTAGTGGCCAATCTTTTGAATGTTTATGTCAGACACGTCTGGGCTGGTATATTCAAGAATTTACCACAGAATGTTTTTAGTTATGGTTAAGATAAATAAAGTGGAAAGTTTGTCCAAACAGCCGATGAAATTACAATAATCATAACTTAATAATTTTTAAGTTATATTTTTGGCCTTTTTGTGCCTTCATTGGATAAGACAGTACAGATCAAACAGGAAAGCACAAACAGTCTGTTTATAAGCAAAAACAGTCCAAAACAGATCTAAACAAATATGTTTGTTGATTTTGATGTGAGGACAAGAGGAGATCAGCTTTTTTCACTGGAGGATGAATTATGGATTACATACTGGTATCTTGACCAGAAGCATCGGTTTAAAGTTAAAATGCGCTTAATAATGTTTTGTTTCTTACAAACAGGCATGTTCCTTTTACAAGATGTTATTTGAATTACGACAGTGTGTGGGTTCCTTCTGGATTATTGGGATGTTTTTATCAGATGTTTGGACTCTCATTCTGCCGGCATCCATTCACTGCAGAGGATCCATTGGTGAGCAAGCGATGTAATGTTAAAGTTCACCAAATCTGTTCCAATGAAGATTGAATTCCCTGAGGGTGACTACATTTTCAGCAAATTTGCATTTTTTAGGTTAACTATTCTTTATAAAATTTCAGAGAAATAGCTCACTTCCGTTTTGCAGAATAAGCTGGAAAGCCATATCAAACTGTATCTGATTCTGGGCAAGAATTGCAGTTTTGTGCAGTTACAGTTTGGGATTGTGGACATTGTGGTCTAAGGCTAATGTTCCAAGCATGCTAAAACCATCTTATGGAATCAGCATCTCTAAATTCATCAACTTCAAAGCAACACTGTTAAAACTATGAAAAATGTACATACTGTAAAGAGACTATAATATATCATTAGCTAACTAGTTTTGGATGACCAGCTAACAATCTAAATACTTCCCTAAATAACAGCCATGTAGCTGCTTTTCAAAGTACTGAATCTTGTAAGTATTTTAGAGGAGTGCACTTGAATGGAAATAAAATAATAGGTTAAATGGTGAGAAATCACAGCTATTCTCTGTAAAGGGGGTTTGTGTGAACTGTAATTACATCAGCCAGCGGGGGAATATTTCAAAAAGCACTGCCATCTCTCTTACACACAAACACACACACACACAGTCCTCAGGCTTATGGGCTTTGATTCATGGTGTTGTCATTGTACCTGCAGACCAAGCATTGTTAATGGAGTCTGACCAAACACTCCAGACACATACACACATAAAAGTCATTTCTCACCATTTAACATGAACACAAAAGCACCTTGAGTTAGACATTCATCATTATTTTCACCTCAAATTTAAGATTTTGAAGCTCAGGGATGTGAGGAGGGAACAAAAGACGCTTAGTACCAGAACACCCCGGATCTCACAGCTTTAAATGTGAGCTATTAATAATGCAGTTGTCACATCAAACCCATTCCTTTCCTCTTGCTGAGTCACTAATAATCTGTGTGAGGACCATAAATCTCAAAAAAATGTTACAATGTTTGGAACCCAATACTGTTGAAGAAAAAAAGTCAAGGTTTTGCTGGGTAGCACAACCCTGTTTGCCCCTGCTGGTAGATGCTGTAACTACCCCATCTGGCTGCATTGAGTATTTTTTTGGATGAGAACTCTGATGCTATATTTATTTATTTTTTGCAAGCAACTTTTATAATATAATGACATATTAATATACAAGTTGCCAGTGCAGTTATTTTTACAGGGCTCTTAAAAGCATGCGCTTTTTTATGTATGCTGTCTTTGACATCACAGCTCTGGATAGTGGCTAGTAAAGAATTGTGTGTGTATTTGTGGCTTGTGATTGGCTTAAAACAAGCAGGATACAGAACTGAACACCCAAAAGATGGCAGATTTCAAATCATACATTCAAGGCTGCATGGCCATCCAAGCAACTATCATTGAAATGACCATGCTAACAGATAACTTGTATCAAATATTATTTAGACTTTCTTGGTTAAGAACTATGAGTTTGTTTGATTTATTAGCGTCATTAGTTCCTAAATCAGATTAAACTGACCGTGCTGCAAGTTTAGGCTATAATTTTATACTCTATTTGATGTGAACAAAACCTGAAATGAAATGACACTATTTTTGTCTGTAGAGCTACTTTATAGCTGAATAAGATTTGTTTCATAACTGATGAATTTTGCAACATCAACACTGTTATTGAACCGAACTGAATCACTTGAGTTGAATAATGACACTGTTGCCTTCTGTAGAGCTGTATATAACTGAATTGAACTTGCTTCATAATTGACGAACAGAGTTACTGAACTAAATTGAAACAACACTGAACTTACCCGAGCTGAATAGTAGTTATTTAGTTCCTAGAACCATTAATAAAACCAAATGCCTTCAACCTGTATTTAAAAAAAAAAAAAGGATTCTTGATCTTAGCACAGGTAGATACACGCTACGGGTAATCCCACATTCCTCCTAGAAAAATGCCGTCATCCTCTGTGAGGAGTTTATCCAAGGGAAGAATGTTTGGACATGCAATTTCACTGATATGACCTCTAACTGAAACCTCAACTAATCAATGTCCCATTCAACACAGTGCTCCATGCATTAAAAGCCAAATGCAGGCCTGAGGGGGTTTAAATGGGCCTAATTTGAGACATCTGATGTGAGACAGACATCAGATGGCTGTTTGTGAGGCAAAGCTGTCCTGTCTTTGTTAGCACAAGTGGCTCTTCATTTGCTTTTAGCAGGCATTCTAGAAGAATCACACCCTTTAAAAAATCTCACTCTCTCTCTCATACACACACATACTGTGGTCACTACATTTCCTCACACAGAGCTGTGGCAAATTCCCAGAGAGGCCCAGCTCTAGAAAGCCACATTTATATGCAGTCTCCATCCCCGCTCACTCTTTCACTGTTACGGTCTCTCTCTTTGGAGCAAGGCGTTCCACATCCTTTGCATTCACACATTCCTTGGTGTTTGCTGCTCTCAGATGCTCTTGTGTGTTTGAACATCCCCATAATGTTATACAGGGCAACTGGGATCCCTGGGATATGATATTCCGAAAAGCAGACGGATAGAGAGAAGAGATAGGGTTTGTCTTTACAAATACAAGCTGCTCAAAAGGAACCCAAGGTCACCAAATTATTGTAAACCTGAAATAATTTAATTATTGTTACTGAGCTATATGGAGCCTAGGGGACATTTCCCATGTTTCCAAGAAGGTTGAGAATTGAAAAATGGTTCTTTTTCAAAACTGTGGAATTTAAAACAACAACAATCAAAAAACTGGAACCAATGATTTGCATGGTGTTTATTTCTGTTAGTGGTTCTGAATGAAACTCCCAAAGCATATTTTATGCCAAAATGAAGAAAATTAAGCCTTTTTAAGACATGAAAATCTTCTATTATGACATTAATTTCATGAGAATTATAAAGGGACCCTGTCATCATTGTCTCCCCCTCCTGTGGTTCCAAACCCATAAGACTTTGGTTAATCTTCAAAGACAAGAGAGGTTTCTGTCCCTCCATTGAAAGTCTAGGTAATAAAAACGTAAAATTTCCACAAAAAAGGTTATAAAATTTATGAATCAAGCAGATTTATTTGATCTAAATAATTTTGAGTGAACTGTCCCACATTTTCCCTGCAAGTTCTGATTATTGCAATTTTGCAATTACAAAACGTGCTCTCTTTACTGTAATGCAATCTATCTAGCTCAGCAGCTGAGGCATAAATTTAGCAAGTTTCACTGAAATTTGACGAACAGAAAAAGAATGAGTACCTGAACAAAGTATCAAAAGTTGCAGTGAGTATTTTATGTGGCCACTCGTCCTCATGAACTTCACCAGTTTTGTACATTTGAGCTTTGAGATGTTACTCCACTCTTCCAAGACACTTGAAAGTTCCTGGACACTACTGGAGGGACGCATGGTTACATGTTGTTTGCCACTGCAAAGACGTGCAAAAGCTGTCCTTCTTGTCTCCCTGTAGCATTGTCTTATGTGTTTTACAATGCAGACATTGCAGTTTATTGCTCTGGCCACATATGCAGACCTCATGCCTCCCTGCAGCAGGACTATGGCATGTTCACACAGGTGATCAGGGACCATGGGCATCTTATTTCTTGGGTTTTGAGAGTCAGTAGAAAGGTCTCTTTACTGTCTTAAGTTAGTGTAACTATGGCCTTAATTGCCTACCGCCTGTAAGCTGTTAGTGTCTGTTCCACAGGTGCATGTGCAATAACTGTTTATGGTTCATTGAACAAGCATACAAAACATTGTTTAACCCCTTTCCAATAAAGATATGTAAAGCTAATTTTACAAAGGATTTTGCCAAATTATATTTAAAATACAGCATCTGAAAATATCTGTTTCTTTTATTGCCGAGTTGTAATTATTTAAATAATTAAAATTGCAAATGGTAGGCTTTATAGCACTGAACACTACATTTAATTTGTGTGCTGATTAAATTTAATTTGTGCACTGATTTTTGTGTCCAGACAAGGTGATATTTATAATAGTATTACAGTAATGAGAATAAGTGGGTTTTTTTCACATGACAGTTTCCTTTTCTTTCTTTCTTTTTTTTCTGAAATGAAATTTGTCCTAAATGTTTCTTCATTACATTCACACTTTTACTGGAATAAATGCAACATAATGTCCTCCAACCCCTTAAGCTGCAGTTTTGACAAATGTCTAAAGTCTTTTCTCAGTGATTAGAAAGTAGCAATTACCCTGTGCTGCACAAATTCCTTCCTCTCTGTCTTTTATGAGAAAAGGTATCATTATCATTTGGCCTGTTCTCTGGGAAAGGTGTCTACAACACACTCCATGGTCTTCTAGAAAATATTTTTTCCAATGAGAAGTATTTTAAAATGCACCGCCACCTAACATTCAATAAATTCACGAACATTCAGTCAAAGAATAACAAGCACATATTATATTAACTATAAGGATATTTTAGTAATTTCAGTAGATTATTAAGATAGACTGCACACTGTATGTTCAAGGTACAGGTACATTCAGTTCATGCTTTTTAAACTGATTTTTCAAAAAACACAAAAAACACTTTCCCCTGAACTAAAGTATCTCTTGTAATTTGAATTTAATCTATCAGCATGCTCCACTCCATTTTTTTGAAGGAATAGCCACCTGTCATTGTTCCAAACTTGCATGACTTTCTTACTTCTATGGAACACGAAAGAATGTAAAAAAAAAAAAAAAAAAACTCACAGGCAATGGGGATCAGGGTTGTCAGGCTCCAAGAAAAGTTTGGAATTACATGAGGGTAAGTGAAGACAGACTTATTTATTTTCATTTCAAATTTTTACTCATTTATTTAACATTTTTTATGATTGATTATGATGTGTGATGTTAAAGACACATTAACTCAGCATTTCACACTGGTGTTGCAAGGCTGCAGACTGGAAGTGACGATGTCGGACCACATTTTTTAGAGGTTTTCAAATATCATTAACACGTGCAGATAAAATTGTGACTGGTGTCAGCAAGCATCAAAAAAGGATCAAGGTGCGGTCACACTTGACTGTGTTCTATTCAATTTCATTCATATGCATACAAATACAGAAGAGTGTAAACTACTCCTTTAAAACGGTGAAAAACGTTTGACCAATAGAGGATTTATTCAGAATTAATTATGAAAAAAGCCATAAAGTGTTACAACATATCCCGTTACCCATATTCATGTAATGGTTGCTGTGCTCTAAGGAGGCACACGACGCATGAGTAGTCCAATAACAGTCTTTTATTATAATCCACAAAGCAAACACAAGGAATCAAGGAGCTGGGGTAGCACAACATGTAGAATAAAATACAAATAATAGCAGACAGGGAACTAAGGAACAGACAGGGCTTATAAACACAGGGACTAATGGGATAATTAATGACACAATAGGTGGGAACAATTAACTGATCAAGACACAGGCAAAACTAGGTCACGGGGATCAAAGCAAAACACAACAGAAACGTGACATCTCACCCCCTCCTGGAATGGCGCGTCTTCGCACTGACAAAAGCAGTTCAACAGAGGAGGGAGGGTGGGGCTTCAGGAGGCAGGCGTGGGGCAGGTGAGGGGCAGGCAATAGGAAAGGGGCATAGTTCATAGGGCCAGGGCGAAGTAGATGGAGGGAGGAGCCAGGGAGGAGCCCGGAGCTGGAGGAGCCAGGTGGAGATCCAGAGGCCAGCCAAGATAGCAGCCCACGGTGGAGTCAACGGCGGGAGGAGCCATGGTGAAGAAGGGGCCAACAACACTAGAGGGCCGACTGACGGAGACTGAGTCGCTGGAGGAGGAGACCAGGATAGAGACGGAGAGCCGCAGAGCCAGGGTGACACAGAGGATCCGGAGGGCCAAGGCGGAGCTGGTGGCTCAGACGACCGAGGTGGAGGTGGGGATCCGGAAGAGCGCAACGGAGCTGGAGCGACTGAGGACGAAGGCGGAGCCGAATTAGAAGGAGGAGCCTGACAGAGCCAGAGGGACGGAGTGATGAATCGAAGCCGGAGGAGTGGAGTCCCGAGGCGGCGGATGGTCAATGACTGACCAAGGCGGAGCCGGAGGGATGAGGGAGCCCGGTGGAGCCAGTGGGATGACGGGCCACGGTGGAGACGAGGGAGCTAGGAGTCAAAGCGGAGCCGATGGGTCAAAGGACCGAGGTGGAGTCCAGGAGTTGGAGGCTGGAGGCGGAGACAGGGGATCCTCATGCATAGGCAGAGCGGGAGACTGGAAGTCCCAAGGCGGATCAGAGTGCCCAAATTGCATTGACTGAGGGTGAGCTGAGGGACTGATAGGCACCAGCGGAGATAGGGCTGAGGAAATGGCTGGTTTTAGGAGAGGAGGCATGAGGGGGAGGCTGGGAGGGAACACAGGAGAACAGGAGCTAGGCGGAACCAGTGGAGACGCAGGATATTCAGGGCTGGGCGGAACCAGCGGAGACACAGGCGATTCAGGGCTGGGCGGAACCAGCGGAGACACAGGGGACATAGGAGACTTAGGAGACGTAGGAGAGTTGGGCATTACCTCCCCAAACCAGTCTAAGTCTATTTGAAAAATGCCCATTAGTTCCTCACAATATCCAGTGGCCAGTTGCAGCTCACCCTCAGTGGCGGGAGTGTGGGCGGGGCTTCCCTCCAAGCCCTCGATCTCCACCAAAACTCCCTCAGGGACGGGCGATGATGCCTGCACACACACCTGGTCAGAACGATCTTGAGGCTCAGGCTCCGGGTCGATGATAGGTTCAGTCGTGGTCTTGCACGCTGGCTTTGTTTGTTGGGCCCAGGCTCTCCGTCTGCGGTGGTGTCAGGCAATTGCTCCATGCCGCTGAATGATCGCTGGCTGGTCTCTGGGTTGGGAGTGGGGCAGGAGATGTCCTCCTCGGCAGGGCAAATGGAGAAAAACAATACATTTTTCTCCAGCCCCCACTCCACAAAAGCGGCGAAATTCTCCTGGGGACCGTTCCCAGGGAGGCATGCCTTGGATCCAGATAGTGAGTTTGGCACGCCAAATACAAAAAGTCTCTGGTGTGATACTCCAGGGAACGGTCTTCCTGCTCGAGGCAGAGGAGCTGGACGGCTGGCAGGTCCATTCCGGGAGAGGGGAGGAAAAAGAAACAAAAGAAAAGGAAGTAAAACGCCGCTATAATCATTCACTTGAGGGTCTGCTATTCTTTAACGGTTGCTGTGCTCTAAGGAGGAGCACAACGCAGGAGTAGTCCAATAACAGTCTTTTATAATAATCCACAAAGTAAGCACAAGGAATCGAGGAGCTGGGGTAGCACAACATGTAGACCAAAATACAAATAATAGCAGACAGGTAACTAAGGAACAGACAGGGCTTATAAAAACAGGTACTAATGGGATAATTAATGAAAAACAGGTGGGAACAATGAACTGATCAAGACACAGGCAAAACTAGGTCACGGGGAGCAAAGCAAAACACAACAGAAACGTGACAATTCACTGCAGGGTCTGAAGTAATTGCACAAGTTTTACCACACCTTCAGATTTGTGCCACTTCCATCCTGTAGTGTGAACCTGTTTTAAAAAAAGTGAGATCACAGTTAGTACATAGGTGTTTATTATCCTTTTGTTTTGGCGTAGATCCTCAAGTGGTCACAATGTGACTGGCTTGTGCTATTATTTTCCTCACGTTGTGGATCTCAAAGTATGGTATACACATTTCAGGCACGTCCACATAAGTAGAAAATAAAAGATTCATTCAAACATTGAACAGAACACCAAACCTTGACAATCATTAGAGATAGAAATGGGCAGATATAGATATTGATATACTGGAGACATGTTACATTAATATAATGTTCCAGTGCAAGTCTATGGGGCAAAGCATTTGTGAGGTTTAAAGCAAAATTGTCTTTCACAAGGCCTTGTCTGGACCATGGGATGATTTAAGGGAAAAAAATAAAAATGTAATATGTTAAAACTAAATTTATCAGTATGATATGTTAATCATACTCTAATAATATTCTCTAATATAACTCTATTTTTCAAAGTTGTAAATAAAACAAAGATTACTGGAGTAGGTTTTACAAGAAAATACTGTTTCAGTCTTTGTACTTTCAAATTTCACATTTAATTAAATGTGTCACTTACTGATTCTTTGTAATTATTTGTGAAATTTAATTTTAATTTTAAATAATACTCTTATTTTAGCTAAAGCACGTTTATATTATTCTAAATAATAATTTTGAATTTTCTAACCTAATTAAATGTTTTGTTTCATGTTTCACGTAGTAGAATGATTCATTTAATGGTAACACTTTACAATAAGGTTCATTAGTTATTAGTATTTAACTGTATTAGTTAACATGAACTTAATTCCAACATTTACTAATACATTATTAAAGTCAAAAGTCATATTTGTTAACATTAGTTAATGCACTGTGAACTAACATGAACATGCTGTATTTTCATAAACTAACATTAACAAAGATTAACAAATGACACCTTATTGTAAAATGTTACCCATTTAATTATGTGTGGCATTTCAGCACTCACACATATGCATGAACTCACACTTTTTCACCTAAAACTGGATGTGTGGTTGTTTTTTCCAGCAATATTCAGTTCATTTTTGTTTTTTTCTTTGAAACATTATTACATTAATACTGAATCAGAGTTTGACTGAGAAGCAGGTGACTTCAATGGAAAGTTGCTTTTTAGGCTTAGTGCTGTGTTAAAGTTAGGTTTCAGATGGATAATTAAAGCAACTAAAGTAATACAGCTAAGAACATACTATTTTTCTTTTCAATACTGTTTTTTTTTTTATATTCCCAATTTCCAAAAGCAGCAAAAATTAATTCAGGACTTTACTAGCTCCAGAAAAACAGGCGCTGAGATGACTTTGACACCCTTGCTTTAAGCCAATAACACATCATTCAAATGAAGTGTGTGTTAAAAGCACACAAGTTTACACTATATAATCTCACTTTTGCTAAACTGTGTTGATGGATTTTGTTTGTTGGTCTGCACAGGTAAAAATGCTTATACTTCACTTCTTACAGAGACTCAAAAGGAGCTCTAAAGACATATGTCATTATGGCACACACTCACCTGGGCCTGTCCCTGGGGCAGAGTGTGTGATAGTGCATGTGCGTGCTGTCGGGAGGAGGGTCACGGAAAATCCCAACCACAAAAAAGCATCCAGACAACACATGAACACCTGATCACTGTCATAACACACTACTCCCATCCCATCCCAAAACACAAACACGGCAATAAAAACACATTCACTGCAGAACAAAGGGCTTGCGTGTATGATTACATCTACAGACCCATAAACTCAATTACAGCATCAGCCTCCTCCGCACCCTGTGTTCAGTCACTGAACGTATAGCCTACATTAATAATCATGTGTTTAAGCTGCCAACATGATATATCAAACAGGGACAGCAATGTCCCCCATTATGAAACAAAATGGGAATATAATGGGAAAATATAATGCGATATATTAAATAATGTATTTCCATATATAGTGCTTATATTTTTTTTAATATACTACAATATATGCATGGACCATGTATGGCTATATATTGATACATATTTAAAATACATGCGATGAAAACAAAAACTGAATTACATAAGGTTGAACACATATTCATAAACTTTTTATCTCACTGTATTGTTTGCATAGTTATGCACGTCATATATGAAAATATGCGTGATGGTGTGAAGAAAAGTGTGTTTACCATAAAAAAAAAATCGAATGAAAAAATTATTTTTGGACAATTACGACAAGATAAGATTTGACATTTACAATTTAACAGATTAAGAGAATAAATATATAAACAAACAAACAAATAAATAAATCCTTATATTGGTTATTATGTATTATATAGAAGAGTATTATTGGATACATTACGAATTTTTAAAATATAGAAAACAAAACAAAAAAAGCTGAAAGGTTATTAAAATGTGACCTGCCTGTCTAAGATTTTCTTTTCTCCATCTCTCCTGACTGTGGTAAAAGCTTTATTCTCCATTTCTGAGAAGAAGGAGCACTTCAGCACTTCTAATTCTGTGTTATGTGTGTCTTAGAGTGGAGGGTCTGGGTATACCTTATAAGGTTTATTAAAAGCCTGCTGGGGGTCTTTCTTACTTAGGGTCTTAGCAAGGTGCATAGATGCCTAACAAGTCTCTATACAGCCCAGCCAGTATGTGTACAATTGTTCATAGTGGCAAACAGAAGTGAACGAGAATTTAAAGAACTACATGTTTATTACAAAACAAAACACACACCAATCCACATTAGAGTGCCAATCTAATAACCTATGGCTTGTTATTTATAAAAAGATAAAGAGGAAAGAATGGTGTTAACTATGGTTCACACTCTGCTTCATTTATGCATGATTAAACAACTTTAACATGCTGTTTGTTGACCAGCAACATCACAGCTGCATATCTACACTGTACATAGCTACACTGCTGAGTGTGAGACAAACAGAAATAAAAGAATAAATGCATATTTTAGTAATGAGAAATTATGGTCAGTAGGTTAGATGGTTATCCAGCAGATGCAAATGCATTAATATGTTGGGTAAAAATAATGATAATCAGCGCTGGTTTTTCTTCTTAGCCAGAGAGCAATGCAAATATTTATAAAGAATGAATGAAATTCATATGAATTCATGAAAATATTGACTTGTAGAAGGATTAGATAAAGTAAACCTGGAAATGCCTGGGGTTATGATAAACCATCATCAGTTGAATGGCCAACTACAATCTATTGATTCTCAAATATACTAATGCTAATTATAGATTTTAGACTGATTGCAGTTTGATTTTTCTATTAAAAGGGGTCATATGGCGTTGCTAAAAAGAGAACATTATTTGGTGTATTTGGTGTAATGCAATGTGTTTATGCGGTTTAAGGTTCAAAACACAGTATTTTCCACATACTGTACATTATTGTTTCACCTCTATGCCCCACCTTTCTGAAACGCGGCATGGCGGCGGCGGCAGCGGCAGCGAGAATCAAAGTTACGCCTTCTTTCTTTGCGTAAACATTTGGGCGGTGTTATGGAAATCTTCCCACACAGTGACGTAGACATGTGGGGGGTGTTTAAACGAGGCATTTTAGGAGGGCGTGGACAAGTCTTAACTTTTAAATAGAATATCTCTTTGGGTTTGAGACTTTAGTCTTTGCAACTTTAGGGATCTTATTTATTCACGAACAGCTTGTAACACTCCAAAGAGAAAGGAAAACTTGAAATTGCATCATATGACCCTTTTAAAGTCAATATGCAGTCAAACAGACTCATGTACTTTCTTTAATGCACATTCTAACTGTGAATATGAATATGAAAATAATGTTAAAAATAATCATGTTAAGCCATATAGCTATTTAGGCTATATTGTTTTAGCAAACTCACAAAATGCAGAGGTTGCATTTTTCTTTATTTTAATGGCATTTGCATTATTTGTACACAATTCAAAATGTACTATTTGGTTCATGAACACTCAGTTCAACATCATTCTATTTTATGATTTAATACAAATGTAATATCAAAAACAATGGTAATGAAATTAATGCACAAAACTATATCAATTAAATTAACCTTTAAAATGTAAACAAATAAAAAAGTTCATGAATTATTATTTCTTTTTTTGCACAACAGAGGTTTACTGTTTAAATTAAAACATGGATGAAACAGTGTGTGATTTTGTGTGATATTCCTTAAAAATGCTGTTTTAATAAATAGTATTATTATTTGTTATACATTTTACATTAAATGTACAATTTATGTACACATTTTTATTTTGTAAACACTGCTGATGCTAACAAGTCAACCATCTGGTTTTCACAATCTTGTTAATCCTGTTAAAATGTACACTGAACAAAATTATAAATGCAACACTTTTGTTTTTGCCCCCATTTTTTCATGAGCTGAACTCAAAGATCTAAGACTTTTTCTATGTACACAAAAGGCCTATTTCTCTCAAATATTGTTCACAAATCTGTCTAAATCTGTGTTAGTGAGCACTTCTCCTTTGCCGAGATAATCCATCCACCTCACAGGTGTGGCATATCAAGATGCTGATTAGACAGCATGATTATTGCACAGGTGTGCCTTAGGCTGGCCACAATAAAAGGCCACTCTAAAATGTGCAGTTTTATCACACACCACAATGCCACAGATATCTTAATTTTTGAGGGAGCATGCAATTGGCATGCCTGACTGCAGGAATGTCCACCAGAGCTGTTTCCCGTGAATTGAATGTTAATTTCTCTACCATAAGCCATCTATAAAGGCGTTTCAGAGAATTTGGCAGTACATTCAACCAGCCTCACAACCGCAGACCACATGTAACTACACCAGCCCAGGACCTCCACATCCAGCATCTTCACCTCCAAGATCGTCTGAGACCAGCCACCCGGACAGCTGCTGCAACAATCGGTTTGCATAACCAAAGAATTTCTGCACAAACTGTCAGAAACCGTCTCAGGGAAGCTCATCTGCATGCTCGTCATCCTCATCAGGGTCTCAACCTGACTGCAGTTCGTCGTCGTAACCGACTTGAGTGGGCAAATGCTCATTCGATGGCGTCTGGCACTTTGGAGAGGTGTTCTCTTCACGGATGAATCCCGGTTTTCACTGTACAGGGCAGATGGCAGACAGCGTGTATGGCGTCGTGTGGGTGAGCGGTTTGCTGATGTCAACGTTGTGGATCGAGTGGCCCATGGTGGCGGTGGGGTTATGGTATGGGCAGTCGTATGTTATGGACAACGAACACAGGTGCATTTTATTGATGGCATTTTGAATGCACAGAGATACCGTGACGAGATCCTGAGGCCCATTGTTGTGCCATTCATCCACGACCATCACCTCATGTTGCAGCATGATAATGCACGGCCCCGTGTTGCAAGGATTTGTACACAATTCCTGGAAGCTGAAAACGGCCACGGCCTACATACTCACCGGACATGTCACCCATTGAGCATGTTTGGGATGCTCTGGATCGGCGTATACGACAGTGTGTTCCAGTTCCTGCCAATATCCAGCAACTTGGGGGCAAAAACAAAAGTGTTGCATTTATCATTTTGTTCAGTGTAATAAAATCTACATTTCTCCTCACTGAACATCTTGTTTTATTTAGAAATGTCACATTACAGAACTAAAATGAGTTTCCACCATTTCAAGTTGATGTTCACTGTCAACATAGGGCAGTGAAGATGTTGCATAGTGACAACGGGGCACCTCCTTCTCTTTCCTCGATACTCATTTACACTGTCTGATGTGTGAACATATCACAAGCGAGTATGAAATGGACAGGAAAATACTGAGAGTGAACATGAGATGTAAAGGGGCCCTCAGTGCTTGGGTACTCTGGTTAGCTGTGGGGTGGTGGGTCAGTGGTCTGAATAGTAAACTCTTTGATCACAGAGGAGCTCAGTAACCTTCAGCTCAGCAGACTGGAAACACATTGGGGACAGACAGGGAGAGAAAGAGAGAAAGACAAAGACACAGAGAATGAAATGTCTATTGCTCTGAGTTTGTGTTGTTTCTTGCTGTCTTCAACTCTGCGGTGCGTCTGATTGTTGTCGCCATAGTTTCAGGGAAGGAGGGTTCGTCGGCCATCAAGTCATAAGTTAAATCCCTCAAACAGCAGGATGCAAGTATTTGTGTTGCAGTACATGCAGTTTTTGTGTGCCTGAAAGGCAATTCAGGCCAATGTATCCATTTCTTAAGTCACAAAAGATATACACACCCACAAACACAAAAACACACATACGTACACAGACAATACACCGTATACAGCCGTATTATACAAGCCATTCTCTCTCTTCACAAAGGCAACTATTGTCTTAGCACATAAAAGACTAATATGAGCTGCCCTGCCTTCAGCCTCGTAGAGATGAAATCCTGTTGCCACAAGCATCACACACACACACACACACACACAAACTCAAGTTCATAGAGCCAGAGCCTTCTGAGCCAAAGACTGTTGTAATAAATATTTTACATTAAAAAAGAAGAACAGCTAAACTACTGCACAACTGATAGGTCAAATAAATATTCAGGGTTCAATACCATATGTATTTTGCTGTTGGTTATCACAGAAAATGCTTATTTTGCTAAATCACCCATTTAGAGGTGGAAAGTTAATGGACTTCTGGTTATGTTTTAGCAAACTTTTCTAAGATATATAGCTGTATTAAGCTATTCATATTAAAACATGTTATCAGGACACAAATCAAACTTTTTGCCACACCACCTATGGCCAGTGACTTGAAAATATTTACCAGCTATAAATATATATATTTTTTTTACAGCCCATGAAACTGTATGGGCATTATTTCATTAAAACAGGTATACTATTACTACATCTTATGAGTGAACTAATGGTGAAACAAATCAATTGCATTATGTCTTTATTAAGTTATATTACTATATATATATATATATATATATTATATATAGTTAGATATATATACAGTATATAATATAAATTTTTATTTTTTTAAAGCTCAAATAATAATAATAATAATAAAAATACATTAAAGATAAATACATCAAAAAAAAAAATTGGGAAAAAAAATTTTAAAGTATATACATTTTAAATCTCTTTAAAATAACATATTTTAATCTCTCTTTAAAATCCACTTTTATAATTATTATTATTTTATTATTATATAAAATTAGATTTAATAACTGAGATTAATAGGCATTTTATTATATTTTACCATAATCATGATATCGCACTGTAATTGTTGCATCTTGAGCACTTTGTACTTGCGAATAACTGCATACCTGTGACTAATGAAACTCAATAAAAAATTTATTAATTAAAAAAAGCTTTAAGCCTCAACTAATTTTCATTGTGTTTATTTTAAACTATAATCAAACTTGTTTCTGTGGTAATGCGCAATGACTGGTGGGTAAATTTCCCTCTCCATTTTCTGCTAAATAATGTGTCGATGTTCCCTTATTCTCTGTCATTCACAGTGCCCTTCAAACTGAACATGTTTGCTCCCTTCGGACTGGAATTTCGCTTAATATGGTGAAATACCCTGTAAAGTCGACTTCGCAGAGCACTTACTGTCAGACTGAACACACCTAGTGTATATTTTTCACAGCTACACTACCAAACTTTGGCCTCTCTATCGCCATCAGTGGTTGAAACATAAAACTGCATGTCTGATGCAAAGTAGCTGTGTTCTGATCTTGTTTGCAAATTAGACTAATGGTTTAAAGAATCAACATGGTTTACGGTGATCACCAGAGCAGATCTGTCATGCTTCACCAAGGCTCACTGACAGAAATCTTCCAAACAAAAAAATATCAGAACAAAATGTCATAGGAGCTTTTGGCACAAGCACTGTCACTTTCCCTTCTTGATTGCAGTCTACTCGCTGTTCAAGGTTTCTTTGTTTTGACAGTGGGTGAATCTCCAGAGGTCAATGAGAGTTGCTGTTTAGAACCAAACGGCATGGCATGTCCATGTTTAATGTTAGCTAGCTGACTAGTTCAAATTCTGTGCAACAACACCAAATATCAGAGCAGCAGGCTTCAACGATTCTTACACATTTCTCACCAAATCAGATTCAACAGCTCAAAATTTAAATCAATATTGAAGCCGTAGCAAAGCGGGATAAGGTACACAGTTTCAAAATCAAATTTTAATGGAAATTCAGTCATTTTTATCAACAACAAAAAAGTTATTTAATGCAGATTTAACATTTATGGCTTGTTCCATTAGACTTCTGTAAGTGCATTATTTGCAACACAATTAATTAACACAATTATCTGTTTATAGAAACTGGGAAACAATTAAAAATTATTGTCTGTGACAACAGACAACATGCCACAGATGCTGTTGATAAAAACCTATTTAGCCATAAAAGTGGTTCATTATCATTAACAAGAAACAGGCATGCTGAGTATAACAAAGGTAAAATTCTAAAGGTAAAATATTTCAGCCTCAAGGTGAGAGGCAGTTTACAGACAGACTTTACTGGCAGACAGTGTGAGGGCCTGACTCACACTTTTCTCCATGTCAGAAGCACTTTTTTGAAGTATTTCAGAAGCACACTGAAATGATTTTGCTTCTTGCACTTCAAAATTCGTGAATACAAGAGTGTCATATTCATAACCACAAAAGAGAGTGATGTCAGCCTCTTCACCTGACAGAATACAGGCTATAGATCAATGGCTAGAAGCAGAATTTTGGAAAGGGCAGGGGTTGCCGAGGACAGCAGAAAGGCAACACAAAGGTCACAAGCCTTATTGTTATGAGAATCTTAGTACAAACCAAACACACAATGCCAATGCCCTCTGTAACCTAGTGCCTGACCTGTGATTCTCGCTACAGAGTCAGCAGAGGAAGGCCAAAGCTCCAGCAGGAGATCTGCTACCCTGCACAGCACAAACTCACATGCTGCTCAGGCCATTTTCCATTGAGTGAGCAAATGAATATACAATGATATGAGCCATTGGTAATTACTGAAGTATAGTTCATTAAGCTTCAAAACATTTCTGAACCTTTTTTTTTACATTTCAAAATGAGATTGTTCACCGCTAGATACTGTAGCATTGATCTGGTGAACAGATAAAACACGTGTATAATGGTTTTAACCGATCTCAGATCAGTTTTACAATGGAGGTTCATGTTTAATTAAATTAGTGAATTTTAAAACGTATGCGTGTATAATACAAATGGAGAATGTTTTTTTTATTGATTCTAATTGATCTAGTTTGCCAATCCCTGCCTAACAACGCACAAAACAAGCACTACATATGAAAACGAGAAAGCAAATTATTATTTGTAGGTTACATTTCATAGATTGCACATGAAAACTGTCACAATTTTTGCATTGAGTTTTTGTTGCATTGACATAGTTTTGACCAGCAGGTGCTGCCAGCCTGTGGTGTTTCTAGCGCTGCGAAACAGTGAATCATTTTGCAAGCCAGTGATTCAGTTGATTCTGAGCTTCGAAAAGCTCTGTTTCTACCATTACCAGTGTATAACAGGTAAAAAGCAAATTGGTTAAACTGATTCAAAGTTTTCAAAACGCGCAGTTTCTCCCATCACGAGTTAACTGTTAGCTAAAGAAAAGGACACATTAGGCTGCTAAATATAACTGTATAGATTAATATATAATGCATCATGAAAAAAGCCATATTCAAGAATGTTTTCAGCTATATAGCCCAGCACAAGGTAACCCCTAAAATACCAACATAACAGAAGCTCTTTTAAACACCAACATTACAAAATACATAATTTTCATCTTACTAAAATAAATAAATAAATAATCCCTTTAATTCTACATTTACTCTACTTATCCAGACCCATCACCTGTCCAGTTTCAGAAATACTACTTTCACACTTAAAAAACAAACAAACATTGGATTAAGTAAAAGGACTCAAATTTCCAATAAGTTTGTTACATTAGTTTTTAACTATATAAATTGAGCATGAGAAATCAGCTTTTTTTGTGTGTGTAAGGTGTCATGATTTGAGGTATAATAAGGTATTCTGGTGAAAGTGAAAGGTGAAAGTGCTGCTAAACAACCATTTTACCACCTTCTCATTCTTGCTCTTCAGCTTCTAATCATTCTGACAGCTCCGTAAGGAAATGCTAAAAAGGTAAATGATGAAAGAGTTAGCGGCATGCTCAGTGTGTGTGTTTAACATTCGTCTTCCAAAAGCACACACACAATAGAGGTGTGCATCGGGTGCAGTTCGTGCATGTAAGGATTCAGTGAGTGCATTCAATAATCAGCACTGGTGGATTGGGCTGATGTCCAAGGTAAACACTGTACGTGTATGAGTGCCTGCATTCGTGTCCATAGATGTGCATGCATTCATGTGGATGCGTGTAGTGTGTGCACTCTGTGGTTCCATGGCTCTCTTCTTTTCTGTTATGCGTAGCCTCTGCTGTTGGGCCGTTCATATGCTGATAGACCTGCTGTGTGTTTGCTAAATACAATCAGAGAGACAAAAGACACCCTACCGGCAAACACTCACACTCAGAAATACAAAAACACTGAGTGTCTCCTCTCCAAACACAGGCACATTGTGAGGTTCAATCCCCTGCAGTTAAAAGTTTGTGTGTGCAACGGACCCTCGGGAGGCTTTGAAGATGAATAATACAAACAGTAAGAACTTCCAATTAATCAGTTAGTTTGTGATCATGTCATTACACTTCAGCCAAAACCTGCACTGCAACAAATGGCTTATCTTACTTAGTATTTTTGTCTTGTTTCTAGTCAAAATATCTTTTACTAGAAACAAGACAAGATGGATACAAGATAAGCAAAATTACATAAGATATTTAGTCTTGTTTCCAGGTTGAAAAAACTAAGTGCATTTTTGCTCAAAACAAGTACAATTATCTGCCAAAATGCACTTCATTTTGTTTTGTTTTTTTCCCTGGAAACAAGACTAAATATCTTAACTTATTTTGCTTATCTAGTAAAAGTATCTTGATTTAAGAATTTTTTGATATTTTGACTAGAAACGACAAAAATACTAAGTAAGATAAGCTATTTTTTGCAGTGTGCCTCCAAATTCACTCACTTCATGTAAGAGTTTAAGTTTTTAAATGGATATGTCATAGTCATAGTCAGAGAAATATACTCAAAGAATGCTCGACAGTGGGTGAAACACAACAGCACCTGTTAAAATGAACCATACCTTAGACTTTACTGTGCACAGTAAGTTTTTTTTTCAGGCTACAAACATGAATGCCTTTGAGAACAAATTCATCAATTTGCCAACATTTCTAAGTTACTGACATCAAATTTTTGAAATTGTTTGCATTTAGAGATTGGAAGTAAGCCTAAAGCTTGGACTTCCAATCCTACTCATGGAGGGCCTCCATTCTGCAGAGCTCTGCTTCATCACACCTGCCTGGATATTTCTAGTAAGCCTGTAGAGTAGACCTTCCCTGCATACCAATATGCAAACTATACCCATCCTAAATAATATACGAGATTAGAATAAAAGGAGGATTTAGTTCAGAACAGAACAGCATAAGAGCAAAACCGATGCATTTGACTATAAACCATGAAATGTACCATTATGCAAAAAAACTTAACCAGAGTTCTTTGTATGAAAGACCCATAATTAGCACAGGATTCGCCCAAAGCAGTTAAGTGCAACCCTGCCTCACAGTCAATTCTAAAGATTTCATTAAATTAATGCATTAAATCATTCAAAGATATGAATGTTTTCGTATTAGTATCAAGTAAACTTACTGCCTTGTTGTCCATACAACCTTTCCCAGAGAACTATTATTTGGATGAGTTACTGCTTAGTTGCATACTGGTCTATAAGTGAAAGTTCTGGCTCTGTGAGACTAACTTTGACCATAAAAGCCTGATTTGATTCTCATCACGAACAGCATCATGTCAACTCTATCTGCTGACCTTTAACCTAAATAACATAACACAGTTGCTGCTTCTGAAAGTTTAGGCAGCTGACATTCTCTCTCGCTGCCCTGTCAGGCAATTACTTCATTTGCATACGAAAGTACCTCCCGAACATGATTTCGGAGAGAATTCTGAGGCGACATAACGGCACAACAAAATCGAGAGATTGCTGGTGTTAACTAAGCAAATATTTAGTTACTACAATACTAATTTCATATAAATTACATAAAAAGTGAAAAAAGAAATGTTCCGAAAAAATACATTTACACACAAACTGACCGCCAACCGCAGTTTTTTGTAGCTCAACTATCGAACAGGATAGCGGGATGTCGTAGGCAGAGAAGGACACATCTATGCTGCCTTTAAAAATTAATAAGATGAAGGCATCTCAGTGGACATACTGTGACACGTTCATTGGATTTGGACATGTATTGTAGCCTTCCTACTTTTATATGAAGCATTTTTCAGTCATGGGACACATCCAGCATCTCCACATCATCTGTTTCAAAGGGAAACCATTGCCATGGCATGGTAATATGTGGCAATTTCTGCTTATAGTACTACACTTTTTGGTAGCTAAAAGAATAATAAAATCAGTGAAAATATTAAATAAATGAATGTAGAATTTAATGAATGATGGTCTCTGTCTAAAAATTGTTTTATTTATTAATAAACTCCCACTGAATACCATATTTAAAAGGCAGAATTACAGAAATGCAGAGTGTTTTGAGGATGATTGAAGGAGAAACTCACTCAGAGATTGTGCAGCAGTGTTTTCTCTTTCCGGTAATTACAGAGCGGGTTTTTTTTAAATAGGCCTCCCATGGTCTTTGCCACTTCTTACCTTCTCACAGAATAATACAGAAAGGGCTGAAGAGAGTGTGTGTAGGTGTGAAAGGCCGGCGACCCCCTGTGTCGAGGTAATTATTGCCCCTCTCTCTGTGTATGCTCAGGTGGAACACTCATTACTCCCATGCTCTCATGCAAACACACAAACACATGCAAACCTCATCTGTGTCACACACATACATACACAGAGCTGTACAGTCGCTCTGTTCTCAAACCAAACACAGAAAACATATACTTTGTTTTCTACCTTCACATTTTTTGTTTACATAGGCCTACTTATGACATGCATCTGTGATTGGGATTAACTCTTTATGTACCATATTAAAACACTGAATACACACCAACGTTTGGAGGAGGAGAGTGTGGCATTGAAGGATGAAATTTGAAACGGTCTGTTCCTGTATTCCCTCAGAAGGCCCCTCACTCTCATAAACCACACTGGGCTTTTTCAGCTCCGCTGCACACTTCAATCTCTCACATACACACAAAGCTCACAAGAGCTGACTGCAAAATCCCTGAGGATATCCTGCTATATAGCATCTTAATAAACAAAGTACATGCTTATAAATCAGATCACAGTGAATTAGATGAGTTTTTGGCAATTTGACTAAGGTGTCCTAGGAATTGAGGTTCTAGCGATTGACTTTGTATTGTTTTTACAGTAAGTATAAGGTAACATGACAACAGTGTAATATGCACAGTTCTCTATTATGAATAATAAAAGATCAAATAAAAACTAGATTAAGCTGATAAAACTTTACATGCAATGACGGAAGGTGGAGATGTAAGGACAGAGAGAGGTGATGCAGGGCTTGGGGGAGAGACGTTGAGGCTGTTTCGGGCTTGCGGGTTGATGGTGTCTTTATCAAGCAGTTGACCCATTTCTATATGTGGGCTCCCTTGGCTGGCTGGTCGCACATAGTTTTTTTTTTGTGTTTTTTTTTCCTATACATGCTGCTAGTGCGTCTCTTCACCACCGATGTCAGTTCACACAACGTGGCACTTCCCATGAATCACACGCTGTGATCGGGGCACAAACCCACGGGGGACTGCGTGGGATGTTAAGCAAACAACCCTTGTTGCTATTTGATTCACCACTATTCCAAAAAAAGCAATTCAGGATATATATTACCACAACTTAAATAAATGCATGGTTGCTAATAAATTATAAATAAAAATCAAATCTAAGATTTCTGCACAGAGTAAAATCTGTTTTCCGTTTGGGATATATATTTTACATTGTATTTATTTCTGTTGTGCACAGATGATTTTTTCATCCTCATTACCCAAGTCTTCAGTGTCCACATGAAACCTTTAGAAATCATTCTATCTCTTGATTTGCTTGCTCGTAGAACATTTCAATTGTTTCATATTTCAAACAGTTGATATCATTCAAAAGGTCAGATTTCTTCAAAAGAATAGAAGAATAGTAATGGAATATAGATAATGTTGTATTAGGCCAAAGAAATAGCACAGGTACATTTTATAATGTTGACAAAACAACAAAACATAATTTTTTCTCATATAACCTTCCTATTCCGCCAAGAATCCTGAAACCCAAATAAGAGTACGTGCTTCCAGTAGGCCTTTTCAACCCTGGATGCTTTCTACACAGTTCAGGATCGTGCTTGACACGCGGTTTACAGGGACGGGGTGGGGCGGGGCTTAGTCAGATTGCTGGACTGGCTAATCTTGAAAATTCACGAGCTTCTCGCCTCGTCGCCCGGTTGCCACTTGGAATAAATATACCTTTTAAAAATATATTCAGTTGGAAAACGGTGTTGAATGGGTCACAGAGGATACTAATTACTGTATTTCATTTAGATTACTGTATTTTTACATCAAAATAAATTGC
This sequence comes from Sinocyclocheilus anophthalmus, assembly GCA_018155175.1. Lineage (NCBI taxonomy): Eukaryota > Metazoa > Chordata > Actinopteri > Cypriniformes > Cyprinidae > Sinocyclocheilus > Sinocyclocheilus anophthalmus. The sequence continues at coordinate 176,367 of JADLZN010005074.1, forward strand.
AGCTGCGAACTAATTGGGGTAAAGCGGTACGGTCTTCAAAATCTAAGTATTCCAAACTTTTGACTCCCCAGGTTGTGTGAGATCAGAGAGCAATTATTGTAAAGCTTAAAAATTCCAGTGAAGCAACTAAGGAACTTATTATATCTCTTCTTAGTCTTCTTCTTTGAAACCAGCAATTAATGGAATTTAACATGCGCCATCAGTTTTTACACCATATAAGATATATATAATATATAATAATATATATATATAGATATATTATAGAATATATCATATTAGAGGTGTTTACACTGCCTTACAAGATTATTTCACCCACAATCATACTCGTTAAGACAGATGAAAAAAAGGCCCATAGGTAGTAAAATAGTCTTCACCCAAGCATTCATACAATCCTAGCCCAATGTGGTTTACAAAATAACTAATCAAACAATAAACATGAGCGTCACATGCATGATGTAATAACAGGACTAAACTCACCCTGGAGATGTCCTTGGTCATCTCTAAACTAGAAAGTGTGTCAGTATGCATCCAAACTTCAAGCCTGCTGATGAGATGTAGGGCAAAGGTATGGCATAATGACTGAAAGATAAGTCTGACCACAAACATTAAGAGCTGGAACATGCCCTTACATGACCAACATGACCAAGACCACTAGGAAAGCATCACACCACCAGAGGGAGACAGAAACATGATACATGTGGATATGTATGTGGGGGACATGGGCCTAATGTAATATTAAGGGCCTTAGCCAAGTCAAAAAGTTTATACCCATATTTGCCAATATTTCTGGATTCTTGTGTGCAATCTAACATCTTCATTTCTCTTTTTATATCCATTTCTTTTTCATATGTGCTCAATTTGTCTTCTCCATACATTTTATCCTCTTATTTCTCCTTTCTGCTCCCCTCTCTCCACTCCTTTCTCTTACTATCCCTTACACGTTTATCCTCTTTCACTGTGCCGACTTCATGAACTAAAAACGAAAAATATATTTATTAGTTTTGTTTCACAGATACTAATACATTACATACTAATGAGCAAACAATGAAGAGCATTGTTCTTCAAAAGAATTGTAGTCCGCTGTTTTGTACTGAACTGCTTGTCCCAGGTCTGCAGTATCCCTCTGCAGGTAATTGTGGAGGCCTTCAGTTATGGAAATAAGTTTCTGAAACATCTGCCGCATGTAGACAGTGTTAAACTTGAGGCCTACATCCATTGGTGTTGAAATGTTGTCAAGACACTGAAGTTGTCAATTACAGCAATGACGGACTTCACCTGACATAGGCATACTCAACATGTTGTTGACAGCTGCACCAGCTCAGCTGAGAGCAGTCCAAGATGATTTCGAACATCAGCAAACTTTTGGTGATTAACTAGAGATGAAAAATGAATAGACTCACCAGTAAATATATATATTTTTTTAAAGTTAGTGGCTTCTGGTATTGCCTTAATTTGCCTGTAGGTTTGACATAATGCAGTCCTATCGCCCATTTTTTCATCCAGTTGCCTGTACGCCCTTGCCGTGCAATCATTTCGTTTTTTCTCGTGAGTGCTACCTCTGCGGAGGTAGCATACACTCTTAAAAATTAAGGTGCTTTTGTGAAACAGAAAGGTTCTTCAGATGTTAAAGGTTCTTTATGGAACCATTTAGACAAAAAGGTTATTCTATGGCATCGTGAAGCACCTTTATTTTTAAGAGTGTATGAAGGTGTAGTGTACAGCTATACAAGTCTGTGATAAGTTCCATGTGCTCAAGAAAGTTTCCCTGATTAGATTGTGGCTCTGTTCATCTTGTCCAATGAGTGCTCCGTCCCTAGAAATGACATAGCAGAAAACAACACATCAGAGGTGTTCACGTCTCTCGGTTATTTCTCCTACACTACGAAGCTGTTCTGCAATATCTCAGTGTACCAATATGGTTTTGTATCTCTTCCAGAATGTCATGGACGCCTTAGGAATGTTACTTTGTCCATGCTCTCTGAATGATTCTTAAGCCCTCTTTTCCAGTAGGAGAAACCTGCATTAAATATTTAGAATTTTGGTTGCAATTTATTATTTGTTTATTTATTTAATTGTGATAACAAAATACCCATCCTTCATTAGCTAACAGAACAATCCAAAAGATGAAAGGCTGCAGTTTCATTTAAAATCTACTGTGTTGAAGGACAGAGTCAAAATGACCAAAAACTGTGTACAATTAAAATCTAATAAACATTTACTAAATCTGTCTACAAAAATAACACTATAGCCTACTGATTAGATTCATGAGAGGTCAGTTGATGCATTAAATGTGGAAAAAAAACACAGTCATTTCATAAATTATTTACGGTAGCATTGTCCTTCGACTTTAATTTTCTCGCCTGGATAAATGCCATCTAAAAGTGCAAAAAATAAAGAAAGTCATTGCATTCATTTAGAGCAACGTGCCTTTTATTTCGCCTTTGCCCCTTCCTTCTTATTCTCATATGCTTCCTGCGGAGCCAGCATGTTCAGCTTTCGGACGCAGCAGTGTTTGGAAATAACGTTCCTTTGGGTCCTGTTGTCCCGCATTAGCTGATTCCAGTGGAAATCTATTAAAGTGTCCGGCTGCGGCAATCCCTCTTTTTTACATACGGCGTTGTGCTCTGATGTCTGATACCTGACTGTATGCAGACGGACCTCTCTACCAAGGTGCTGTATAAATCGTGAATCCCTACCGCGGTTTAGTACGGAGAATGGTTATCTTCTGTTTCGTTGTGGGATTGTTCAGCTGGTTCTGTTTTCACAAAATTCAACAGATTATTTAAATTCATGTCATTCCCTCTAGCTGATCTCGTTATTATCCTCCCGTAGACAGTTCATTACAAATTATCTTCTGTTTTATTAAACACGTGTGCCAGTTCATATTGTTCGAAAAACTTACCACGCACTACCTTTATTCTGTAGAACTTATTAGTAATCGAACAAATTAGTTAATATGTCATAAAAGTGTTCACTTTTAACAACACTATGTTGCCAAAGATCATGTTGACAAACAACTGGCACTTTGAATACGTCTTGCTGTTGGCTACCTCACTTCCATTTTGACTAAACCACTTTAAATGTTTATATTTGTAATGCTAATGATTGGTCATAGTGTAACATTCCAAATAGAAGATATCAGCACTGAATAAAGCATTGTTAATAATTTGGATTTGCAAACACAGAGGCTTCGGCGACATTTGTCTGTTTTTATTTCTTAATATAATTTAGTACTCAGTGTGTACACTGGTGGTACGGACTTCATGAGGAGTTCATTTGACACACAGCAGCCACAATAGCACTTGTTTTTTTATTGGTTTCCTTTTTTATCGAAGAAAAAAACTCCCCCAATAAACTTGTTAACTCATTCTGAAATAGGCTATCCGATTCTCAAATCTGTGTAACTAGTGCATTTTCACTTTAGAGTTGTTGATCTTAGCCGGGTTCCTCAAGCTTGCCCTGAGGGCCAATGTCCCTGCAGAGTTTTAGCTCTCAACCCGAGCAAGTCACCTCCTGTACTGACTTTCTAATGAGCCTGAAGATGTGATTACACATGCCTCAGGTGTATTTGATTGAGGGGTCAGAGCTAAACTCTCTCAGGAAGTGGATCTCGTGGGCCGATTTGAGATCCCCTGTCTATAGTCTATGGGTGACTGTACCCCACTGCCTTGAATATGATTTTGATCTTCTGCTGTTTTATGTTTAAACTCATCATTTTTTTTTGCCCACAGAAGAACATAAGTCTCATTAGGTGGTGTGTAGTATTTAGCCCCGTACCATTTACTTAAAATGAGGGAACAAACTCTAAACTTCGAGCTCTGACACTAAGCGTTCTTTTTAACTTTCTCAACGTTTTGTTTTCCTTTTGGGCTTCTTTTCTCTTCTTTTTAATAGATCTTAGATGAAGACTGATCTCAAGGTAGGTCAAATTATGCAAGAGATAACTCTTTTATTTTTAATGCTTTAATCCTCCCTGTGTAGCCTCTCTTTATTCATTCTCTCCCAATTTTGACATCTCTGATTGTCCTGCCAGGGTTAACTGCCACTTGGTGGGCCCGAAGGACTTTTGTTTTATAAATAGCTATATGTGTGCGGGGGGGGGGAGGGTCATAGAGGAAATTTATTTCAACCCTCTTTATCAAATTGATATTACAGCAATTTACATGTTAGTAAAAGTGTTTACTTAAAGAGATCTGCAGTGGCGGCAAAAATATTTAGTCCAGGCCCCAATTGCTGCATTCTCCCTCCCCACTTCAAAAGCTAGAGAGGCCTGTCATTTTTCCAATTCAGAAGTATACCTCAACTATTATAGACAAAACTATGCTAAAAAGATCCAGAAATCACCAGTGTCGGATTTTTAAAAGAATGAATGGTAAAAGGCCTTCCCTTCGGTAAAATAAGTATTTGGGTCACCTGACATACACCAGATTTCCTGGCATCTCACAGACCTTTAACTTCTTCTCTTTAAAGAGGCGCCTCTGTCCTCACATCTGGTACCTTTTATTAATGGCATCTGTTTTGAGCACTCGTTCTCAGTATACAAGACACCGGTCACAAACCGCACACGTCCAACAGCGTCCCAACATCCACCATGGCCGAAGACAAAGAGCTTTCAAAGGAGGCAACCAGGAACAAATTGTAGATGCACCAGGCTGGGAATGGACTGCATCGCAGACTAGGTAAGCAGCTTGTGTGAAGAAATCACCTGGTGTGAAGCAATTATTTATAAATGTATGACCTACACGACCCACACTGATAATCACTCCCCTCCAGAATCTGGGCTTCTTCCACGCAAGTCTTCTCACCTAGGCCGTTTGGGTTCAAAATGTATGTCAAAGAACTGTGGTCAAAGTAAATCCCAGAACCACACCGGTGTACTCTAGTGAAATGACCTCATGAGAGCTGGGACAAATGCATAACAAAGGCTAACATCAGGTAAACAGACGTGTCCTCTGTTTTCCTATAACGCTTGCGCTGTTCCTGTTCGTCATAGCATTCAGCCCGTCTCTCTTGGAACTTTTGGCGTAGCCCATGTCGGACAATAGCCGACTTTGTGGGCAACATGATAGTCACTCTCATTTGGTCTGAAATCACATCTACCTCCCACACGTGTCTTTTGGTCGGGGTGGGGGTCGGTTAGGCTTGGGGAGAAAGAATTCTGTAGGTGCATTGCTTCTCCATCCTTCGTGACTTAGCTGGCCCATTTGGTAGGTCGACCCCACTAACCCCGTGCACCCGTGTCTCAACCCACGAGGGGTGGGGACGGTCTACTGCTGACAGCAAGCGGGTGGAACATTCAGGCGTATTGCGTGGACCTTGTTTTTTTTGCTTTTTTTTTTTCCTGGCAAAGGACCATACAAATGATCCTGTAATCGCAAGAACTTGAATTGGGCCATGTATCGTTTATTTCGAGATTTTTGCGGTTTTGCTAACATCCCCTTTCCATCACTCAAGCGAGTCCATTTGAAGATGAAATCCGTGGCTCTGCGTGTCTTCTTCGAGCCTACAATGATCCCAAACACCCGACATAGACCGCCCGGGCAACGAAGGAGTGTCTTCGTAAGAAGCATTTCAAGGTCCTAGAGTGGCCTAGCCAGTCTCCAGATCTTAACCCCATATAAAATCTTTGGAGGGAGTTGAAAATTCTCCGGTGTTGGCACTTTGGGCCGCGTCATCGACCCCTAGTGAAGTATGCCCCAAAAAGTACTCCTTAACTGTGTCTCTAATAGTATTAGATCTCTGCATTGATAATGTTTCCAAAAATAAACCCCATGCAACAGTGCATGTTGTGAAAACCTTGTGAAGGACTTACGAGAAACAACGTTTTACCACTCTGTCATTGCCAACAAAGGGTCATATAAAAATAATGGAAATTAAATTTTGTTATTGACCCCAACCTTATTTCCCCCCGCATAATTTGCAAATAATTCTATTAAAAAAACAAAAAAAAAAAAATAAAAAAAACCAAAATAACAAAAAAAAAATCGACAATGTATTATTTCTCTAATGTGTTTTTCTGGAGTTTATTTTTTTTTTTTTTTTAGTTCTATTTTTAGTTTTTTTATGTTTTTTTTTTTTTTTATTTCTGTTTTTTTTTTTTTTTTTTTTGCTTTTTTTTTTTTTTTTTTTTTTTTTTTTTTTTATTTTTGTTTTTTTTCTTTTTTTTTTTTGTTTTTTTCTTTTTTTTTTTTTTTTTTTATTTTTTTGTTTTTTTTTTTTTTTCTTTTTTTTTTTTTTTCTTTTTTTTTTTTTTTTTTTTCTTTTTCTTTTTTTTTTTTTTTTTTTTTTTTTTTTTTTTTTTTTTTTTTTATATTTTCGCCTTTTTTTTTTTTTTTTTTTTTTTGTTTTTTCTTTTTTCTTTTTTTTTTTTTTTTTTTTTTTTTTTTTTTTTTTTTTTTTTTGTTTTTTTTTTTCTTTTTATTTTTTTTGTTTTTTTTCGTTGTTTTGTTTTTCTCATTTTTTTTTTTTTTTTTTTTTTTTCATTTTGTTGTTTTCTTTTTTCTTTTCTTTTTTTTTTCTATTTTTTTTTTTTTTTTTTTTTTTTGTTTTTTTTTTTTTTTTTTTTTTTTTTTTTTTTTTTTTTTTTCTTTTTTTCCTTTTTTTTTTTTTTTTTTTTTTTTTTTTTTTTCGCTTTTTTTTTTTTTTTTTTTTTTTTTTTTTTTTTTTTTTTTTTTTTTTTTTTTTTGTTATTTTTTTTTTGGTTTTGTTTTTTTTTTTTCCCCTTTCTTTTTTTTTTGTTTTTTTTTTTGTCTTTTTTATTTTTTGTTTTTTTTTTTTTTTTTTTTTTTTTTTTTTATTTTTTTCTTTTTTTCTCATTTATTTTATTTTTTCTTTTTTGTTTTTTTTTTTTTTTCATCTTGTAATTTTTTTTTTTTTTGCTTTTATTCTCGTCTTCATTTTTTTTTTTTTTTTTTTCGCTTTTTTTTTTATTTTTTGGTTTTTTTTTGGTATTTTTTGTTTTTTTTTTTTTTTTTTCTCAGTTTGTAGCTCCCTTTCCTCGAGTTGAGTCTTCAAATCACCTATGATGAAACATTATCATGGCCTCCCTTGTTCTCCTCAACTTTTTAATTCCGGGTGCATTGAACGTGCATCCCTAGAAATTGTTGGCTGCTCTCCCTTGCCGGTTTCCCACTTTATAATGGCCATAACGTACTATGTCTCGCCCCACATATGATGATCTTATGGCAACTCTTGCTATGCCATCTTCTCTCAAAAGATAACCTGATAGGAGTTTTTCTACTGGTCTAAGCGTTTATGTGCTGAGGGTTGTGCTTCCGACCATGGGTTTCCAGAAAGAAGCCGTCTCTTGCATTAACACTCCTGACCATCGGAACGCTTTCCTGTTCTCTGCACAAAAGTTTCTTTGTTGGTACAACAAATTAAAGACCCCTTCCATTGCCGACTGTCGGTCGGTCGTGTGACCCAAAATGGTTTTCTTTCTAGTATGGCATTCTTTTCCTTTTTCTGCTTGAGTGCATACCTTTTGAAGTTCACCTTTATTTTAAAAGCCGTGTAGACCCTGCCTTCTAATTTTTCTTGTGGTTTTTGCCTGAATTCCATGGAGGTAGTCTTTTTTCACCAAACTCCCTACTCTTCGCTGCCCGACGGTGATCCTTCGTCTCGCATTCTCACTTGCCCTTGGCTGACAAAATGTGGCTTCATTAGAACTTTAAAACAATAGTTGTTGCGTGCCATCTCTGTCGTGAAGCCCACAGCAAGGATTATAAAGCTACAACCAAGAACAATTAAGGCAATTATCATTACAAGTTAATTCATGGAATTCTCAATGATGTATGTTGGGAAGTCCTTTTGGTTGCTGTATGTCTTGTCTGGAATCTCTCATTTGCCTTTTCCTCGCCTTTCTTACTCTTTTTCTCCGTTGTTATGTTCGGACTCCTATCTATCTGTAAAGGAGCCTTATTTGTTGATCTCTGTGCTTTGTGTTTACACAAGTGGCCGCACTTTAGTGCGTTTTGCAGTTTGCAACTCACTACGTGCTCACAGTGTCTGTGACTGCGGTCAATACCACCTCATCTGCACTTCTGATGACCACTGAAAACCAACATCTATGGTTTTTATACGATCTCAGATCAGTTTGATGAATTTTTAGACATTGTTAATGAGACATTTGTGTAATTAAAAGGATGAGTAGTAGTCTCTTACTAGCCTGTTTAGACAAGATCTCCGTAAAACAAACAAAACAAGCCCTGCAAAATTAAATTAATAATAATAATTAACATCACACATTATATAGACACTTCATATTTAATGGTATTTTATTATTTTCATGGCATTTAATGTATTATACTTTCAATAAAACATTTGCAATGGTTTTGTAAAATGTTTATATGCATGTTTTGGCCTGATCTTTGTCATCCCTGTGTTTCGGGGTTTTGTGTTTGTTTTTCCTCCCCCATGTGCTCCATGTTCATTTTATGCTCATGTTTGGTTTCCTTCCCGTTCCTGTCCTGATTATGTAATTTGTTTCCAGGTGCTCCCCGTTTAGTTATATTAAACGTGGGGTAAGCAATTTCTGATAGCCAATGTTGACATCTGAAATCACCAAAACAAACACGCCCCTACCCCAAAAGTGTCTCGCCCCTATTTTGATAGCTCCACCTCACACATATGTACGCAACCCAGGCAACAGATTAGTTCTGTGAAACAAAGCAAAACTGCTGCTGCGTTCCATTTATTGACACAAATTTTACGTCCGCTTTGTCATGTCCATGTAACTATAGACAGACTTTAGCTGTTGCGGCGCAGACACTGTGTTACTCGCCTATCGAGAAGAAACAAAACAACCTCGGTGTCCGATCGCAGGCCTTCCGCTCCTTGAGTTCTCTCCAGCGCTGGAAAGCTGATCCGATATTTACACTGGTCATCTACATCATGCCTTAAGCCTTCTTTTGTTCCGCAGACGTTTTCCTCTTTTGTTTTTTATCCGCCATCTCTATCTTTCTGTCGCTCGGCTTGGCTAATGTCCATCCCGTGCACTGAACACGCTCTCCTCCACATCACGAGTAGACAAGCCCCTTATTGCTGATTGGCTACAAGTTTGTTTTGCTATTTGGCCCGAATCGGTTTTCTAAAGTGTTTTTGAAAAATCGCTTACCCCACCTTTAATCCCAAGCGTGTCCCATTAGTTCCCTTATTACTTAAGCCTTGTGTTGGTTCCAGTCTAGCGTCCGGTATTGTACGTCTAAGTTCCTATCATGATTCTTTGTTTAATACGGAATGCTTATGCTGTTGCAACTATTTCTGGCACTAACCCAGTATTGCAATATTTCGCAATATGTAATTATAAGTTTGTCACATCTAACACTTGTGCTAGAGCCGTTAATTGCTAATATCTGCAATACAGTTATATATATTTGATTTTTCTCCGTAATATTATATTTTTAAGTTTGTTTTCTGTTATTATTATAAGGTTGTATAATGTAGCTTAAATTATTTACATCCCTTTTCATAGTTTATATCCCTTGCTTTCTTAACTAATAAGCACACTCATAGTTATTGGTATTGTTTAATTTGTTTTACAGTTGATTCATAACTGTATGTAGACAAGTTATTTATTTATATTTGGTTTATTTATTACAAAAGTACCTCTGCTCTGCTTTCATGTGTACAAGGTAGAATCTTGCACAAAATAAAAGAAGGAAATTTATCTGAAAACTCCCACTGACTTGTCAGACTTTTTTATTTCCATGCTCTTGCATATATTAGGTGACACAAATAAACTGGGCTACTATTTAATTTATTTATTTATGCCAGTACTGCACAGTGTTGACAACATTATTAACCCAATTAACTACCCAAATAATAATGTCTATATATATATATGTAATCCAAATTATTTTATCATTTACAGGCAAGATGACACCATTTTCTAAGAATATGGTTTCTGTCCCTCTCTGGATACCAGTCGTAATCCTTTTTGTTTCTCTTTGTGATGGTGGCAAAATCTTGGTGGTACCTTTGGAGGGAAGTCACTGGATGAACATGGACATCCTCATCAAGGCTTTACATGGTCAAGGACACAGCATTGATGTATTACGCACCTCTAATAGCTGGTTCATCAAGGAGAATTCAACTTATTACAGCTCTATAACCATACCTAACACCAAAGGAATGGATGAAGAATTTGTAGACAAAATGCTTTCCCAAGCAATCAACTTTGAAAGAGGAAAGAGCAGCTGGCTGGCCTCTGTTTGGCTGTATATGGATACACTTAATTACACTTATAAAATGCATGAAATGATATGTCAGCTTATAACAAACATGTTTGAAAGTGAGGAAATTATGAAGACACTGAAGGAAAAGCAATACGATCTGGTGCTCACTGATCCTGTATGGGGTGCAGGCATTTTCCTGGCTCATAAATTCAAGTTACCCATGGTATATAATGTGAGATGGACCACTCCTGGAGAGGGACACTTTGAGATCGCTCCCTCACCGCTGTCTTACATCCCTATCACAAAATCTGGAAACACAGACAAAATGAACTTTTTTCAACGAGTACAAAATATTTTCTATTATTTGCTAATGTACTTTCAATATGGTTATTTTAATTTGGCACAGTATCAAGCACTTTGTGACAAATATTTCTATCCACCTGTAAGCTTTTATGAACTTCTCCAGGGGGCTGATATATGGCTTATGAGGGTTGATTTTGTTTTTGAATTTCCACGTCCAACAATGCCAAATATCATCTACGTTGGTGGCTTCCAGTGCAAACCAGCAAAGGCCCTTCCACGTGATCTGGAAGACTTTGTGCAAAGTTCTGGAGAGCATGGAGTCGTTATCATGTCTTTAGGGTCATTTATCAGTGTCTTACCAGATGAGATAACAGCAGACATAGCGGCTGCTTTTGCTCGGCTCCCTCAAAAGGTGATTTGGAGATACACTGGAAAAAGGCCATCTACTTTGGGCAACAACACATTGCTGGTTGACTGGATGCCACAGAATGATCTTCTAGGGCATCCAAAGACTAAAGTTTTTATTGCACATGGTGGAACTAATGGGGTTCAAGAAGCTTTGTACCATGGGATTCCAGTGATTGGAATTCCACTGTTTTTTGACCAGTACGACAATCTTGTTAGATTGCAAGACAGGGGAGGAGCCAAGATAGTTACCATCGCAACTTTAAATAAAAACACACTGCACGCGGCCATACAAGAAGTAATCAGTGAGCCATCTTACAGACTGAGTGTGCAGAGACTCTCTCATCTGCACAGAGACACGCCGGTTAAACCTTTGGACAGTGCGCTCTTCTGGATTGAGTTTGTAATGAGACACAAAGGTGCTGCTCACCTTCGTTCAGAATCCTATAAACTGCCTTGGTACTCCTATTACTCAGTAGATGTTGCAGTTACATTGTTCGCAGTTGTTTTGATAATCACTTTCTCCATATTTTTTACAGTTAGATGTATGTGTGTCAAGTGCTGCAGCAGAAAAAGGAAAACTGAGTGACACGTTTCCATATGAAGTAGATTATTCTTGCATGTATGTCCCACTCATGCTCATGTAATGAGCAGCACACTGAACTTGGTACAACAATTAATAATGACATGCCGAATCTGGCCCGAAAACTAAATATCCTGACCTTTTCGAGTCAGACTCAACATAATGTCATTATTAATCATTGTACCAAATGTTGTTCATTACATAAGTAGTAAAGAATGGGTCATATATGTACTTATAGTCAAACTGCTAAATGAATAAATGTAAATGTCTCTTTTAGTAAGCAGGTATGGTAACTCTATTGCAAAAGAATCAGAAATGTATCAAAATGTCAGACAATTCAGACTTTTGAATTGTGCTTTCCTATGTACTAATTTTTTTTTTTTTCTAAAATGTTTTTTTGTATCTGAATTTGTCTTAATAGTGATCCCTTTTTATAGAAAAACAATACTTATTGCAGAATGTATTTACATTACTCAAATAATAATAACATTCACTATACTGAAAATAATGTGGTATGATGCAGTGGTGTTTCCTAATTAATATTTGCCATAATAATAGCCATTTTACCCTGACTTTTAATCCTGTAAATTTCAACCTCAGATATTTTGAATGTTAAAAAATGAGACATGACATAATAAAAGAAACATGACATGAAAATAAATGTATCAATTCAAATATATGTTGTGCAGTGACTAAACCCACTTGAATCAACATCTGTATAATTATTATACTGTACATGCAGTTTTCTTCTGTTATTAATTGAGGGAGACATTTTAAAAATGTTTTTAATTGGTCACTTTTTAAACTAAGATGGTGATATTTGGAGAAAGGTTTATGTTAGCTGTAAACTACTTAAGTGCGGCAAACTCAAAGCTGCTAAATTTAAACATTAACCTGACCTGTTGTTAGTAATCAGTTTTACCTCACAATGATATATGCCTGCTATTTCATCAGCACCCTGGACAAACATTTAGACTTTAATAGTAAGAGAAGAGATAAAAGTTTAATTATATTATAGTTTAAAGGAGTGATTCTAACCTGAACCTGGATTTTACATTGAACATGAAGTGGTGACCCAACACGGTTTCAAAATTGTTTATTGAAGTAAAACAACAACAACAATTAAACTTACAATTTTTCATGAAATTTATAAATTTATTTATTATTGATTCTAAATATCTAAATTGTGATGCTATTGTCAGCCAATAATTTAAAATACGTTGTTGACAAATTATGGAGCTATGTTGGACATGTAAATACAGTGTTTTGGAGCATACATGTTTCTATCAATCACTAAGAAAAAACAGTCAATAAATTTAAACAATCGTTATCCAAGCATGCACGTGAGTTTAAAATATTCTAGCTAAGCCCCCAGCGTGAGGTTTTTTAGGCGACCGTTATTTTAAAATGTATTGCCTTATTGTTTCCATGGCGACGCGTCATGCTTGTCATGTGACAACGCAGCCACAATAGATCTGTGTAACACATGGATCGCTTTTATTTAGTTTTTGCGGTGTTTGTTTGTTTTCCTTTTTTTTCCTGTTTTATAAAGACATTATTTATGACAATAAATTATAAATATTATAATATTTATTTAAATAAATTTAAAATTCATATTATATTCAAAATATTTCACAACCAGGCCTCATATAATTAGAACTATCTGAATATTGTTCCGATTCGGAAATATGTGCACTTAAATCTAGTTTCGTATTAACACTTTTATAAATAGACCCGTGTTAGTTGATCTAGAACTAGACTCCGGGTGATGGGCGCCCCGGCCGCCATTTAGTTTCGACGCTGACTCCGACTGTGTGATTTACCAAAAAAACAACACACACCTTTAAAATTCATCCTCTATCCTTCCCGAAAAAACAACTTAACGGTAGGTCTTCCCTCTGTAAACTGGGAGCAGCTCCGGTAACAATTTATAGTTCCCTTAACCAACACACTCGGATATGATCCTCAATAAAAACATGTCAGCTTATATGATGTGTAATATCATTATTTGGCCGGGGGTCTGAATACTTTCCATAACAGGTGCAGGCCCAGCGAAAAACTGTAGCGTCGCATTTCTATAAAAACCAAACTAGTTAGATGTGATGGCTTTTGCTTATGTGTATTAAAATGTCTGAAATTCCCTAAACGTTAAATGTTATAACTAGGTACAATGAACACCAATGACTGATTGTTTCGTCATAGATTGACGCGCGCGGCCGATAAGCCAGAGCTTAAGAAAGTTCTTAATCCAACCCATAAGTCCGTGATCTTGTATCTATTCCTGACCGTGTTGGGGTGAAAATAAACCGAGAGAACCCCGTGCAAAAATCCTTTATGAGGATTTGTCGCAAAAAAAAATTCGTTCTAGAATTTGAAGTGAAACTTCCAAGAATGTAACTGAGGCTGGGTCAAGGCATCAATGATCCTGCCAAATTCCCGACCACGCCGTGTATCATACTAACTCTGTGCACTTCGTTGTTTCAATGAATTTGGTGCTACCGATAAGTCGTATACTCCTCAGTTTACAGTTAATATTGCTCGATATAAGTAGTCCCTCCTGAACCACAGACACCGTCAATGCGTCTTGAGCACTGGGGCTAAGGAGAATAAGAACTTTACTGTATTCCCCAGTGGTCCAAATTCCTCTTTTTGTTTTGTCAGATGAACTCACGTTTTGTATTATCCATTTCAGGCAACCAAGTTCCTATAGAAGTCTGGAGGACAGTTGCGAGTAAGCCTCAATAGCCACAATTGCTTTAAGATCTCTTGTTTAAGTTTCCCACATTCCTTTGATGATTTGTGGTGGCAATTTCATCCTTCTTTTTATTTGTGCCTTGTTCTTGTTTGAAAACAAACGTCCTGCCATGACAATCCGGTTACCTCATAAAGTTTTGGAGCACTTCGTGCTTCCTTCTGTTGACCAGCTTTTTGTAGATGCTGATTTAATTTTCCAGCAGGTTTTGGCACCTGCCAAAAGCACCAAAAGTTGGTTAAATGACCATGGTGTTGGTGTGCTTGTCTGGCCAGCAAACTCACCAGACCTGAACCCCATAGAGAATCTATGGGGTATTGTCAGGAGGAAAATTAGAAACAAGAGACCAAAAATGCAGATGAGCTGAAGGCCACTGTCAAAGAAATCTGGGCTTCCATACCATCTCAGCAGTGCTACAAACTGATCACCTCCATGCCACACATTATTGAGGCAGTAATTAAAGCAAAAGGTGCCCCTACCATGTATTGAGTACATGTACAGTTAATGAACATACTTTCCAGAAGGTCAATAATTCACTAAAAATGTTTTTTTTTTTATTGGTCTTATGAAGTATTCTAATTTGTTGAGATTAGATTTGTTTTTGTTAAATGTGAGCCCAAATCATCAAAATTAAAAGAACCAAAGACTTTAAACTACTTCAGTCTGTGTGCATTGATTTTATTTAATACACGAGTTTCACAATTTGAATTGAATTTATTTAATACACGAGTTTCTGAAATAAATGAACTTTTCCACAACTTTTTAATTTATTGAGATGCACCTGTATATTCTATGTCTATGTTAAATAATCTTTTCAGAAATCATAAAAAACATTGAGACACAAAGATGCATTCAGGGCTAGGCTTTCACAGAAACTCTTCTATTGGCTAGACCAGTTTTGTCACTTCCAAAAGAAAAAGAAAGAAAAGCCATTCTAGGAAGTATGTGTGTTTTCAGTACTTTGCACTTTTAGAATAAACTTCTAAATGTCTATTCAGACGTTTCTATGTAACAGAAGACATACTTTACTGAGGTGCTTCTAATTAAGAGCTAGAAAGCAGTTGCAAATGTTTTACAAAATATACATACAGTACTCGTCTCTGCACATACAACGTGCAACACTTTATGTTTTACCACCAAATTATATGTAATTTTCATTCATTTCACTTACATAGGCTTAGCCTCAAACAACACTCTGTGCAATATCATTAGAGGTGTGGATTTAGTGTGCCTCAAGGGCACTGAGCTTTGACATTTTTCAGACCTGGGACAGTCTTGCACACTTATTTCCTGCCATGTGCATCTCAAGTGGCCAAGACCACAAGTGTGGGTATTGGGACAGGCTCACTTGTGTAATGTTATTCTATTATCTATATCAACTCCAATACATTTTGGATGCATCTGCTTAATTAGCAACAAATTATGTGAATGTGATATTTTAATAATAATTTGTATTTGTTCATGTAGATTGCCTGTCCACTATGAGAAGTGAGAATTGTCAGCTCTTGACAGCTCTTATCCGGTTCTTTCTCTGGCTGCAGCCGCCTACTCTCGTCTACATTCAAGACGAGGTGTTTGTCATCTCAAACAAGCTTATTGTGTTCTGTCTGGTGAAGCTGGTTGCTTGGCTTCAACAGAATTTACCCTTCTGTAGTGTTACACTGTTTAAGAAAAATGTTGGCACTTGGAATGTAAAATCTGCTGTGTATAGCAGAAAACATTTTATTTTAACATTTTTACTTCTACAGTAGATGTTTTGTTTTTTTTACTAAAAGTTCAAGACAAAAATAGAAGAAGTAAAATACTGATCAAATAAATGTTTCAAATGATATAGTTACAAAAAATAACAATATTGTTTTATGTACCTAAACAAGAGCATTTCCTAAATACTGTGGTCACTAAAATTACATAACATGTTCCTATATTTGAATTGCATGTACATATTTCATAAACACTTACTTAAAATACAACATAAAATTCTCATAAATAGGCGGTAAGAATGAAGTTGTGAAGGGCATAAAAAGTTAAGAAGATGTGAGTATATGGAACTTACAAAAAGAAGATGCAATGACAGACAATAAGAAAAAAAGAGTTTAAGCACCTATTTAAAGAGTGGTAACACATCAACAGATATATGGACAAATAAAGAAATAAATAACTGTCTAAATATACATTCTTTCATTTAAAAAAGCTCTTACCCTTAGATGAAGCCAGTGACTTGTCAAGTGAATTTGCTAGTGAGAAGCAAGCGTCACAAAGACTCTGAGTGAATGTCTTCAGAGTGAGGGACTGGATGGTGAATAACAGAGTTAACCCTTGAAACACAATGCAATGTCATATGTTAAAATAAATGAATTATTAAAGACAGGAGCTGAGAAAAAAATCTAAATATGTCTACTCTGCATAATTACTAATGTGTTTCAAGTTATAGAATTATGTGATTGTTAATAAAATAAAATCGTTTTTACTTTTGGCTGGGATGTACTCAATAGGTAGCACTGGGCCATTTTTTGTTGCATGTTGAACAAGTGGGGTTTAAGAAGCTTTGTACAATGGTAAACCAGTTGACTTTAATGACAACTATTATGTGTACTGGTATACTGCTATTACTTAGTAGATGTTACAGTTACATTGTAATGCCAGAATAGCTTATAGTGATAATATAAATTGAATAGTAATTTGATTTATCAAACTGTGTGCAAAACTCATAATTAAAAGATTAGTTCACCCAAAACTGATTTGCTGAAAATGTTACTCACCCTCAGGCCGTCCAAGATGTAGATGAGTTTGTCCATCCACAAGCACGGGCCGCCAAACTCAGGCCTGAGGGCGGGGGGGCCGGCAGGGGTGACGCCAAAACCCGAGCAAGCACACCTAAGCGCTAATGCACGGTCGGAACTAGGCATACTAAAAACTTCCAGGCAGGTATGTTGAGGCAAGTTGGAACTAAACTCTGCAGGACACCGGCCCTCCAGGACCGAGTTTGGAGACCCCTGATCTACATCATCAGATTTGGTGAAATTTTGGTGACGTCCAGTTCTCAAACAAATGAATCCTCTGCAGTGAATAGGTGCCATCAGAATGAGAGTTCAAAAAGCTGATAAAAACATCACAATAATCCACAAGTAATCCACATGACTACATTCCATCAATTAATGTCTTGTGTGTCTGATAAAAAGAATAAATCATCATACGGCATTTTTTACTTTAAACAACCGTCCCTTGCGGTCCATATCCATAAAAAAACCCCCGCTTCCCTCCTTGAAATAGTCCACCCTCTGATGTCCTCTCACATCAAAATCCAGTGATATAATTTTGTTTTAAAAAACAAAAAACTGTTCATGCGTTTTTTTGCTTGTAAACATTGCATAGTATTTATCTACATCTGTGCATATTTCTCTCCTGATTTCAACCAGACAGCTTTTCACTGGAGAGAGCAATATGATATATGTAAATAAAGGACTTGTATTTCAGTCAGAACCAATGGTTTGAAATTAAAAGTGTCTTGATGATAAAAATTTTTATTAACACAAATGAGCTTTGCTTTTACATCACTAGACTTTAATTGATGGACTGGAGTCATGTGGATTACTTGTCCAATGAAGTAACAAAATCATCTATCGCTTCAAAATCATATCCAGGTTCAAAGACCATCTTGCCAAGTCCCAACCAATGTGTTATCCAGGGGGTGATTTCGCTTCAACCAGCAGACTGAAAAAACAGCCCATGGCAGCAGTATAAAAGTAGCCCAATTCCACAGGAAAACCATGGACTTCGCAACACTATAATTAGCTGCTTGTTAGTGCTAGTAGGTTGCAGGTGGTATGAGGAAGAGGGGCATTCTTATTCCAGAGTGCATTTGACTGGACAAAACATTTTTATATGACCTTGGGTGCAAGATGAGTAATCTAGGAAACATATAACTTTTAGGAGTACACTAGCATATACATATTCATAAAGCACAATATCTTTAATACAATATTGTTTATTGTAAATGTTATTGTAATGAAATCAGCATACAACGATTAAGTGATGCAGCATGTTAAAGCATAAATGACAGCGCTCAATTGCCACAAGTTGCATAGATGTTTTGAAGACTGCAGGAATAAATATAATAATAATGCAAAAACTTTATCCAAGCTAAAGTTTTTTCAATGTTATACATTCATGTGTTTTAGCTGGTACTTCCAGCATAGCTGGGAACAATGATGTTGGCCCATTTATAGATAACAGGAATGAAAAGCAGAGCAGAGCCGAGCAGTGATACTAAGAGAAACACCCACAGGAAAACACGGTCCAGAACCTGGGCCACAAACTTCCAGTCCTGAACAACCTAAAAGAAGGCATTACATAAGAATTTATTAGAACTCAAAGCTTATTAAGTCTGAAAGTCTAAAGTAAGACAATAACAATCTTACCTCTCTGACTTCATTCTCTTTCACCACATGAAGCGTGATGTAGCGTATAGAGTCTAAGGCTGCCCGCAGACTATGTTCTGCATTGAGCAGAGGAGTGGTATCCTGGCCCGAACTCTTCCCATAGCCCAGCCCTTCTTTTCCACTCCTCGCAGCGGTGGTGGCATAGCGGTCCACATGGCTGCGCATGCAGAGCAGTTTAGGCAGGTGGTGCAGAAAGATACGGCGGACCCAGGGCGCCATGCTGTGATGAGTAGATGAGGAGCGATGATGGATGTTAATGGCAAAGACAGTGATGACAATGGAAAGCGTCACGAAGATCATAGTGAAGACCAGATATTCTCCAATGAGAGGAATCACCTGGGATAGAAAACATAAGAGCAGAGCAAAAAACATTAAGTCATTTGAAAATGAGAATGAAAGAATTAAAATAATCATAATCCTCACTGGAAATAAATAATTTCGATATGCGTTTAAAAAACGAAAGAAAAAATTAATTGTAATAATATAAGATGATGTATGTTAATTTAATACATTAAAGGGATAGTTAACCGAAAATTTAAAATACTGTCACCTTCATGTCGTTACAAACCTATAGGTCTTTTAGGGTTAATCTTCCTAAAACAATTTTACATATTTTTAATGAAACTTAAAGGTTTCTGGTCTCTCCACTGAAAGTCCAGGTAACCAAAACTTAGAAGACCCCAGAAAAGAAAGCCATAAAGTCGTTTCATTAAAATATCTTATTTTGGGTTTTGAAGATTAACCAAAGTCTTATGGTCGCGACAATATGGTGACCTACATGTATCATGCAAATTTTTGAATTGTTGTTTTTTTGGGTTGTGAATCGCATATGGTGTGGGGTGTTGGGGTATTATCCCTGTGGGTAGGGTTAATATGTCAACTTGCTACCCAAACACCTTATTTTTTAAAATATTTTTTTCCTTCTCAAATTCTGGTGAAAAATTGATTATAACATAGATATAGTACATATCATATGTACTATTCCATATATTCAGAAGCGTTACATATATGGTTTAATCTGGATGCATTGCAGTTTGACTTTTTGACATCTAGAAGTGAATGGCATAATCTGCTACCACTATTGCAGAATGACATAAGGGCCCTCAAAGTAATATAACTATCACTTCAAGCATAAAATATGAACTTGACTTTGTGTAAAACTTTAATCACACAAACAAACAATAGCTGAAAAATACTGCAATTTTATTGCTGACAATAATGTGAAATAATTAAAAAATGTGTGTGGCACACAGACTTACAGTACACATCAATTAAATATATAAATCACTTAATATAGCTTTGATTTCTTAAAAAGAGTAGCACCTTTGAGGAGGAAGGGATGATCTCTTCTATCACCAGAAGGAAGACAGTAAGAGAGACGAGGACAGACGTGCAGAGGGAGATTTTCTCCCCTCCGTTAGATGGGAGATAAAACACCAGCACGGTCAGGAAAGACAGTCCAATACAGGGGATGATGAGGAAGAGTGTGTAGAAAAGAGGAAGACGTCGGATAATAAAGGAGTAAGTGATGGATGGATAGAAAAACGTCCCATCACTTCTCGAACCCCGGCTACCCGTGGCCGTCACAATCTCCCATTCACCATTGTCAAAATAGTCACGTTTGTCCACATGTACATCCTCAAGGAGAATGTCCACCTTAAAAAAAGAAGCAATATGCAGTTGTTGCATACATTTCCATATAAACACGAAAAGCTATTGCTTCAGATGACTTAGAATATACAGTATGAGTCATTTTAGTTACTTTTCTTATGCTTGATTAAAGTGGTCACTATGAACTGACGATAGCTAATTATTAAAGGTCAAATTTAGGTAAATTTTTTGGTAATTTTTTCTTTCTCGATGTAAACATTGGTTTTTCATGCCTTTAATAAGAGTTACAAACTTTACAGCATACCTGGGAACCATCGTAGGTCCAGGAGCCAAATTTCATGGAGCAGTTCTGAAGGTCAAAGGGGAAGAACGTCACATCAATGGTGCAGGCAGATTTATAGCTGGCAGGAGGGGTCCAGGAGATAGTGCCGTCATATCTCACCACTGCTTTTGTCACTGTGGCCTCGAAATTACCATCTGCACTACAGGTGAGAATCACTCATCAAGCTGAGATACAGGCAGGGTCCAAAATGAACATTCTCAAATAGTCCAATTAAAGTAAATTATGGTCAGGAAGTTGGAAACATTGGGAAATAAATATTCACCTATAGAAATTATAATGGCTCTCTAAGCCATTTTCACAGGGGTCGAGCACAAAGGATTTGACTCGTAAAAGCATAAATTTGCAGTGTAACAGTTTACTTTTCACTTGTCAGGTTACAAAAATATAAGTCAAACTTAAGAACTATTTAGACTTGATCAGGCTTCAAATTAAATATTTTTCAAGATTTTAACGATTTCAACGCTCAACAGACTGTCTAGTACCATACTCTTTTCTTCTTCTTCAGATTCAAAAAGGGATTTTATGATCATAGTAACAGTATTATGTATGAAATAAGTAAGTAATGTTATGCAGTATATGTACACATAATACCACTCTTAATATCCATGCAAAAATATTATAAGCATCTCTATGTTATTTATTGTTCTAACAGAAATGTTAAACGTCATGTTCAGTCCTTTCTTACTCATACAGTTGGCACTGAGTGGCATCACATACTTGTCATAGAGCACAATGTCAGGAAGCCAGATGGAGTCTGAGGGAACTCTGATGGAGGTGATGCCCAGATAATTATCCGGATTCCATCGGAGCTTCATGTCTGTCCACTCCTGAAAGCAGAGAGACATGGATTTATGCGCAAAGCTGATCCCCACACAAATAAAAAGTAAAGAAAGCAATGTGTGTCTGTTGTGTACCAATGACCAAATACTACCAGGCCAGAACACAATGACAAGAGCAAAATAAAGGTAGAATAAAAATAATTAATATTTTGTATTAATCAGATAAACCTTAATGGATTAGTCCTGTTTACCTGCTTAATCCAAACATTGGTCGTCATCAGCTGGTTCTTCTCATTCTGAAAAAAAAATCTAATATTATAGCCATGTTATTCTATTAACCTTCATGTTCTGTTAAAATTGATTTTATATGTTCTTAATGTTTGGTGTCCCAATTACATCAATGTTGTACATGATTATATTAGTGATGATTTATACCATTATTACCCCTTTACCCACTAACCTAACCCTAACCTTCCTGACCCCAAACAGAACACAATGGTTAACAATAAATGTGAAATTCCTAACCTACTGATGATAGAGATTCTCCTAATGTATATTACATAAATATGATGTTTACTGTAAGACAAGATTTTGCCTAGATGAAGAAAATGCTGTTTTAGCATCACTAGTTCTCACCACATCCACAAGCTGGGAGATAGCCAGGCCAAATTTCACCTGCACCGTTCCATTTAGTTCCTCCACTGGTCTCACCCATTTCTGGTAGTTGCTGAAGAGATGTTTAAGCAGCTTGTCTTCTGACTTGGCATAAGAAGACAGCACAGGAGGCCCTAAAGCAAAACAACAACTTCACATTAATCTATCACATTCAATCAGGAGGGACTGGGACATTAAACAACAGTAATTAGATGGCAACAGTCCCAGACACAAGAACCACACAGGTTTATAGAAGTTGTGACAATTTCGTTGACATTTTTCCAATGATCATATTGATCTCACAATCAACAACTCACCCAAGACATATTGGATTTACCTGATAGAGTTTGGGCTCCTTGCCACTGTTGCCTTTATTTTGCTTAGTTATGATTTAAAAGAGACTTAGGGCCAGCTTTAATAACAGTTTGCATCAATGCAAACCCTCTTTTGGCTCTAAAAAAATCTCCTGTGAGGATTTACTGAAGACAGTGAAAAATAAGCAATGAAAAGACATGGGCAGTTGTTTTGTGGCTGACTGTATTGCATATGCATTTGTAGGAAGTTCCCTTTCAGATGCAAAATTTATGGGAGGAGATTATTTAAATAGTCAAATGACTGGCATTTATGCTATTATTTAATACCCAAAAAAACATATCTTTAAATATTTTGCACTTGACATGCCAGCGATAGTTGTTCATTTGTGCTGCTCTTGGTAGATTTCATTGGTCCTGTGGAAATGAGATGGCTGCATCTGTGTTCTTTAATTTGCACATTGTCAGAACTTTACACTCCCATCAAAGCTTTTATGGAATTGCAGTCTCATTCTAATTTGCCCTGTTATCTGGTAAATCTGGCCCATAATATTAGTTATACCAGTAATATTATTGATTTGACTGCACTGACACTATTGATTGAGAACAAAACTTGAGCTGAACTGAGTTTGATAAATCTGCTTCATAGCTGAATCGAATTTGTTTCGCATTGAGTCAATGTTTTCAACACTTCGCACCACTGGTTAGTGAACTAAAAACCTGAATCAAGCAGTCCGAACGGCCTTTCCCTCGATAGACAACACCTATTGTGCTGTTCTATAGAGCTTCTTATAGCTGAATTGAAATTGAACGGAACTGACTTGGACTGCTGTCTATTTTGACATTTTATGAGTTTGCGCACTCACTTGATCTCTAGTTAATTTCCTCGTACTTATACACTGTGAAGACTTGCCTTTAGAACAAGTCTATATATTTATATTGGTAACTATACTGAACAAAATTATAAACGCAACACTTTTGTTTTTGCCCCCATTTTTCATGAGCTGAACTCAAAGATCTAAGACTTTTTCTATGTACACAAAAGGCCTATTTCTTTCAAATATTGTTCACAAATCTGTCTAAATCTGTGTTAGTGAGCACTTCTCCTTTGCCGAGATAATCCATCCACCTCACAAGTGTGGCATATCAAGATGCTGATTAGACAGCATAATTATTGCATAATTATTGATTTTAAGCATTAATCAAATCAATGCATTGAGTGTCGAAAACGCCGCGGGTGGTGTGATTCGGTACAGCCGGGAATTTTTGCTCCAGTGCAACAAACATGTTGAGCTCACATCGCATCACTGTATACCGGATGACTTGAAATCTTCACAAGGTTAGGATACTCGGAGTAAAAGGAAACGGAGATGTGAGAAGAGAGGCAGGAGTCAGCAGAGACTTAAAAAGATGAGAAATAAATGACCCTTGCCCATGACTTTACTGATCAATGCCAATGCAAATCTACGCTATCTGCATGAATATAGGAACGCGTGTGTGCTGACAATCACAGAAACATGGTTAAATGAGAACGTTCCTTCAAGTGAGGTTGACAGTTTTTCGAATGGATCGAAACTCGGATATCACAGCAAAGTCACGCGGTGGTGGAGTGTGCCTACTCATTAAGGAAAACTGGTGTAGCTCAGTGGTGGTGAGAGAATCTCTCTGTACTCCTGATATTGAACTATTGAGTGTTTCACTAAGACCCTTTTACCTTCCTCTGGAGTTTCCACAGTTGTTTTTTACCGTGGTTTATATACATCCTCAGGCAAATTCAGCTAAAGTCTCAGATGTGTTATATCAACTTGCACAAAGACTGGATTCTTTGTCTCCTGATGCGCCCAAAATTTATTTTAGGAGATTTTAATAACTGTTCTTTAAAAAACTGTTTGAGGACTTATTATCAGTATGTGAACGTTTGCACTAGGAAAAATAAGATACTGGACAAGTGTTATGGCAACGTCAAAGATGCTTTTTCCGCCTCCACGCTGCCACCACTGGGAGGATCTGATCATAACATTGTTAATCTTCACCCTAAATATCAAAGACTTCTTGAAAGGGAGAAACCTCAGGTAAAGACTGTTAAGATTTGGAATGAAGAGAGTATTATGTGCCTTCAGGGTTGTTTTGAGTGTACCTTGTGGGAAACTTTTGACTGTCTAGATCTGGATACTCATACAATTCTGGTTTCAGATTATATAAATTTTTGTGTGGAGTCAGTTATACCAACAAAAACATATAAAATATTTCCCAACAACAAGCCATGGGTATCAAATAAATTAAAACAACTATTAAATAAGAAGGTAGCTTATTATAATCATTATATTTTAGCTAAAAGGGATATTCAAAAAGAAATTAAAAGGCAAATTAAGGTAGATAAGGCCTTATATAAACAAAAAAATTGAAGCTAAAATGTCACAGGGAAACTCTAAACAGGCCTGGGAAGGAATTAGAAAGATGATAAGTGTTCCACATAAGATGACCAAAGATGGAGATTTTTAAACTACGCAAGTACATTAAATCCTTTTTTTCTCCCGTTTTGAGGGAAATGGAGAAGAAAGAAAGAAAAATTAATCAACGATTCTGACATCTGCAAATATATTTCTTATCAAAGAGGTTGATGTCAGAAAAATGTTTCAGAAGTGTAATATACATAAGAGCCCCGGGCCAGATAATATCAGCGGTCAGGTGTTAAAATCATGTGCTGAGCAATTATCTACAGTTTTTACTTTGCTGTTTCAAAAATCACTTGACCAGCATGTAATGCCAATTATATGGAAAACGTCTCGGGTTACTTATGTAACCATGGTTCCCTGAGTGGAACGAGACACTGCGTCCTCTAGGGTCGCTATGGGGGGAACGCCTCGTCGTGACCCGTGTCTGAAGCCTACACTGAAAAAACACCAACTTGTTTGGCCTGCGACAGCCATGACGTCACTACCGGTGTTACTATAGTATAAATAGGCGCCGGGAGAACATGTTATTCACTTCTTCGTCTGAAGCTTGCTTCCGAAGCATGGCAAGACATCTAGAGGACGCAGTGTCTCTTTCCCTACTCAGGGAACCATGGTTACCTAAGTAACCTGAGACGTTCCCTTTCATGGGAACTTCGTACTGCGTCCTCTAGGGGTCGCTATGGAAACTATACCCACACATCCTCCCTTCCGTCACCATGCTGAGGGGAGTGCAAGCCAGAACTATGGCGAGCACTAAGTACCAACTCTACCATTTTGCTATGGGAGTCGGCCCTGGGACGTTAGACGACTGTCAGTGACATTATTCCCTACGGCAAAAGGCCTAGGCTACATACCCCAAAAATACTTACCTGTTAGGGCCAAACTCCTGGGCCCGGGGTAGAGCTCAAGGCTTGGAATCAGAAATAGATTCCTTTAAGGGAATACGACCAAGAGCCTAGAATCATACTAGTCTTTGCCTGTCACCCAGTTTCTCTTTGTATGTGCTGAAGGAACTGTCTCAACAGACCCTTAGTAGGAACACCCTGTTAAGTAGGTATCCAGAGAATACATAGGTGGAGTTGTGCCCAAGGCGGAACCGGGGTTTTAAATCACTCAGAAAGAGCACGAAGCTGTTGCGTAGCTCTTACCATACAGGATTTTTAGAAAAGTGGGCAAAGCATAACGTGCACACTTACCAACTATGTGGATTTTAGAAAAGTGGGCAAAGCATAACGTGCACACACTTGAATACCGTTCTAGGGGTTCTCGTGGTACCCTGAAAGAGCAGCCCATAGATTAAAAATGAGCGGACCCCCGGCCGCTATATCCTACGTGCTTATAATTCTGGAGTGGCTAGCAGTAAATCTGTAGCTATGGGAGCAACATCCAGCTCTCAATGGAGAGGGGGCTCGACCTGCAGCATGTTCCAATGGTGGAACAGTTAGCAGTTATTTAGCTGAGGGAGCAAACACCCAGTTCTCAATTTCAAGAAGGGGGCTCGACCTGCAGCATGTTCCAAAGCTGGAACAGCTAGCAATAGTTTACTTAGCTGTGGGAGCGACACACCTAATTCTCAGTCGAGAAGGGGGCTCGACCTACAGCATGTTTCAATGCTGGAACGCTAGCAGTAGTTTACCTTGGCTGAGGGAGCACAAACCCAGCTCTCAACGAGAGGGGGCTCTACCTGCAGCATGATTGTAAAATCAGAGGGGTAAGTATACTGCAATCTAGCCAAACACTCTCATTCCAGGTAACCCTTTGATAAAAGTGGAGCATTGCTCAATACTACCACGAGGACAGCCCATGGAGCGAGGAATCAAACTCCTCAGAGAGAATTAAACGCTGAAAAGAAAGCACCATGCTCACAGTAACCCTCAATGGTGAGGGGGGTGATGTCTCAAGGGGATATCCTGGTGATCGGGAAAAACCCCTCAGGGCGACCCAGATACGGTAGACCAGTCAGGGTAGCATGAAAGCGTAACCCCAGCTCGGACGTCCAGGAAATTTTTGCAGTGATGCACCGGGGGCCTGATAATCACAAAGGCTCCCGCAGAAGCATGTGTTTTGGCCGCATGATCCAGGAAGTATGAAGCCGAAACCCGCCTTTACTTACCTTCTGGACATATATCGACGAGTGAAATAAACACTGCAAGTCGAGCACCCGGTTTCTAAATCCAGCAGAGGGGGGTGCTCACCGAATACCTACCCTAGAAAAGGACAGAAACACAAAGGTCCCGGAAAACACTGCAAAGAAAACTAGCAGAAGGATTATACACACACCCGCAGTTCATAGTCACATACTTTTTATATATTTATCTAACATTTAATATTTTTAGACTGGATCGTCTCCCCCCCACATGTTGCCCACGGCGTTGAGCTCTGTCCTGAGAAGCTCTAGCCCGGCACCTTCAGTACGGTGTGTTACGTATGATCTAACCTAGAACAACCAAAACATCATAGGTCCATCAGTAACTGTTATGCAGAAGCTTCCCACCTAACCTCCTTCCAGGTGGAGATATGGGGTTCAGGGGGAATTAGAAGGGGAAAGAAAATGTAGATGTTAACCCCTGAGGGAACAGTGATACCCTAAGGTATCACTCTGATCTGGACAAAAGCGCTGACGCCTTGTCTGGATCACATACCTCAGGTCCTGCCTACCTCCCTTCGACCAACGATACTTCCTACCCCTACCCGCAGAAAGAGGAGGAGCGCGAGTCGCGACACTAACCTTCTGTGCTCGTCTCTGATCCTCAAACCAAGACGGACCAGGACCCCTGGGTTGTTCAGGCTCAGACCTGGACCTTCGTGGAATGAAGGATTTGAAGGCCGCTGAGTGCGCCTTCGCCTCCCTGAACTTTTCGACCACCTTCTCAACAGAGGTACCAAAATGTTCAGAGGGTGAAACCGGGGCATCCGGGAGAAAGCCACTTTCTTTCTTCCCGATGTCTGCCAGTTTTACCCACAGCTGCCTCTCCGTTACTACCCTCGCCGCCATAGATCTGCCCATGGCAGATGCAGCATGCGTAGTAGCACGGAGAGCAAGATCTGTGGTGCGGCGCAACTCAGCCATCTCGTCAGAGGAAAGGCCCTCACCTTTATCCAGGTCTTTAAGCAGGTCAGCCTGGTATGCCTGTAACACCGCCATGGTGTGCAGACACGCACCAGCCTGACCTGCTGCTGCGTATGCCTTGCCAGTCATTTTAGATGTAGCTTGAAGAGGCGTGGATGGCAAGGAGGGAGTTTTGAGATACGATGTCTCACCCATAGAGAGATAGGTAGCTAGCGTCTCTTCTACAGGGGGCAATCTCTCATAGCCGTTTTTCGCGCATCGCCTCGATGTTGGCATAACTCGTATGCTAGAACCGATAGATGCGTGAGGAAAACCAGTATGGATATCAGGAAGGAAAGGAAGGCTCACCTGAGCTGAAGGGTTAAGGCCAGAAATATAACGCTCATCGAGACAACCTCGCAACATCACTTTCTTGGCCCGCTTCCATGGCAAGTCAAACCTCGCCGTGGCGCGATCCATAACTTCCAAAACTCATCATACACAGGGCAGGAGGATTGAGAAGGCTCAGCCTCAGCTTCTTCGCTCTCATCAACCATTTCCTGCTCTTCCTGGGCTGAAACCAGCAGAGCACTGGCCCCCGGATCAAACGATGTTAAAGAAACAACATCATCCTCCAGCAGCTTACTCTCGCCCACAGCCGACGAGTGCGAGAGGGAAAAACCCTTTTTAAACTCATCAGCCAGATCCGCCTGCGATCCTCACTAGCTCATTCTCCTCCGTGCCTCAGCAGCGGCGGTCCTGAATCGCGGGAAGCAGATGGATGCCCCTCTTTCCTCGAAAAGAGAGACAAACGAGAACAGAGCTTTTCATTGAAAAAAAAAAAAAAAAACTCGCAATGCACGCAGATTGCCCTCTCGAGGACATTGCGTGCGTGCTCCTCGCCCAAACAAACAACACATATATCGTGTGTGTCATCTGGTGTCAAATAGCGATGACACGGATGCACACACTTTCTAAATGCTCTACTAGTGCTCGCCATAATAAATAGAGATAGCTCTTACCTTTTCCTTGGAAATGCACACTTCACGAGCCATTTCAAACAAAACAGTCAATGAATACGAAGAAGAGGATGATGTGTTCTCCCGGTGTCTATTTATACTATAGTCGCACCGGTATGACGTCATGGCTGTCGCCGGCCAAACAAGTTTGTGTTTTTTCAATGTATGCTTCAGACACGGGTCACGACGACGAGGCGTTCCCCATAGCGACCCCGAGAGGACGCAGTTCGACGTTCCCATGAAAGGGAACTTCAACTATAGTACCTGTTCCTAAAATTAACAAACCATTAGAGCCTAGTGATTATCGACCAATTGCATTAACCTCTCTTGTGTTTAAATGTTGTAAAAGGCTTGTTAAAAGGTACATAGTGGAAAAAACACAGCATTTACTGGATCCTTTTCAATTTGCTTATCAGTAAAATAAGGGAGTAGATGATGCAATTTTAACATTGTTACATATTGTTTACACACATCTTGAGGGTCCTAAAAATCATGTGAAAATTATTTTAGCTGATTTTTCTTCTGCTTTTAATAATATTGTGCCATCTGTTCTGGTCAAAAGATTATCTGTAGATTTCTCTCTAGATGGAGGAGTGATTTTGTGGTTGCAGGATTTTTAAGTAACAGAGTTCAACGAGTGTGTGTGGGTACCTCATTATCTGACAAACAAATCACGAATATTGGTTCACCACAAGGTTGTGTCCTCTCACCCTTACTGTTTATTATGTACACAAATCATTGTAGGAGTACTTGCCCAGCGAGATATTTAATCAGATTTGCAGATGATACTGCATTGGTTAGTCTCCTTAGAAGGGATGAGGACAGTCATGGACCCTTTTTAACTGAATTTGTTTTTTGGTGTGATGCATCAATTCTCAAGTTAAATGTTTCAAAAACTAAAGAAATGTGTATTGATTTTAGGAAAGAGTCCTCAACGAGTGCGACCATTATTAAAGGGGAGCGGATTCAGAGGGTAGAATAGTATAAATACCTTGGAGTTGTTTTAGATTACAAACTGAGGTGGGATAAATGGACTGACGCTGTGAACAAAAAGGGCCAGCAAAGATTATATTTCCTTAGAAAGATGGTGTATTTAGCGTAAGCCCTCCATTGTTAAAGGTGTTTTATAACTCTTTTATTGAAAGTGTACTGACTTTTTATATTACTTACTGGTTTGGGAATGTTATGGTGGAACAAAAGAGTATGTTCAGGAAAATTATAAGTACTGCGAGTAAATTACTTGGTATCTCTGTGATGGGTTTACAACAAATTTATCAGACAAGATGTCTTGTAAGCTATGAAAATTAATCTTGATGATAGGCACCACTGTATACTGAGTTTGAGCGTTTTGCCTTCCGTAGAAGATTCAGGATACCGGTTTTTTTTAAAAGAGGGAAAAAATATTTTATAAAACAGGCAGTGAAGTTCTTAAATGAAAGATAGGAAAGAAAGAGGGTTTTTTTCTCTCTTCTCTCTTTCCTCTCCCCTTTTATTTTTATGTAATGAGCAGGCCTCATTCAGTAATTAGCACGTCTTGATTAATTGATGTTACATTTGTATTGTGTCTATTGTGAAATTGATGTTGTTTGTGAGAACCGCATATTGAAACAAGACACTGAAACAAAATTTTTCCCTAAGGGGATAAATACCATTTAAAGTTTTATTGATATGCCACACCTGTGAGGTGGATGGATTGTTTCGGCAAAGGAGAAGTGCTCACTAACTCCGATTTAGACAGATTTGTGAACAATATTTGAGAGAAATAGCCTTTTGGGTACATAGAAAAAGTCTTAGATCTTTGAGTTCAGCCAATGAAAAATGGGGGCAAAAACAGTGGTTTGCGTTTATAATTTTGTTCAGTGTAGATTTGAATTATGTCATTGACAAATTCAAAACAACAGAATTTATTCTTACTGGAATGATGGGATACACTGAATATCAGCTTGTGCCTTTCAAAGCTGCCATAAAAAATTAATTCTGTTTTGTAATCGCAATGATGCATTTTATATAGCGCTTTAAATTGTGTTTGTTGTACCCCAAAGCGCTTTACAATTCATGTGGGGGGTTCTCCTCAAACCATGCATCTGACCGCTCAACCCTGCTTATCGTTGTAGCAACCAGTCTGGGGCTGCAGGGTGATATGATGTTGTATGGCCGCGTATACTGATCAACTCCAATAAAGCCATTTGGCATTGTTAGTGTGGATTCTCCGCATCTGCTGCTATCATGCCACATCCTGTGTGGCACATGTTCTTCAGAGTCTCCACAGTCTGAGTCACGTAAGGAACCCCAACATGATTGCTGAAGAAGTGTTCATTTCTGGTTGGGGCAGGTGAGAGTTTAGAATGGAGATTTATGAATCTCTAGTGTGAAATTGTTAGATCATCTGGGTTGTTACCCGCACTGGTGGAGGATTTCTTTAATGTTAAATGTCCTACAGCTATAGCGCTGTTTCCAAAACCCATGATCTGGTCTGCTGCTACATACAGTCCCATGGAAAGGTTTTTGCCCCCTTCCTGTTTTTTTTATTTTTGCATATTTGTCACACTTAAAAGATTCAGATCATCAAACTAATTTTAATATTACACAAAGATAATGCAAGTAAATACAAAAATGCAGTTTTTAAATGATGATTTCTTTTATTAAGGGAACAAAGC
The DNA here is from genome assembly GCA_018155175.1 of Sinocyclocheilus anophthalmus. Lineage (NCBI taxonomy): Eukaryota > Metazoa > Chordata > Actinopteri > Cypriniformes > Cyprinidae > Sinocyclocheilus > Sinocyclocheilus anophthalmus. The sequence continues at coordinate 207,903 of JADLZN010005074.1, forward strand.
TGTCCAAACCTACGTGGCCCTAAGTGAAAAATTAATTGCCCCCTAAATCTAATAACTGACTGTGCCACGCTTTGCAGCAACAACTGAAATCAAGTGTTTGCGATAACTGGCAATTAGTCTTTCACGCTCCGCGTGGAGGAATTTTGGCACACAGTCGTCTTTGCAGAATTGTTTTACAGTCCATTCATGCTCGAAAACCCTCCAATGTGGCTGAATTAAGCATCTCAATCGGATTTAAGTCCGGACTTTGATTTGGCCACTCCAAAACCTTAATTTAGTTTTTCTTGAGCCATTCAGAGGTGGATTTGCTGGTCTGTTTGGGATCATTTGTCCTGCTGCATAACCCAAGTGTGTTTGAGCTTGAGGTCACAAACTGACGGCCGAACATTCTCCTTCAGGATTTTCTGATAGTGCAGAATTCGTGGTTCCGTCAATTATGGCAAGTCGTATAGGTCCTGAAGCTGCAAAGCAGCCCAGATCATCACACTACCACCACCATGTTTGACTGTTGGTATGATGTTCTTTTTATGAAATGCTGTGTTGGTTTTACGCCAGATGTAACGGGACACACACCTTCCAAAAGTTCAACTTTTGTCTCATCAGTCCACAGAATATTTGCCCAAAATTCTTGGGGATAATTAAGATATTTTTTTGGCAAATGAGAGACGAGCCTTTTTGTTCTTTTTGGTCAGCAGTGGCTTTTTTTTGCCTTGGAACTCTCCCATGGATGCAATATTTGCCCAGTCTATTTCTTGTTGTTGAATCATGAACACTGAACTTAACTGTGGCAAGTGAGGCCTGCAGTTCCTTAGATGTTGTTCTGGGTTCTTTTATGATCTCCTGGATGATACATCATGCACCTTGCTTTTGGAGTAATTTTGGTTGGCCGGCAACTCCTGGGAAGGTTCACCATTGTTCCAAGTTTTCTCAATTTGTGGATAATGGCTCTGACCATGGTTTGCTGGAGTCCCAAAGCCTTAGAAATGAATTTATAACCCTTTCCAGACTGATACAACTATTGTGTTTCTCATCTGTTCTTGAATTTCTATAGATCGCGGCATGATGTGTTGCTCTAAGCATGCTTCACTTTGTCAGACAGATTATATTTAAGTGATTTCTTGATTCAACAAGTCTGGCAGTAATCAGGCCTGGGTGTGGCCTATGTGGAAATTTAACTCACGTTCTAATAAGGGGTTATTGCGTTTTTTCATGATTAACAGGGGGCAATTAATTTTTCACGTAGGGCCACGTAGGTTTGGACAGCTTTTTTCCCCTTAATAAATGAAATCATAATTTAAAAACAGCATTTTGTATTTACTTGCATTATCTTTGTGTAATATTAAAATTTGTTTGATGATCTGAATCTTTTAAGTGTGACAAATATGCAAACAATTAAAAAAACAGGAAGGGGGCAAAAACTTTTTCACACCACTGTATGTGGTTACATCTAATGAAAGCTTCCTAACTTAAATGGAACTTTAGAAGGGACTGATTTATATATGCAGTTAACTCTATAATTGATAGCCAAGCACGCTGAAAAAAAAAAAAAAGAAAATTTTTTTTTCAAAGAGTTTGATGTTAAGATGTGGCTCAAAATAACAATACTATTCCTATGCATTAACACTACAGACCTATATTTTTTTTTTTTTTCACAGGTTTATCACTAATTTTGGGTAAGTGGATTTTGTAAAAATATGTTGAATTGTATGCAATAAATATGTATATATGTATTTTTACAATGCACATAAACCTGTTTTGACTCTAAACTGCATATAAAAATAATCTATAATTCAGTTTTTTGGATGTCTGAAGCTGGATGTAATATAAAACAGAATCAGTCATCTAGCCTCACCGAGACTGATGATTTGACCCCGAAGCCATAAAAAACTGAATGTCATTTTTCTAATTTCTGTCTAAAATTGAGGTTGTTAGTCACTGGTACTGCATTTATCCTATAAGAAGTGTGGCATGACCCAAATAGCATACATTGATTGCATTCTGTGCCTATTATTCAGCTCCATGTTTAGATATTGATTGGATTTTGCAATTTTAGCTACGCCCCAAAGCTCCGTCTCTTTGCTTATAAATCTTGAAGTTCTTTGACTGTTCATTTCACAGACAACCGCAGATGGTATTCTGGTTTCAGCTTGTTTTCCCATTGATCAATATGTGGTTGTGGTCTGGTCTCCCTTAATCAATACAAGACTGATTAGAAAATGCTTTAATCCTCAGGTCACACTGTTTCAGCAGACATGTAAGAGAGCTGTTGGAAATAATAATTAGATAAAGAGATGTGAGTCACAGATGGACAAGTGAGTGAATCACAGGTCACATTTCATCCCAAAATAATAAAATATTCTTATATTATATTATATTTATATTTATCAGTTATATTATTTATATTATATTATAATTACATTATATTTTTATATTATATTATATTATATACACTTACCGTAAGGTTACAGTAGAGTAACCTTTACAGTAACATAGTTTAACTACTTTAGTTACATGACCAATACATTCTACAAACAGCATTTATATCACAAGTTAATGTTATTGCACATTTACTAATGCATTATTAAATCCAAATTTGTGCTTGTTAAATTAGTAATGCCCCTGTTAATTAACTAACAAGGACTGTATTTTCATAACCAACATTAACAAAGAATAAATACTGTAATAATGCATTGTTCATTGTGTGTGCATGCTTGTTATACATTAGCATTACCTACATGGAACCTTTTTTGGTTTAGTGTACCCTATTTTATTATATTATATTAGATTATATTTATCTTATATTATATTAATAATCTGGGCAATAACTCTATTTCGATTCGTCATTTTTTTTTTTTGCAGGAACTCCCTTGTTTTACTTTTAATTTTAGTGTAATATAGTTGTGGTGTTCATCTACTACATTGCAGTAGACTATTTTTTTTTTCTTAGCAAAAACTTTAATATAATATACAACTACTGTATAATTACACATGCAATTTAAATCAATATTTCACATCCACATATTTATTTACTTAGCCATGTAATAAGTGGTATAATAAGATAATGTAAATCAGTTGGCCATTATCACAAAATAAAGAATGTGTTTTTTAATGAATGGTTGAAATGATAATGGTGCAACCTGCTGAGTGACTAAAAAATCCCCACCACCAGGCACGTGCAGAGGGGGGTGCCATGGGTGCTTGAGCACCTGCCCCTTTCCCCTTGATGCCCAAAGTGCCCTTTTGTCAAAGCAATCTTTTTATTTTTTTGTAATTAAACGCCATTTTGCGAAGGCCTGCCCAACCTAAGTATTAGTAAAATGAATGAATAATAATTTAGTCGTAAATAAAATTATCCACATGATGACCTTTCACCTGACGATCTCATCAGGGATTATGGTGCGTTCAAGTCATGTAGGATAGATCGTATTTACGAGTTGAACGCACATGAACGCCAACAAAAAGTTGTTATTACGAGTGGGAAACTCTAAATTTTCTTTAAGCCCCGAGTTTCCGAGTTGGGGGCGTGTCGATGAAAAACATGGCGGAATCGATGGATGCAACGTTTGTAGTTGATGGTAAATTTTTGTTTAAATTTATAGTTTTTATGCGATACAGTTTAAAGTGGCTTCATAAATTACTTTTAAAAAAATTTAAAAACGCAAAACACACCTGATGCGAATTCTTTGCTCTTCATTTTCTATAAGCAGAGTTAACAGACCCTGTTGTATTTTCTTGTAATTTATTAAAAGAAGGTACACCTTCATCTTGTGCTGACTAAACTGACTTGAACGCACCTGACGTCATAATTACAACTTGTCAACTCGTAAGTACGAACGTCCCCAGGAGGACTTGAACGCAGCATTATCCCTCACGTTTAGACACCTTTAATGTAGCGCACTACCAGGATGCCTTCATAACGTCCGCGGCTGGCGGTAAGTGGAGTTCTCAGCGGAGCGTTGTGCTTGTATACTTATATTATTAAATTATTATTAATATACAAGAACTGCGTGAAGAGAGCATGCACAGCTGTTGTTTATATTGCTGTTTGTAGCCAGTGGAAGTAAGTTTAGCTGCAGCACGGGGCTGTAATATTTTTGTTCAATATTTTCCTAATGACAATTTTATGATCGGTTTATAAAGGCTACTACAAGCACCTTTTCCCCATTTTTTATCACAGAATAAGGCAGGGAATATATTTTATAGTTTCTATACTAAATTATGTGTCAATCAGTACTGCATTATTCATAAAGTTAATTACCTAAAGATAACTTGAAAAGCACACATAAACCGTATATATTTTCGCAATCATGTGTTTGTCTTCTGTTTCTGATTTTTATTCAAGCTCAGCTATAGCAGGATGCTTTTGTCCATATTAGGGTTTCCTGCATGTCATAAGTAATTCCTTCTATGAGTCTGTTTTAGACTTTCTGCACAGAGCGCCCTCCAGCTTCGACTATCTAATTTAACCTACACTGCATGAGAGTGTTGAGCTCTCCAGATACTCACTTCTCATTTTGGATACGAATATAACGTCAGGTCATGCATAGACTATCCATACTGTCTCTTTGAATTTAATTCTAGAAACCTCTATGTGAACACACCTGTCCGAATAAAGTACGGGGGACTAAATTACATTTCTTTAAAATTAAATATAAAAAATGCAGCTAACGTTATACACACAGCAATATAAACAAAGGTGCCTGTTCTCTTTCGTTCTTGCTGTTTGATTGGGAAAAGTTTAAAGGGCGTCGAGGGGTCTTGTCTTTATGTTATCTGACTAAAAAACTATTACTTTGCACTTTTTTTATTACAGTATTTATTTAAAAAACGTAGAGTGCCTTAAAAATAATTATCACAACCCTGATAAAACAGGCTCATACTAATTTTCTCATTCTCTGATTTATAGGCTACTTATCAATCCTGTTTTTTATCATCATTATAATTTTAAAAAATGAATAAATTCAGAACAGGATTAATATAGAATTCTATTTTAAATAAGACAGAAATATTTTTTCAACAACAACAGTAGTGTTTACAACAGCAAAACCACCATACCCTGTAAACTCAATAATAATTATAGGCCTAATTTAATTCCATTTCTATTTTCAGAGTGATTAAGAAATATTTATTTAACTTTTAAACTTAAAATGGTCTTTTCTGTTCTGTGTTTCTTTTTCAAAACTGCGTCACGGCATTTGCTGCTATCAATACAGAAGCATCCGTTTCGATACATGTCTCAGCAAGGAGCACAGCCCTATTTAAAGCTGTGCTCCATGTGCCCCTTTTATACTTTGAGCACCTGCCCCTCCAAATGTCTCTGCACGGCCCTTCCCACCACTGAGGGGAAAAAATACTGTATTTATATTTTGAAGAATGGTGGTAAGCAAACAATTTTAGTGATCATTGACTTCCATTGCATGGACAAAACAACGTTCCAAATTCAGCACTTTTTAAGTTTTTTATTATAGGTATTTTTTAAAGGTCCTAAAATAATTATAGAAATTATCTATGTATATAAATTATAATTGCTTTCTTTTGATTTTAGATTGAATTATGACCTGGGCATGTTCTTGACAGGTTTCATGAGATTTCACCCAGCCACATATATTAGATGGGGCATGGAGCCAAGGTCAGAGGCACTCACCTATAGAGGAGCAGAGGACAGCACAGCAAACAAGCGGGAGGAGAGATCTGACAGCGCTTTGAGCTGTTACCATGGTACCATCAGGAGCAGCAAAGCCACAGAGAAGACCTGGAAGCAGCCATAAACATGCATGCATTTTATTACGCACAAATATAGTCCGAGCTGTTATTAAAGACTCACAAGCTTGCTAGCAACTAAGCATACATGTGATATGCAGTAAAGACCTGCATGCTGTGTCTTTTGCATCTTTCATGTATGTGCAGATGACCACAAATATATCTATTCATATACATACCATGCTATGTGGTAATCTATAGGAATATCACCATGTTCTGCATCATGCACATGAATAGACCTTTACACAAGCACACAAAGCATGCATCTATCCACCTGTCTGTTGAGATTACACACATTCATCAGTCTGCAAACAACCAGTGGCCCTCTTTCTATTTATCACCATTTTTCTTTCTTCGTCATTTTCTTTTCCTTACCTGATTATGGACTGGAAGAAAGCGGAATCTTTAGAATTTTTATTTTCCATTTGCCTGTCGTGTGTCCATGCCAACCAGCTTATGTGTGGCGCTTACTATCTCTCTCTCTCTCTCTCACACACACACACACACACACACACATACACACACACTCTGTTACGGTCTCCTGCTCCTCCTCCTCCAGAAAGGCAAGCCCACCCCCCTTGCATTTTCCCGCACAGAAAAAAAACAGCCAATCACATGGATCCTCCATTATCTTGTAAAGTCTACCCCCTCCTGCTCAAAACATGCACACATGTTAATGAGAGTACACCAGAGGTCTTCAGTCGTTTTTAGGCTAATGACCCTTTGGTGGATAGAGAGAGTGAGCAGATACCCTTTATAACATGTAACATCGACAGAGTTATGGCCTGGACTATAAATGCCATATTAAAGTCAACATGAAAACTGACCCTATTTACATTCATCGTCTTAAATTCTTCCAGGTCATATTGTAAATGATTCACAATATGAATCTTTAATCTTTAATATTGCTTTTCCATCAACGTCACTTAGGCTGTAAAATGTCCACATCTATATCCACATATATACTTAAATTAAAAATGAATTAACCCTGTAAAGCCTGACATATGAAACAATAGTCCCAGAAAATCTATTTTTATGCCACTAGTACTTATTTTTTAGCTACTAGTGTTCATTCTTTAAGTACTAGAATTTTTTAAAAGATACTAGTATTTATTCATTTGATACATTAGAAATGATGTATGGATAATCAAGTAAATTTAAGTTGACTCAGTCAGGTAAGTGTTCATCTTGAAATATCACTAACAATATAAAAATGTGCTTTTATGCTTAATTTAATTTAATTTAATTTAATTCATAAATATGAATTACATTTTTCACACCAAAAATAATACTACTAATAATTGGTAGACCCCTGCAGTAAAACCCTGACTCCTTTTTCAGGACCGTCTGATTGACTGCATCTGATTTATGCCTACGGGAAAGATGACCTTCTACTTGTGTGTGTGTGTGTGTGTGTGTGTGTTTTGTGGTGTGTGTGTGTTTTGTGTGTGTTGTGTGTGTGTGACATGAAAGGCAGGTTTGCCAGTGTAATTTAATACACATCCTGTTTGTTTGTGTGGTTATAAATAACACTGACCAGTGAAGATGAATAGCACACGAGCTCCAGACATGTTACGATTAGGAATCATGAGTAACTGTTAATCTGTTAATCCCAGGTTTTATTTAGTACAGTGGTGAGAATAACAAAAAATCAGACATCGTCCAAACAGAGAATTCCATCACAGCTTAGTAGTAATGACTTCATGAATTTCTTCATGAAGAAAATAATTATCAGAAAAACAATTGTAGGCATGGAACTTTTGGAAGCGTCTTATGCATTCCGCTCTCATATATTCCCTCGCCAACGGAAACAAGTGCAGTGCTTTATAACTATAGGACAGGAAGAGCTAAAAAAAAAAAATCTAAACCAATAACATGTTTTGTATGGTAGTTGTATACCCACTAAATTAATATAGGAAGTGTTACCTGTAGCAAGATAACCTAATGACAACATTTTTAAAGGGACAGTTCACCCAAAAATGAAAATTCTATCATTATTTACTCACCCTCATGTCATTCCAAACCCGTAAGACCTTCATTCATCTTCTGAACACAAATGAAGTTCCCTTTCAAGGGAACTTCGAACTGCATCCTCAAGGGGTCGCTATGGGGAACGCCTCGTCAAGACCCGTGTCTGAAGCATACATTGAAAAAACACCAACAACACGTTGGCCGGCGACAGCCATGACGTCACTACCGGTGCTACCATAGTATAAACAGGCAACGGGAGAACACATCATCCTCTTCTTCGTCTTCACTAACTGTTTTGTTTGAAGCGTGCATTTCTGTGGTAAGAGCGATCTCTATTCATATCATTATGGCGAGCACTAGGAAAGCGTTTAGAGGATGTGTGCATCCGTGTCATCGTTATTTGACATCTGATGACACACACGATCTATACGTTGTTTGTTTGGGCGAAGAGCACGCACGCAATGTCCTCGAGGGGGCAATCGGCATTCACTGCGAGCGTTTTCCAATGAAAAAGCTCTGCTCTCGTTTGTCTCTCTTTTCGAGGAAAGAGGGGCAGCCATCTGCTTCCCGCGGTTCAGGACCCGCTGCTGCTGAGGCATGGAGGAGAATGAGCTCGTGAGGATCGCAGGTGGATCTGGCCGATGAGTTTAAAGGGGGGTTTCCCTCTCGCGATCGTCGGCTGTGGACGAGAGTGAGCCGCTGAAGGATGATGTTATTTCATTAGCATCGTCTGATCCAGGGGCCAGTGCTCTGGCTGGGTTCAGCCCAAGAAGACATGAATGTCCCCCCCCCCCCCCCCCCCCCCCCCTGAGGATTGGCAAAGAAGCTGAGGCTGAGCCTTTCCAATCCTCCTGCTCTGCGTATGATGAGCTTTTGGAAGTTATGGATCGCGCCACGGCGAGGCTTGACTTGCCGTGGAAGCGGGCAAAGAAAGTGACATCACGAGGTCGTCTCGATGAGCGTGATCTTTCTGGCCATAACCCTCCAGCTCAGGTGACCCTTTTTTTCCTGATCTCCATACAGAGATCGAGAAGGAATTGAAGAGGCCATTTTCCTCACGCATCCATCGATTCCAGCATACGAGTTATGCCAACATCGAGGCGATGCGCGAAAATGGCTATGAGAAGATGCCCCCTATAGAGAGACGCTGACCAGCTATCTCTCTATGGGTGAGATGCCCTCTCTTAAGACTCCCTCCTTGCCACCCAGAGCCCTTCAAATGACATCTCGTCTGAATGGCAGGGCATACGCAGCAGCAAGTCAGGCTGTCGCTTCATTACACACGATGGCGGCGCTCCAGGCATATCAGGCTGACCTGCTGAAAGAAATGGATAAAGGCGAGGGCCTTTCTCCTAATCAGGTATCTGAGCTGCGCCGCACCACGGATCTCGCTCTCCGTGCTACTAAGCAGGCCGCCTCTGCTATGGGCAGGTCCATGGCGGCTATGGTAGAGACATCTGTGGGTGAACCTGGCAGATATCGGGAATCCATGGAGGGTCTCCGACTTTTGGTACCTCCGTTGATACTGTGGTCAAGAAGTTCAGGGAGGCGAAGGCACGCTAAGCGGCCTTCAAATCCTTCATTCCACGAAGGTCCAGGACTGAGCCCGAACAACCCAGGGGTCCTGGCCCGTCTCTATTTGAGGATCAGAGACGAGCACAGAAAGCTAGTGCTTTCGTCTCGTGCTCCTCCCCCAGCTGCGGTTTGGGTATGAGTAATTGCGGTCAAAGGGAGTAGGCAAGACTAAGGATGTGATCCATACGCAAAGCGCATGCCTTTCGTCCTGATCAAGTGATACTTTCAGTATCTACTCATTCCTTCGGGGTTTTACATCTATCCGCCATTTACATTTACTTACCCCGAGGTTGGTTGGAACTTCCCTGCACTTTCAGTTTCCTCTCTATGCTGGGCCTATGATGTTTGGGTGGATGTTTTCCTACTGGCTTCAAGTGACACCTTACGGATGGTCTCCGAACGAGAAGGCTTCTTCTGGTCGCTTCTTGAACTGGGCTCCGTGTGGTGGGAACCATGTGGGTGAGTAACGATCCATTCTAATATTATGTGTATATATAACAATAATTGTAATAATAATTATATATTGTGTGTGTGTGTGTGTGTTGTGTGTTGTGGTGTTGGTGTGGTAGTTGTGTGTGTGTGTTTTAATCCTGGTTGTTGTGTCGTATACCCATTCTGCTAGCTTTCTTTGCAGTGTTTCTCGGGACCTGTGTGTTTCTGTCCCTTTTTTCTAGGGTAGGTCCTCGATGAGCACAGCCCCTCTGTTGGATTCAGAAACCTGGTGCTCGACTTGCAGGGGTTTTACTTCCCCTCGTTCGCTATGGGGGCCAGCCGGTATGATAGCCCTGTATCCGGCTTCATACTTCCTGGATCATGCGGCCATTACACAGGCTTCTGCGGGAGCCTTCGTAATCATCAGGCCCCCGGCGTGTCACTGCAAAAATTTCCTGGATGTCTGGGCTGGGCTTATGCTTTCAGGCTGCCTTGTCTGGTACGCCGTATCTAGGTCGCCTTGAGGGGCTTCCTAGTCACCAGGATATCCCCTCTTGCTGAGGCATCGAGCGGGAATTATAGGTGGCATTTGCTAGAACCTTCTTGTGTAATGCTGTCTCAAGCAGTGCTCCCCTCACCTTAGAGGGCTGTATTTGAGCTTGACTCTCCCATTTGGCTCAGTACTTCCAGATATCTGTGAACAGATGCTTGGGAAGCTCTTAAATCCATGCTATGGTAGTGCACACGCTAAGACAGCCACACAGTGTAAATGTGCACGCTGAACACTAGTTGCTCTCCATTTTTCTAAATCCATGCTATGGTAAGTGCACACGCTAAGCTCTGTGCACTTTTTGAAATCCACATATTGGTAAGTGTGCACGTTATATTTTGCACACTTTTCTGAAATCCTGTATGGTAAGGGTTACACGTTATTAGCCTCGTTCCCTTTCTCTGAGTTCGTTTAGACCCCAGTACCGTGGGCTCCACTCAACCAGTGTGTCCCTGTTGACACACTTTTGAAGCATCGCCCCCCCCCCCTCACCATTGAGGGCTATTGTGAGCATGGTGCTTTCTTTCGATCATTTGAATTCTCTCCCTTCTGAGGAGTTGGATTCCTCGCTCCGTGGGCTGTTCTTGTGGTAGTGTTTAGCAGTGCTCCACTCTATCAGAGGGTTGCCTATGAGCACGCTACCCCTTTTCTGAATTCGTAGTTCTCCTCTCACGTGAGAGTTGAGATCACTGTTTTCCCAGAGCACCTGGAACCAGCAGCATCAGGCTAACTAGGCCCTTCCTCTGCCTCTCTGATGCGCTGAGTGTTTTGCTAGCTTGCAGTACGCTTACCCTTCCGATTTCTAAAGATCGTGCTGTAGGTTGAGCCCCCTCTCGTTGAGAGCTGGGTGTGTGCTCCCTCAGCTCCCGTACTTACTTGCTTACCGTTCCATCATTTGGAACATCTGGCCGGTTTGAGATCCTCCTCTCGTTTGAGAACTAGGGGTATTGCTCCCTCAGCTAAGTAACTGATAGCTTTTCCAGCATTGGAACATGCTGTAGGTCTGAGCCTCCCTCTTGTTTTAGAGCTGGGTGTGTTGCTCCCTCAGCTAGAGATTTACTGCTAGCCACTCCAGCATTATACTTTAGATCGAGTTGATGACTTCTCAAACATAGTGTTTTGGTATGTACCATTTCCATCTATGGGCTGCTCTTTCAGAGTGCCACGAGGGCCCCTTAGAATGGTATTTTTAAATCCATGTTATGGTAAGTGTGCACGTGAAGTCTTTGTACACTTTCTAAAATCCACACTGTGGTAAGTTTCACACGCTAGTACTTTGCGTTCTTATGGTGAGAGTTACGCGCGGCAGCTTCTTGCTCTTTTTGAGTGGTTTAAAACCCTGGTTCCACCTTGGGCACCACTCCACCTATGTATCCTCTGGACACCTACTTTAATAGGGTGTTGCTACTAGGGGTCTGTTGAGACAGTTCCTTCGGCACATACAAAGAGAAACGTGCGGTATCCCCTTTGTGACAGGCCAAGACTTAGTATGATTCTAGGCTCTTGGTTGTATTCCCTTAAAGGAATCTATTCCTGATTCCAAGCCTTGAGCTCTACCCCGGGCCCAGGAGTTCTGGCCCTAACAGGTAAGTTTTTTGCGGTATGTAGCCTAGGCCTTTGGCCGTAGGGAATAATGTCACTGACAGCCGTCTTAACGTCCCAGGGGCAATTCCCATGGCAATATGGTAGAGTTGGTGCTCGCCATGGTTTCTGGCATGCAATCCCCTCAGCATGGCGGCGTGGGTATATACCGTTCCCCATAGCAACCTAACTAATAAGCCATATCGAAGTTCCCTCGAAAGGGATCGTCTCAGGTTACGTATGTAACCATGCTTCCCTGAGTAGGGAATGAGACACTGTGTCCTCTAAGTTTTTTTTGCCATGCTTCGGACGCAAGCTTCAGACGAAAAAGTGGATGATGTGTTCTCCCGGCGCCTATTTATGCTATAGTCGCACCGATAGTGACGTCATGGCTGTCGCCGGCCAGCGTGTTGTTGGTGTTTTTTCAATGTATGCTTCAGACATGGCTCACGACGAGGCGTTCCCCATAGCGACAGCCCTGAGACGCAGTGTCTCGTTCCCTTCGGGGAACCATGGTTACATACGTACCTGAGACATATTTTGATGAAATCCCGAGAGTTTGTCTGACCCTGCATAGACAGCAATGTAACTGAAATGTTTTATGGCCCAGAAATGTAGTAAGGACATTGTTAAAATTGTCCATGTGGCATCAGTGGTTCAACCTTAATTTTATGAAGCGATTAGAATACTTTTTCTCATAGAAAACAAAAATAATGACTTTATCTAACAATTTCTTCTCTTCCATGTCAGTCCTCGACACATTCAAGAAAGTACCATGATGTACCATAGTTTATTTATAAAAATATATTTTTTAATAATGTAAAGTGCATTCAGTGAGATAATCCACGATTACGCTTGTATCTCTACTCCGATATCAGTAGGTGGCGTATGCACCTATAAGGCATGGTTTCATCCGCCATAAAACTACACAGAAGAAGAAAATTGTCTTTTGTCATGTATTGAATTTTGTCCCGATGCTGTTGGTAGTCTAATCTGTTCATGTTACGTCAAGTCTGTTCAAGTCAAGTCTTTGTTTGGATTATATTTAGATGTTTGTTTCACTTTGTAAATAAACTTCACTTGGGTTCATCTTCAACTCTCCTTCAGTGGACTACTCATTACAAACTGCTTACACGCATTTTCAAAACTTTGCCTCTTTCTTTTTCAAAACTTTACACACAAATCCAAGAATTGCACACACAAAATGCAAAATGAAGCACTACATTCAAAATATCACAAACACATCTCAAAATGTAAACATTTGTCTTGCGTTGCAAACACCTTTGCTATAATATTATATTTTTGGATATAGCATATACACACAGTTATTCAAAACCTAAAGCTCTTCTTTCATGAGCTCCTGTGTACATTTCTTTTCAAGATTGAAAGTAATTGGCAGAGAGATGTTGAAAAATTAATTGAAAAACTTTTTTGTACTGTAAGCATTTGTGATCATGAATACAGTATTACAACCGACAAAGAAATAAATACATCAATCATGTGTAGATGTGTATTTATAGGCCTATTCTAAAGCCACGATTGCTTGGTGTTAAGTAAAGCAATGAGTGTTTGCACATCTGAGGAGTTAGTGTGAGGCTCTGATGAATTAGTGTGGCATTTTGATTGGTTGTGTTTTAAAAAGGAGATCAAGATAATTCCTGATAGATTTGTGTGTGTGTTACATAGAGAATTGTGTGTTGTGTTTTGCAAAAAGTGTTTTATGAAATTGAAGCCTGAGACAGAGGCCAAGAATTAGTGTATGGTTTTGCAGATTTGGTGTGTGGTTCTGATGTTTGAGTGTCAGGTTTCAGAAATTGTCAAGGATTTTGTGCGTAAGCAGTTGAAAAAAAAACTGTATGTCACCATGGGCCAGTTTTTCCACCCTAACATGGTAGTCTTGCAATTCTACACATGATTCTCTTCCACTCTTCTTTTGAACTTTCCAACTGATTATGGTGGCCACAGAGAATCTGCTCAAATTATGCCTCTGTCATTGCATGCACAAGAACATGGTCTATCACAGTAGCTCTGATTTCATCTGAAATGACTGTTCTTGGTCTTGGTCTTGCTCTTCCTCGTCCTCCTCTTCCTCAACCTCGTATACACACTCTTCTGTACCGCTCAGATTGATGGATGCACCCATGTCATCGGTGCACTTTGAACTGGTTTATATTTTGTACATTCACATATTTAGAAACAGTGTGAACAGTTTTGAATTATTGTGTGTAAACGATGACAACCATGTTGCAATTGTGCTTAACTTCTGCTATGTTGTGTTTATGGTTTTGCATCACAAGTTCATCACAGTGCAAATTGTGTCTTAGAGAGTGAAAATGTGTTTAGAGTTTTGCAAAAAAGAGTGCATGAGATCTGCAATCAGTGTCTAAACTGCCTGAACTTGTTTAAGGTTTTGCGGAAAGAGTGATTTATTTGACAAATTGATTTAGGCTATTGAGAATTTGGTTCAGAGAATGGGGTTTAGTGTCTTAGCAAATGTGAAAAACTGTAAGAAACTCCAACTAGATCCAAATGAATCGGCAAATTCCACTCATTTCAAATCTTCTGTTTGTCTAAAATATTAGAAAAAAATGTGTCTGCTCAATTATGCTCCTCTGTACAAATGAATGATATCTATGAAATATGCTACCATTTAGTTTATTTAAATGAGGAACTATCTAATTTAATACCTATAAAGATTGGAGTGCCGCAAGGTTCTGTTTTAGGCCCTCTGCTTTGTTCAATATACGCACATATTTCTAAATTATCTGAGCAAATGTTCGGGGCACCGATCCACACTCTGTTTAAATCTTGATTAAAGACATCTTTTTAATCAAGTATACACAAAATGCATGCAAATATCAGGTTTTATAGAAAGTAATTAAAAGGTTGAACAGAGTTTATGGATAGTAGCTGCTCCAGCAAATTTGTGCATTTTGCTTGTTGTCGTTTGACATTCAGTGGATTGCAGCTACAAAGTCAGTGTGTAAATTTCCACTGCAGTGCAACTGACTGTGGTTAAAGCTATTATATGTGTAGACATGTAGACATACTGTATATGTTGCAGTATTAGGCGTGTAATGCAGAACTTTGCTCTATTTCTAGTTTCGCCTCTAGTGAGGTGGAATTTGCTGAGGCTAATGATATGAAGGTGGTTAAATACAGTATGTGAGGTGCGTGTGTGGTTATACATGTGTTGCATATGAACGTGGCCATTAGTTAAAAACCTGTAATACTGCCAAAAATATGTTTGCTTGTCTGTTGATTGTATTTTTCTCAGTTTGACCAGCCAATTCATATTTTGCTTCTTCTGACCATCTGTAATATGATTATTAAATGTGTACTGTGTGTCATAACAGTCATACCCATAGACATCTAAGCCACTAGGACTTAAACATTTAGCAAATTTTCCATCTGGTGTAATTTAACACACACTGCTGAAGTGGTTCTTCTTTGTACTCGTACAAAGTGAGAAATCGGACAGAAGTCATCTGTCATGATTATGGACATTCAGTTTGTTTTCATCAGTTTCCTTTGCTCTTAGTTTGTCTGGCTTGTCCTAGTTTTTCAGTATGGATAATCAGTCATTTCAGTCACCTGTTACATTGTTAATTCTCTCATTAGTTCCCTCATTTGCCTTGTGTATAAATACTTCCTGCTTGGTTCAGTTTGATATTGGTTATTGTATGTGTTATATTGGTTGCATTTTACTGATTTGTGTTTCTGCATGTTTCTAAGTAGACTGTTGTTTGGATTTTCCATGCCTTTGTGAGTTATCTACTGCACCAAGCCCTGACATCATCTCCCTGTAATATATAATTTATGTAAGCACTCAGTGAACAAAGTATGCAAGTAAACAAAGAAAAACAAAAAATGTGTGAGAACTGATTTCTTATTTTAATTTCAGTTTTGGTGTTTATGCAAATGTGTTTAGACCAGTTTAATCTGTTTTAGGCATTTGCACTGAAATTCTACTAATCTAAAAAGAAACCCAATGTATCTCAAATGTGCATCTACACTATAGTAATGAAATCAGCATTCAGGTGATTCTTATGTGGAAAAAATGTATGATCTGAAATATAACTGCATTAGCCTCTTCAAAGACAGACAGAATCAGAGTTGTACATACAGTAGTTTCCTGCAGTTAAAGATGTTGCATTCTGCTCAGTTGATATCTCTCTAAACATTTAGTTTACAAGCATTGCAAAGACATTGATTCTTTTATGTAGTAAAAATAGACATGTACAGACATTTTAGGGTTAGTATGATATAAAAGATAGTATAATTTGAATTGCACGTATGAGCTGAATATTTGTACAATATAAGCAGATTTCCTTTCACAGTGCATTATACTTTTTTGTTGATATTTTTCAAGATAATAAAGATAATATTTTTTGAAAAATAACAATTATGCTGTAACATCAGAATTTGGAATATTACATAATTGTGTTATAGAATGTCCTTTATTCTTTTTTAAGTCTAACTTGTGTATCAGCTTGTGTATACATTTATGTTCATAGCACACTGAAAAGTTTATATAGAGTTACTTCTTTACTCCTGTAAGGGCAACATGTCAATTTAGCTCAAAGGGAATCATTTATGATTTTATAGGGAATTTGGACCGAATCATGTTTTACGGCTGATCACTGAGACGGCTAGCGATTCATTGAACGAGACGTATAACATCAATTCTGCAATGGATATTAATATCCAAAGTATAGTGAAAACACTATTAATTAGCACAGTAACAAGATCGGCAGTTTAAGACATTAACTTGTAAGCACAAAACACAAGATATTTCTCTTTTCAATATAAATAAGGCTTTGTTTGATAAATCTAAGACATATAAACTAATATAACACAACACCGCATTCACACAAGGTGCAGAAAGAGAGAAAGTGAGGAAAATAATTAGATTAAGAGGATGAAAATGTGAAATCCCAAGTTTACAGCAATATGTGTAATTGCATAGACCTAAACAACCATCAATCACTTAATTAACCCTCGCATTGAGTTCCTCAATGAGGTTAAAATTTATATTAAATGCACCAGTTCAGCTAGGATCTGGAGTTACTTGCGTTGCCTGTGTACGGGGGTTCCCTTTGTTGTCGTCCTTGCAGAAAAGGGGGTTTCCTGCGGTTGCTGATTGGCTGGAAGCCAGTGGTTGGGCGTTGGCTGACGACGCGGAGTTGTGGTTGAAGTTGAAGTTTTAGACGGCACTCGAGGTCGGACTCGGAGACACGGCGTTAGGCAAAACTTAACTCAGAACACGAAACTCTCAACGGAAAAAGAAGAAACTAAAGTAAAGAAATAGAAGTAAAGTTTGACGAGACTAGGTGGCATTTCTCCTCATGGTTTTGGAGGAGCTGGCATGTAAGCCAGAGCATGCTCAAAAAGCTAAAAAAGCATGACTAAAAAGAGAGAATTGACATGACTAAAAAAAGCAAAAAACCAACGATCTGATGGTGTCCTGAGTATTTAAACTGGGCTCTTGGACACATCCCAAATGGTGCTTTGACCAATTAGATATTGTCTTTGCTCAGGCTGTTGTATATTTCTCCTCCCAATACATAAATCAACGTGTCATCTCATCAGTCCGCGTTTTCCCGCCCTTGCAGAGTATCATTTTGGACATGATTTCTATAACAAGAATATGACACATTTGACAAAGATTTGATTGGAATAAACGTTTCAAGCAAGAATTTTCACACACTCATACATACCAAACATGAATATAATCCTATAAACTATTCAATAGTTATTCAAAATACATACACAATAAATTATTAAAACGTGATAGTCTAATGTGTGGGTTAGATACATAATATGGAGTTATGCATAGAAATTATTGGTTGCTCACAAGTCCTTTTAGTGTCATTTAGGTGCCATTCTGTGAATGTATGTGAACATGTCCTGTGAAGACCAGAGATTAAGAGGTCTGTAAGGAATCTCAGTCTGTTCTTTGTCTCCTAGGTGGGGGGGGAAGCCAATCCAAAGAGCTCGTGATCGTCACTGGTTTACATGTTATGATCATGCTGTGCATCTCTGACCCTTTAATCTTGATTACTTGCCCCCAAAATTGACAATCTCCTTTGAATTGTCAATAAGTGTTCTTTTGTTTAAATGCTGTGAGCTACTCAAAGCTGCTAGTTGGTTCAGGCTTGTGGCGCCAGGATCTGATTTACGAACATTCTCTGTCTTGGGCCTCTGTGGAATTCGGCTCCTTGTGTTTCAACTATGTTCTTGATCACATCTTAAATTGTCTGATTCGGTCTGATACCCTACACTCCAAAACAAGATGTATATACTTATTGCAATGGAAGAAACTTCACAGAAGAAAATATGAATTACTCTACTTTTACAGCAAGATGTAACTAAAAACACTACATGGATGAAATATCAACTGATTCTGAAAAACACATATTTGCCATCACAAGTCCCCATGCTTTAACCAAAAATAGGCCCAATTATTAAACACAAAGTGTATCATTAGTGTTATAAGTTATTTAGTATTTTATTATTTTAACTTGTTCATACAAAATGACCTAAAATTGACTTTAATTTAATCTGTATGTAATGTCAACAGTTAGTACATTTCACAGTTCAATCAACCTTTAAAATAGAGTTTGTCTGACAAAATGAAAGTTCGATTTTTTAAAGTGCATAAAAAAATTAGGAAATATGATTTAAACTCAAAGTGTTTTATTGTGAGAGATTCTTCAGTACATTTGTGAAAACACTAACACACTGCAGATTAAAGAAAAAAAATAATAAAATAAAACCAACATCAGTTTGTTTTCTAAAATGTAATGTTACTGTACAATACAGTGTGTATTGTATTTTGCTATGAATTCTGAGAGTTAATTTCCAGTCTTGAAAGATAACTTACAGTAATGTTAACATGAAAAAAAAAATGTGCAGAGTGACTAAAGTGATAGTCAACACTCACCCCCACCCCCCCCCCCCCCCCCCCCCCCCCTTGTGTCAGTGTCATAAAAAATCAACAATAGTGACAAAGAGATAATGGTAAATTATTGATAAATGATAAAACTTAAAAAGACAAGCTAAAATAGACCACAAAAAGCAACAGTTGTAAAACAGCAAAAGCATAGATAACACCACAAAGTTGCAACAGCATAATTTAATCATACTGTAATGCTTGCAGGTGCTGTACTTCACATCACACTTCATTATACTCTTCATCTGTAAAAATACAAGACATTTGTGTAATGCAGATGCGGCTAGTCATTGTAATTTCACAGCACAAAATGACTACATTTCTGTGTATATATTACTGTGTTTTACAATACTGTAAGATTACTTTAATAATTACACAACATTCACTCACTCATTCATTCATTCATTTCATTCATTCAGTGCAGACCTACCATTTTCAGAGGAATCATCCCACTCTGAGGCAGCCCTGAGTCATTATGGACATTGATTTACAGCATTTGTGTGAAAACCATAAATAAATAAGAAAAAAAGAGAGAATCCTGTGAACTAATCAATCATTCATATGAAAGCTGAAATTGCAACAGACAAGAGAAAAGACATGTGAAATCAGTCAGAAGTATGAAAAATGAGAGATGAAAACAACACAAAGATAAAACAGCACAAAGCATATTCATACATAAATTACTGGCTTACCAGACAATACGTTGTATGTCACCAGTACCAGATGTTTGTCAATTTCTGGAATATAGATTTGTTAATGTAAGATACAAAATTACAGAAGGAGAGAGTAGAGAAATTGGGAGTTTTAGGGTTTTTAGTCCATTTCTTTAGCTTTGAGGTTATCTGTATTTGCTTACCCTTATATAAGGGTACAATAAGGGTAAGCAAATTATGACAGAATTGTCATTTTTGGGTGAACTATCCCTTTAAAATATGTACACGATATCTAATTTGTATGAATTAATTCGATCTGCCTATATATGCCCTATTGATGAAGCTTTATGCTTACATTTTTTCTAAAAACTGTACGAATTCATATGATATTGCCATGTAGTCAAATTTTCTCATGAGATCAGGTTAACTTGGTAATGTAGGAAAGTTAATAAACAACATGAGTTAATGGAAATCCATAAGCTCAGTTATGATGTATAGTGACAACCTACCCAAACCTTCTGTTTTTCATAGGATATAATCCAACAAGAAACAAGAACCATACAATGAATACCTTCATATAACACTTCTGTTTCTCTGAGCTCTGTCTCGTTTTTCGAGGATCTGTTGATTAGGAATGCATTAAAATGCATAAAAATTGTTCTAAATCTAATATCTGATCTATTTTAATTTCTAATTTATTTTAATTTCTCGTAACTTCTCAAACTGACCTTTCATTGTGGATTCCAAGGCATCCTACCAGAAGGAAAATGAGTTTTAGGATTTAACCAGAACAATTCAACAAAGTGAAATGTGTCCGTGTTTGCAGATCTAGAGAAAGTGGTACCTCGTTTTCGGATCAGTGCCCAGATTCCCAGAAACAGACTGAAGAGCGATACTATGATAGAGCACATTATGACAATTATGACTTTGACAATGCTGCTATTAGATGTCGCTGTCAAAGAAAAAAACAGAAACACAAAAAGGTCTTATTTTGACAGTTTACTTAATTATTATATTTTAGTACTGTACTTAATTACTCTTATGAAAAAAGTGCATTAATTATATTGAATGTGTATACTTGTATACTGATTTTCAGGTAATATAATATAAATGAAATAAAAGGCTACCCGAGTTAAAGATAACACTTCATGGGACTCTGTTACAATAAGAACACTTAAAAAGTGTGCATTGTAATAATGTCTTTTTTATGAATGCAACATTTTTTTTTATACTAATGATAAAATTATATATTTCGTATATATATTTTAAAATTTGATATAATTTTAAATGTGTGTGTTGTTAAATATTACACTTTATAGTACTATATTTTAAATGTACTAAATTGCAACTTTTTAATTACAAATGTGTAATTACAAATATTTTTTAAATATGTGACATGCAAGTGTTTAAACACAATTTAAACCTATTGCCAGAAAACATAAGTAGGAAATTTCACACACTTACGTCTTAATAAGAGGGGTTAAAAACACTCTAAATTTCAGCTAATTGCATTTAATATAAATTTCAATTATAATATATTTTTTGTTTAATTGCAATTAACATTCAGTTAAGTGCCTTAAAACATTACATTCAGTTTGCACTCAAGTACAGTATATTCTTTTAAAGTACATTATTTCTGTAATAATTACAACTTCCACTGAACTGATTAAATTATAATTATAAATTGTTTTGTTTTGTTTGTCCCCTCCCATTACCAGTAATCTGAAGATTGACTTTAATATTTTGATGAAGTCTCATTCCATGGTAAGGGGGTATGTTTAACAATACAACTATATGTCCCAGCATCTTCAATCCGGACCTCTGTGAGGGTGAATGTTGTCATCATTTTCTCTGTGTCCCAAATATTAACTTCAATAGGCTTTCCATTTTTGATGAGATAAACCAAAATCATGTTCTTGGACTGGTTTTTGTGCAAAGGATTGGATGTTGAACAGTTAAACTCCGCATCACTTCCCACTGGCACCTCAGGCTTAAGCAAATGTATCTGTGTATAAATAAAAGATTCCGTGGCAAGAAAGAGAACACTTGTGATTAAATGTTGTAGTGTGTCCCTTAACATATTCCAGGACAAATCAATCCAGAAAAACGCAATATCAAACATTTCTCTCTCATTAAAGGCTATTTTGAGTCTATTGTGGTTGCACATGAAAGTAATTCAACATTTCATCTGTGCCTATGAATCAAACATACTCACAAATGTAAGCAAAAGTGCTGTGTATCTTACCAATCACATTTATGAAGATGTAATTATGACCATATCCTGTCACTTTGGTTATTTCCAACTGCTCTTCTGAAAACACACAGCTGTAGTTGCCTGAATTGTTCATTTCTATTCTCTCTATTTTAAAGGCGGTGTCTTGTCGAGTGGGCTCGTTTTTCATACCAATAGCTTTACCATTTTTACACAGATATAAACTGCCTTTACTGTAAAGCCAAATGTGCTGCAAGTAACCTCCAGTCTTCCACCTTCTGGTACTACAGTATTTTCAATGAAAATCTTAGCTTGATGAATCGTTTGACTGGAAGGAAAGAAGTTTGGGACATTTTCATCCTGATAAGTACAATAGTACATTTACTGCAGAGTTGTTTATTTAGTCTATTATTGGAACATACCTTGACATCTAAGGAATAGAGTCACTGAAAATAATAATCAACGTTTTTTTAAACCAACACCCCCAGCATTTGTGCAGATTTAATTTAGTGATCATTAATGATAGATTTTGTAATTTCAGTACTTGTATGCAAAGAGAAACACACCGACCATGGCTGCTAAGATTTCATTTGCTTTCTCTGCACAAAATAGAGTTTCTCGTAGCTTGTGACCATTATGCTGTTACAGGGTCTCTGCACTAGTTTGAACTGAATAAGGCAGCGGTTTCACTAAAGTACAGTAATAGTCATGCTGTGAAGGCGTTCTGAATGCGGAAACACTGTCAAACAGTGCTAACAGATGTACAGTATTTTACATATGTGACCCTGGAGCACAAAAGCAGTCTTAAGTCAAAAATATATTGTATGGGTTACAATTATGATTTTTCTTTTATGCCAAAAATCATTAGGATATTAAGTAAAGATCATGTTCCATGAAAATATTTTGTCAATTTCCTATTCCTAACGTAATTTTTGATTAGTAATATGCATTGCTAAGAACTTCATTTGGACAAATTTAAAGGCGATTTTCTCAATATTTAAAAAAAACATTTTGCACCCTCAGATTCCAGATTTTCAAATAGTTGTATCTCTGCCAAATATTGTCCTATCCTAACAATTATTTATTCAGCTTTCAGATGATGTATAAATCTCAATTTCGAAAAATTGACCCTTATGACTGGTTTTGTGGTCCAGGGTCACATATAACATATTCGAGTAGAACTACATATATTTGCACAATAACTATTCACCACTCACATTTGATTTTTCGGATGAATAATCATTATTCCTCAACGTACATTTCAAAATACTTAAATAGCAAATAGTTCATGTCCGACCGCTATATCTATGAATCCACTACTGATCCACACAGAATTGTCCACATTCTATGTTTGTTTTCACATTTTTAGAGAGTGATTATTTCTTACATAGTAAAAATAACAGTCGTGTGATCTGTAGATAAAGAGTTGATGCAGAGTGAAACGACAACAAGAAAATTAAACCAAGGTACATAGTTTGTCAGCGTGTGGGATTTTTCACATCCAAAATGCAAACCACTATGTCAGTGACTCTCCAACCACATAAATTAATAGCGTGCTAGTAGTTCAGATGCTGTCAAAACAATGTCGTTTTCCAGTAACATGCAGTACTTTCTAGTGATCAGAAGGATGTAGACAAATGAAATGTTTTAATGTCACATTTGTATTGTGAATGCAACTTCACCACTGAGGTGAAGCAAAAATAATAATTATTATATTGATCTATTTATTTATTCATTTGTTCATGCTAAATGGTCCTCTCTCTGTCATGCTACTCACAAAATGTGCTTTGATCCTGACTTGTGAAAGTCTATGGTTATAGCGCCACTTAGAGGTCAAAAGCAGTAAATGTATGTTGCTGAAGAAATAAATGGTGACAACTGTAAAATTAAAAAAAAAAAAGAAAAAAAAAACACCCCCACGAAAATTCAGATGAGTACTCCTCTGTATGTAGCTTTGAAAACTCATAATGAATCGGTTAATTAGGATGGTTCTTGTAAATGAACCGATTCCAAAAGATTCACTGATTCAAGCTCTTTTTGTGCCAGATGACTCTTTTGAGTTACATTATTGTGTACATTTTTGTTCAAATTTGAGGTTGTCACCCAAATGTGGTTCTAAATTCATTTAAAGGCCTTTTTTATTTAAATTATGAGTATTTTAATAGCTTGAAAAACTAATTTTGTGGATTGACTGATGATGAAAAGTATGCAATTATTTGTAAATTTAACTGATTGAAAATGAAAGTAAAGAAGATTTCTTATCCTGTGGCTCCTTCTAGTGGACTGCAGTTGTCCTCTAGAGAAGACATTTTGCTCAGCCAATGCAAGTCTATGGGAAACCTTTGATTTTTGATAATTATTTATACAAAAACTGTAAGTCTCATCAGTTAGAAAAGATATACAAACTAGATCAGGTCCAAGGTCTCTGACAAGTTTGGTGCCTGTAGCATTAAAGCCCTAGGAGGATATACAGTACAGTTGAAAATTACTGGTCTCAGAAAAAGAAGTTTAAATAGTATAACAGTATGTCTTGACTCTTTACTTTCTCAAGCCAACATAACTAGCTAATAACTTAAAGGGGTCATATGATGATTTTTAAAAAAATTATTTTGTGTATTTGGTGTAACATAATATGTGACAGCTTTATGTCAAAAAACCACATTATTTTTCAAATACTGTTCATTATTGTAGGTCCTCTATGCCCCGCCTCTCTGAAACACTTCGTTTTCTACAAAGTCCCACCTCCCGACAAGCGGAGTCTGCTCTTTTTGGCCAGCTGACCCAGTGCATTGTGTGGCCGAACACGCAAGCACTCGTTGGAAAGTAACGCCCCTTACCATAATCGCGAGCTTCCTCTTTCAAATAAATGTAAAGACAGAGCCGAAAGGGAAACAGAGTCTCGTGACAGACACAGCGATGAAGCTGGTATGTGTTTGCAGTACACAAGCCCAGGTTACGAAAGCTGCCTCTCTCTCTCTCGCTCGCTCGCGCCACACACACACACACGATGCAGCAAAACTCCGCATTTTGAACAGTCAATAGCAAATACTTAAACTAGTAACAAAACAGTAGCTGATTCTGAAGTGCCAGATTGTCATAGCAAAGTTAGAATTATCTCCTCTCCTAGGTTCACGAACCGGTCGTCCATTAAAATGCATGGCTGTTCTGTTGTAAGTATCTTAAAGATTCCTAAAGAAAAATTTTCTTGTTACTTTCGGACGGCCAAATAAAGTGCTTTTGCTTTCGAACTGAAACACACACCGTCTCCCTGACATAGCTGCTTCAACACTAACTGCGGTTACTGAAAACCACGCCTTCTTTCTTTGCGTGAACAATTGGGCAGCATTATGCTAATATTTCCACATAGTGAGGTAGATATGTTGGGGGCGTGTTAGAACGAGACGTTTTATGGGGGCGTGGCAGAGTCTTAATTTGATAAAGAATATCTCTTTGGATTTTGAGACTTTAGTCTTTGCAACTTTAGGGATCTTATTTATGCACCAAGAGCTTGTAACACTCAAAGAGAAAGGAAAACTTGAAATCGCATCATTATGACCCCTTTAACCCTCTGGGGTCGAGGGTGTTTTGGGGCCTGGAAAAGTTTTGACATGCCCTGACATTTGTGCTTTTTTCAGTTTGCTACAAATTCGAATGTCTAAAGTTAATAACCTGTAATCAGCACAAACTGGGCTACAATATAGTGAGCAGCATGTATGTACGTGATTGTGTTTTTGAGAAAACAACGTTTATGCGTGCTTAGTGAAAAACTACAATTTTAAAGTCACTGAAATAAGGCCATAAAACACATACAGAACATTTGATCACAAGACTTTTGAGAACTGATCTTGAAGTCTAGAGTTTTTGCTTCAAAATTATGTGAAAATAATCTTACTCATTCACAGAAAACAATAAATTGGATTTAAATTTTCTAAGACACTTTTTGTGTAGAAAAGGTATATGCGAGGAGGCGTGAATGATCATGCATAATGCTGTGATTCACACCTGAGAAGACAAAGGCCTGCATAATGAGCTGTCAGGTGTGTGACTGAGAGGGAATTGCTACAAGAAAGAATGTGAGGAAAAAATAAATGTATATACTTTTTGTTTGTAGTTTATTTAGAATACATATAACTATCACATAAAATAACTCATGGGAGTGTGTGCGTCACATGGTCTTAGCTGTGGTCCAGGTTCTTGTGCAGGAATCCCCATTTTCATGACCAAGTGGGCTGCTTTGCTTTGGCTCTCTTTGCAACAGGTTCTTTTGCACTGTTATTCTCACATCTGAAATAAAAAAGCAAGCATGCTGTTTACACAAACTACATTATTAACATTATTATGATGTTCACTGATACTAGTACTAATTTATCGAAACAAAGAACACAATTACCACATAGCAAACATAGTTTACCATACAGCAAATAAATCAAATGAAAGTAACATCTGTAAAATAGTGAATGCACACTTGCTCTAAGATTCTGAATGGAGTTGGACAATGAACGCGCCGCCCCCGTACTGTGAGAGATGCAGGTGAAAGGCAAGAGGGGTCTATTCGGTCCTTAAATATATTTTATAAACAATTGTAAGCATTTTCCCACCCGTACCTTAGCTATAGTATGCCATAACTGTGTTTCATTTTTTAAAAAAAATTCCTGGCGTTGTGAGACATTATATGCAGTGAATTAATCTTAATGTTTCACTTAATTGTACATTTAGTCAGGAATCATGGTTTGGAAAAAGTAACTAGTAAAATATGTACAAGTTATGTCACAGTAACACAATAGCAACTAATGCAAATAGGCAAATTAAAAAAGACTTACTATATCCTCCACTGAATATCACGCCGGCGCGTTCTTCTGAGGAAAATCCAAAGCTTATTTCTCTCAGCGCGTCTTCTTCCAGAAACAAAGTAGCCGAGATGAACTTGAGGAAAAGTCTCAAGCTTTGTTTGCTGTGAGTTTCAGTTCATTTTAGTGACGCATTTCAAACAGATATGCGCGGAGAATGAGACAGCTAAAAGCACACCCTGTATATTTTCTTTATTTTGCAAAAGCACAATGTTTTGTTGATATTGTGAGTGTACACAAATAAAAGTAAACCCTTTACAGATTGAAATGCTGTATTACTCTTATATGTACGATCAAGTATGAAGGAGCATTTTAGATATTTTCGCTGTCAACATTCAAATCTGCAAAAAGTTCCGCCGCCGGAACTGTCGACCCCAGTCATAGATCTCTTAGGACTATTATGAATTTCATCATTGTCATTAGGATAGTCCCAAAAACATTCAAACTGGTGTAGTAAGCCTCTCATCAAAAAACCACAAATTGGACCCAAAGAAATAGTTATTACAGATGTTTCGGATCTCGAAACTCCCTTTTCTGTCCATGATACTAGAAAAGATAGTATCCTCACAATAGATTTCCTATAGAGAAAAAATGGTATCTGTGAGTATTTCCAGTCAGATTAGGAAACCATATCATTGTATGAGGTGACCCTGCTTCTAGAGAGTTACAAATGATCTGCTCTTTTATCATCTGATCGTGGTTGTATCTCTACATTAGTGCTACTGGATCTTTGCGCTACGTTCAACACTATCGATCACAACATTTTTTTGAATAGACTAGAAAACTTTGTTGGCATTAATGGAAGTGCATTAGCATGGTTCAAATCGTACTTATATGATCGCCATCAATTCGTAGCAGTGAATGAAGAGGTATCATATCGATCACAAGTGCAGTATGGAGTACCTCAAGGCTCAGTACTTGGGCCGTTACTCTTCACGCTTTACATGTTACCCTTGGGAGATATCATCAGGAAACATGGTGTTAGCTTTAACTGTTATGCTGATGATACTCAGCTCAATATTTCTTTGCGGCCCGGCGAAACACCAATTTGAAAAAATAATGGAATGCATAGTCGATATAAAAAAAAACTGGAAGAGCAATTTCTTACTGCTAAATTCTGAAAAAACAGAGGTGTTAATTATAGGACCTAAAAACTCTGCATGTAATAACCTAGAACACTGTCTAAGACTTGATGGCTGCTGTGTCAATTCCTCGTCATCAGTTAGAAACCTAGGTGTGATATTTTATAGCAACCTTTCCTTTGAAAGTCATGTTTCTAGCATTTGTAAAACTGCATTTTTCCATCTCAAAAATATATCTAAATTACGACCTAATCTCTCAATGTCAAATGCAGAAATGTTAAACCATGCGTTTATGACCTCAAAGTTAGATTATTGTAATGCTTCATTGGGTGGTTGTTCTGCACGCTTAATAAACAAATTCCAGCTGGTCCAAAAGGCAGCTAGAGTTCTTACTAGAACCAGGAAGTATGACCATATTAGCCCGGTTCTGTCAACACTGCACAGGCTACCTATTAAACATTGTATAGATTTTAAAATCTTGCTTATTACTTATAAAGCCCTGAATGGTTTAGCACCTCAGTATTTGAACGAGCTCTTGTTACATTATAGTCCTCCACGTCCGCTGCGTTCTCAAAACTCTAGCAATTTGATAATACCTAGAATATCAAAATCAACTGCGGGGGACAGGCTTTTTTTTTGTTCCTTTCTATTAAAGCGGGGACCAAACTTGGAAAACATACCTAACATTGTTCGGGAGCGGAGACACACTCTGTCAGTTTAAATTTAGATTAAAGACCCATCTCTTTAATCTGGCTTACACATAACACACTAACACGTTTCTAATATTCAAATCCGTTAAATTAATTAGCTGCATTAATTAGGACAACCGGAACCGGGAACACTTCCCATAACACCCGATGTACTTGCTACATCGCTAGAAGAATGGCATCTACGCTAATATTAGTCTGTTTCTCTCTTATTCCGAGGTCACCGTAGCCACCAGATCCAGTCTGTATCCAGATCAGAAGGTCACTGCAGTCACCCGGATCCAGTAAATATTCAGACCAGATGGTGGATCAGCAACTAGAGATGACCTCTACAGCCCTGAAAGTCAGCAGAGACCAGGACAACTAGATGAGCCCCAGATACAGATCCCCAGTAAAGACCTTGTCTCAGACGGCCACCGGGTCAAGACCACAGGATCCAGTTGAGTCATCTGCACAATGTGACTTTGCTGCAGCATGGATCAACCTGCTAGTTTCGTCTGGCCAGAGGAGAACTGCCCCCCGACTGAGCCTGGTTTCTCCCAAGGTTTTTTCTCCATTCTGTCACCGATGGAGTTCTGGTTCCTCTGGCTTGCTTAGTTGGGGACACTTCATTTCCAGCGATATCGTTGACTTGATTGCACAGACACTATTTAAACTGAACTGAGATGGATGTTGACATCATTGAATTCAATGATGAACTGCTTTTAACTGAAAATTGAGTGTTTACTATTTGTCACTTTGCATTATTGACACACTATTTTCCTAATTAATGCTGTACAGTTGCTTTGACACAATCTGTATTGTTAAAAGCGCTATATAAATAAAGGTGACTTGACTTGACTTATAATAAATTGACATGTTGATATCACATAACACGGTGAGTATGAGGCTGGGAGGGAATATCGGAGTATACCCACTACAAAAAATTAGACTACACCACTGCCTGTAAGCCATTAGGGGTGCTGTGGAAGATTATTTGTCTGGATGTGCAAGAGAGGGGAAAGAGAAGAGTTTAAAAAAGTTCCTCATGCTCGCTAAACACTCTATTTAAACATTTCTTTTTTTAAATTGTGAGTCCTACTTTTAATCATCAAGTTGCTACAGTAGCTTCACAAGTGATATTGCAGTGCATGCTGGGAACTGTAGTGATACAGTACAAACGTTGTTTCATAAAGCCTAAAGCAAGGGTTACACATATTCAAATTTTATTCAAAAATGAAGTTTGAAAGGAAGCATGGAACACAAAATAACGGTTTATTTCCAAGGTGAACAATTGAGACAAACAACTTTCAAAAGATGCAATGTGATGAGATTTAAATACATTTTGTTGCATGTGTTCTATTTGGCATACGTTTTTTTTTAATAGTAGGCACTATTTTTTTTTTTTTACTGAATTATATTTAACAAGCAGTAAACATTCAGCAATAGATTCTCTATAAGCTGAACCCACAAACAACAAAAGATCCACAATACAATACAGTTTAATGCTTCCAGCCCTTCTAAAGCTTTGGTCTAAATTCGAATGCCAGGAGAGGGGTTGGTTAGCAACACGTCTGAAGTCTTCTTTCACCATGAAGTCACAATAGAAGCACTGAGGCAAGTGAGCATGGTGTGTGTTTTCATGTCATGCAAAAGACAGAACTGAAGAGCAGGGAAGGGGGACACACTGGCCCTTAATATATGCAGCACTATTGTGCTGAATCAATGCAGCATGCTAAAATGGGGCAAGTGAGGGAGAAAAACGGTGGAGAGAAAGGAGAAAGGAGAAAGAAGACAAGGAGGGAAGCACATGTAATAGTTAGGTCATGAGGATATGTGTCTCGCGGATATCCATCTTAGCAGGCTGCAGGCAAGTTTCTGTCTCTTACTTAGCTTAGAAGCGTTTCCAAAAATATTCACAAAATCAAGAGTCTTAAAACTTGGTATTGAGCTACTGTTATTCAAAAGACTGCAAATAATGTGGTGAGGAGACAAATTGCTGGCTGCATCTTTGTCTGAGGGTGAAAACCACACCATGTGCAATGCTGAACGCTGATTGGTGTTTGGATCTGTCAAACGATAAAACATACAAAAATACAAGCTGAAAACAGATTTCAGACTGAGACCACAAAAGGAAAGAAGCCAGTAGAGGTAAGATAAATACCTGTTTTTTATACCTCATTTGTTCTTACATATATTGTGTATTGGTATAAGCACTCTGTAAAAAAAATAATAAAATGAAATTCATAGATGCATTATAACAAAAAAAATAATTTAATCAGCAGGTGAAAACAGTGAGCAGGTGGATCGAAACCACACCAAAATCTGACATAAAAAACACAATCAAATATAATTTTATTGTGTAATTTTATAATGAATAATATTAATACTGTGTTTGGAACTGAAAGATAAATATTCTTAAATAAAAACAATAGCTTTCATAAAACAATGCCTGCCACAAAATCCTGGTTTCTATATGTGATATATCTATATAATCTTGAAAATATATAGGCCTGCCATTTAAATCCTTAACAGTAAAGTGAACTATAATGTGTTTTTATATGTATTTTTGCCACTCTGAATAGGCAAACAGAGTGATGTGTGTATGATAAAACAGCTCACCACATCCTGTAGACATAAACAGCTTGTTTGAACCTTATGAAAGCAATGTCTCACCACATGTAACTCTTTGCAGGTGATGCATCTTTCTATAAAAGTTTAGATGTTTTAACCAATGTGGAATGATGTGTGGAGGGATGAGCTCCTGGACTTTGACCCACCAGTGTGTCCTGGTGCTGTTCATCTACTGTATGCCAATATGTCAAGCCTTTCTTCCCAACTTCTGGTCACGTGTACTAACGTTGTCCTGGGATTCATACACACACCAGTACATGACAGAACAGGCTATAATGAACATCACAATGGAAACTCTGAGCAGAATGATGGAACTTCAACATGATGTAGATATTGAGGAGCTGGTAGGTCTCATGCCAGTGAATATTTCCAGTTGTTGCTTTTTACTGCTGAATGCAATTCATTCTGGTAATGTTTTTTAGAAACATAGTGATGACTTGAAGATTTAGTCTCACTGATTTGTTTGTTCCAGTATACTGGACTTGGTCGAGGGTTTTGGCATGCAATGGGTGAGGTAGCAAGTGCTAATGCTGAAATGGATTTCTTGAGCTCCACATGCTCTGATCCAGTCTACCACTTTGACTCTGAGAGAGTGGAAGGAGCCACACAGATGCTGCGAAAGTTCTGGGGCCAGACAGTTCTGCTGACCCAGGCTAAAGAGTACCAGGGGGCCAGACGTAGCCTGGGTCAGCTTTTCCATTCGTTACAGGTTGTTGTATTCTGACAACATTATATTTATTATTCTGCCAATATTACTCGATTTGTAATATTATTACAGTCACATGTTATATTGGCCATTAGACTTTTGTAGCATTGTAGATTTATTGTTTTTGAACAGAATATTGTTAGTTATTCAAAATAATCAAACTGTTGTATGCATGTTTGTGTGTGTGTAGGACTTTTACAGTCACAGTAACTGGGTGGAGATGGGTCAGCAAACAGTGTACCTCCACCTTCTGCACCCAGAAGAGCCTTCAGTTCCTGTAGCCTCAGGTGAGTCCCTCACAAGTGATTTTGCAGTAAGTCATTAACCACTTAATGTTCACCATATATGTTTTTTTGTTGCTGTTGTTTTCAGAGGACACCCCTACCTGTGCAGAGTGCTACAGATTTAGCTGTTACAGCAATTTGTTGGAGGAAATGATTCATCAGACAGAACCGCTACTGACTACTGGTTATTTCAGCACTTACCCTGTCAAACCACCAGGTATAGGTTAATCAGTAACTGTAGTGGATTTTAAAAATATGTACCTTATAGAACTAATATTATATATACACTGAACAAAATTATAACCGCAACACTTTTGTTTTTGCCCCCATTTTCATGCGGAAACTCAAAGATCTTAAGACTTTTTCTATGTACACAAAAGGCCTAGTTCTCTCAAATATTGTTCACAAATCTAAATCTGTCTAAATCTGTGTTAGTGAACACTTCTCATTTGCCGAGATAATCCATCCACCTCACAGGTGTGGAATTATCAAGATGCTGATTAGACAGCATGATTATTGAACAGGTGTGCCTTAGGCTGGCCACAATAACAGGCCACTCTAAAATGTGAAGTTTTACTGTATTAGGGGGTCGGGTGGGGGGGGGTCCGAAAACCAGTCAGTATATGGTGTGACCACCATTTACCTCACGCAGTGCAACACATCTCCTTCGCATAGAGTTGGTCAGGTTGTTGGTTGTGGCCTTTGGAATGTTGGTCCACTCCTCTTCAATGGCTGTGCGAAGTTGCTGGATATTAGCAGGAACTGGAACACGCGGTCGTATACGCCGATCCAGAGCATCCCAAACATGCTCAATGGGTGACATGTCCGGTGAGTATACTGGCCATGCAAGAACTGGGATGTTTTCAGCTTCCAGGAATTGTGTACAGATCCTTGCAACATGGGGCCGTGCATTATCATGCTGCAACATGAGGTGATGGTCGTGGATGAATGGCACAACAATGGGCCTCAGGATCTCGTCAAAGTATCTCTGTGCATTCAAAATGCCATAAATAAAATGCACCTGTGTTCATTGTCCATAACATACGCCTGCCCATACCATAACCCCACCGCCACCATGGGCCACTCGATCCACAACGTTGACATCAGCAAACCGCTCACCCACTGCGCCATACACGCTGTCTGCCATCTGCCCTGTACAGTGAAAACCGGGATTCATCCATGAAGAGAACACCTCTCCAAAGTGCCAGACACCATCGAATGTGAGCATTTGCCCACTCAAGTCAGTTACGACGATGAACTGCAGTCAGGTCGAGACCCCAATGAGGACGACGAGAATGTAGATGAGCATCCCTGAGACGGTTTCTGACAGTTTGAAATTCAGAAATTCTTTGGTTATGCAAACCGATTGTTGCAGCAGCTGTCCGGGTGGCTGGTCTCAGACGATCTTGGAGGTAAAGATGCTGGATGTGGAGGTCCTGGGCTGGTGTGGTTACACGTGGTCTGCAGTTGTGAGGCCGCTTGGATGTACTGCCAAATTCTCTGAAATGCCTTTGGAGACGGCTTATGGTAGAGAAATGAACATTCAATTCACGGGCAACAGCTCTGGTGGACATTCCTGCAGTCAGCATGCCAATTGCACACTCCCTCAAAACTTGCGACATCTGTGGCATTGTTCTGTGTGATAAAACTGCACATTTTAGAGGGGCCTTTTATTGTGGCCACCCTAAGGCACACCTGTGCAATAATCATGCTGTCTAATCAGCATCTTGATATGCCACACCTGTGAGGTGGATGGATTATCTCGGCAAAGGAGAAGTGCTCACTAACACAGATTTAAACAGATTTGTGAACAATATTTGAGAAAAATAGGATTTTGTGTACATAGAAAAAGTCTTAGATCTTTGAGTTCAGCTCATGAGAAATGGGGGTAAAAACAAAAGTTTTGCGTTTATAATTTTGTTCAGTATATATGTATATAAGTATATAAAAATTATTATATTTTGCATAAAGAAAATAAGGCCTATGTGTAGAACAATTTTCCTTTCTGAAATTATGACAATTACATGTGACGTGACAATTAAGAACATTTCCCATTTCCATTCTTCATTTCTTCATCTAATTACTGTAATATTTTGAGATTTCATTTGTTTGTTTATTTGTTTGTAATTGTATTCCCATTACTGTAGTACTTTTTTTCTCTTACAGTAAAAATTACCAGAATAATTGTATTTAAATATGCATAAATTGAGACAAAAGATGTAAAAATACTTTACAATTTGCATTATGGTAATTGGGGGAGGGTGCTTAATTGTCATTAAAATAGTGCCACTATGCAAAATATCCTACAAATAATTTACTTAATTTACCTTAATTTACTTAACTTTTACTATTTAAAAAATATAATTTCTCATTACTTTGAGTTTGGGGTGAAATATAACCTAGAAATGTTCTTTACAGATTTCATCTTTATTTGTAAGTCAGTTTGAAGATCATCTCAGTTACATACATAACCCTAATTCCCTGATGGAGGGAACAGAGATGTTATGTCGCGACAATATTGAGGGTCTTACTTGGGAGCCCCAATCATCTCTGAGTTTAAGGGAAAAGGCCAATGAGAATTGGTGAGTGGATTTTGCATGCCAAGCCACTCATCCGTACATATGGGTATATAAGATGGCGGCGTGCATCCACTCATTCAGGTTTATGCTGAGGGGCTGAGACTGTGTCCCAGCACTCTGCGAGTGGTTCAGGGTTGTGGCAAGGGAACATAACGTCTCCATTACATCCATCAGGGAACGAGGGTTACGTACATAACTGAGATGTTCCCTATCTGTCGGTAACTACGAGTTATGTGGTGACGACTTCAGGGGTCCCTATAGAAAGCACCACAACCACTGAATGTTGTTATAACTTGTGGAATTGCAAATGCTGACAAGCCATCGCATGTCAAGGCAAATGTAAACGTAAAAGTCGTAACCTTCCCAACAGCCCAGAGCAAATTCACTGAACTTGGTGCCGAGAGGAGCTAATGGTGAGTACATCGCTGCTAGATAAGGCTATTATGCTGTTCCGTCCGCAGAAATTCTTTAATAG
Source organism: Sinocyclocheilus anophthalmus (assembly GCA_018155175.1). Lineage (NCBI taxonomy): Eukaryota > Metazoa > Chordata > Actinopteri > Cypriniformes > Cyprinidae > Sinocyclocheilus > Sinocyclocheilus anophthalmus. Next base: position 242,885 of record JADLZN010005074.1, read on the forward strand.
AAGGAATTTCAACTTCTGGAAAAAGACTTGAATGTCTTTTGAATGACCACCACACGGGAAGAGGCCAGCTCTACGCAAAGGTTGTAGAACCACGCAAAAGTGTTAGGTGTCCCTCAGCCTGCAGCTCTGCATATTTCTGCTATAGTGAGCCCAGGAGGAGGCTACACTCCGGTTGGAATGAGTCCTCACCCCCAGAGGGCATGGCTACCTTGAGATTGGTATGCCAAGGCGATGACATCCACTATCCAGTGAGCCAACCTCTGCTTGGAGACAGCTTTTCCCCTTCTGCTGGCCACTATAACAGACAAAGAGCTGCTCAGAGCTTCTGACGCTCCTGGTGCGGTCCACATAATTGTGCAAGGTGCATACGAGACACAGCAATATCAAGGCTGGACCTGCCTTCTCCGGGGGCAGTGCTTGAAGGCACACCAATTTGTCCCAGAAGGGAGTATTGGGAACCTTGGCCAAGTATCCAGGCTAGGGACTCAGGACAACATGAGAGTAGGCTGGCTCGAACACTAGTAACTCTCCACTTCAGTGGCTCAAAGGGATCCCTCTCGCCAGGACAACAGAGTCCTGCCAGGACAACAGAGAGATCCAAGAAGGGCATGAGGGGTGGCCTAGGAGGGATTAACCGCCAGGCACCCCTCAGGAAACTGATGATCAGGTCGTGCTTTTCCAGTGACCGGCCATTCACTGCCTAGTGATGCGCTGCGATAGCAGTGACATACATATTCAAGGTGGAGGGTGACATCCTACGCTCCAACCTTCCTTGCAGGAAAGAATGCACGACTCTGATCGGGCACCTTCAGAGGGTCTTCTCGTCGAGAAGAACACCAGTCAGCGAACAAACTCCAACTTCAAGGCATAAACTCGCATGGTAGAAGGAGCTCTGGCTTGAGTGATAGTGTCTACCACCGGCGGTGGCAGATCATTTAAGTCTGCTATGTCCCTTCCAGGAACCACACGTGGAGTTTCCAGAGGTCTGGACGTGGGTGCCATATGGTGCCCTGCTCCTGATAAAGAAGGTCCTTTCTCAGGGGGATCTGCCAGGGAGGGGCTGTTGCAAGGAGCATGAGTTCCGAAAACCAGGCCTGGGTGGGCCAGTGAGGCGCAACCAACAGGACCTGTTCCTCGTCCTCCCTGACCTTGCACAGCCACTGAGCACTCAGGGCTGGGCGGGAGGGGTGGGAATCACCAGAGTCCTCACGGTACGATATTATCGCGATTCTTGTGTCATGATACAATATTATTGTGATTTTAAATATATTGCGATATGTTGCAATTTATTACCTTTTTCCAACTTCAAATTATGTCCCCAAAGGAAAGCTTTGACAACATCGGTTTTAACTAAAAAGAAACATTTCTCAGTATGTTTATCTCACTTCAGTTTTATTGTTGCAGTGCAAAATGGGATTGTCAAGCAGGCAAACTGACCAACACTTTCATGAAAACCAGTCATAAATGTTGTATGCACCTGGCAAACTCAAATATTTGTATTACAGTCTAATCTAGTCCACCTTAATTAAATGTAAACAGGTATGCACTGTTGTGCTACTACAGGTATTTTGAACAGTACAACTTGAAATTATACTAAAAAGTTGTGCAGACCCTTCCGCAATTGGGGCATGTGAAAGTAAATTACTGTTACATTTAAATTAAATAAAACATGTCGTCTTAATTTAGGGATGCACCGAAATGAAAATTCTGGGGCGAAACGGAAACCAAAAATTCTGGATGCACTTGGCCAGAAACAGAAACCGAAAATGCTTTGTAATGATTATTTAATATTTTATTAAATAATACAAAGTAATTTTGTAAGACTTTTCAAATTTAACTCAATTTTAATGATACTGAATTAAAAAAAACAAGCCAATAAAATAACCACACTTTTACTGAAAGTAACATAAATGGAAAGAATTATATTTACTATTGGTAACGCTTTACAATAATGGTGCATTAGTAATGAATAAGACATGAACAAAGGTTTTCAGCATTTACTAATTTAGCCCATGTTAATTTTAACATTTAATAATGCATTATTAAAATCAACAGTTGAGCTTGTTAACAGTTAATGCACTCTGAATTAAAGGGATAGTTCAGATGGGGATCAAACCCAGGTCTCTCACGTTAAGTTACTGAGTTTACTGATTGAGTCAACTCCCCAAATAAAGATTCAGAGCAGAGGTAGCAAAAAACAGGGAGCCATTGATCTCCAGCAAAAGGCAATCTTTACTGAAGAAAAATGCAACAAAAACAAAAGCAGAGCTTCAAAAAACAGAGAAAAGCAAAGCAGAAACTAGAGACAAAGAACTTCAACAGAACAGACTTAACTTTCAGCAGGCAACTGGTAACATAGGCTCAAGACTGAACAATAAAGCATGACCTAACCCACTTATATAGGGCTAAACACAGGTGTCTCACATCAGGCTTAATGAATGTTAGTAATCAGCAGGAACCTGGAGAGAGGCGCCACCTGTTGACCAGGAGGTAAATTAACAGTCCAGTGGAGAGTTCTTACAGAATTAGCATGAACTAACAGTGAATAACTGTATTCTCATTAACTAAAATTAAGAAGATAATACATCTGTAATAATGTTAGGTTCATGTCCGTTATGTGTTTTACATTAAACTAATTAACTGATTGGAACTATGGCAAAGTGTTACTTTAATATTAAATATCAATATATAATTTTTATTAACTTCTATGTAACATAATCAGATATAAGTTGTTGTTGTTGTTTTTTTTACTAATTATCCAAATAATATATAGTCCTACAAAGCTATTATTATCCGAGCATATGAGCAGAGCATTCAGCCAGCCCAGAGCATAGTGTCACTGAGGTAGCAGTATTTTACCAGTGTTGACAGTACAACATGAACTAGCCTACACCTGGCACAGCACATTAGCACTCTGCAACCGGAACAAACAAGTATGGGCCTATACTGCATAAGAAATCTGTCAGCGGTTATTTGAGTGGATTTGCTTTTCCGATGAGCCTATGAGAGGTACTACACTGGCGGAACGCCATTCAAGATCAGAATATTGAGGGCCAGATCAAACCGCGCAAGTGACAAGGAGATGTGAACTGCTGTGCGGAACACTGCTGGCGGGGGAGGCCGACTCGGCTGCGCCGATATATTATTATTATTATGATTTTATTATTATATGTGCCTATAATTTCCGGTGCCTCCTACTTACATCCCCTCCTTGTCTTACAAATCCCCGAACGAAGCTCATAACATACAGATTTAAACACTGGACGGGGCTTCATGATAACTTGGCAATGCCGCGCCATATATATTTTAGTAACTTATTAGCTGAAGGGACCCGTGACCTCACCAGAAAAAAAACTCACACCACATTCTACTGGTGTACCAAAGAAATAGATGTATTTCTACCAAATAGTATAATAAAAGATCAATACATGGCGTCCGTGTATCGATGCAGTATTGCCGCGGAAAATATCACGATACTATGCTTTATCGATTTTTTTCCCCCCACTCCTACTGGGTGGTGTGTTCACATCCAACCCGATGCTCACGGCTGCCCGGGCAAGCATGGCCGTCAGCTCTGGGTCCGATTCGGCAGAAGCCACAACACCCGAGGGGGCAGCCCCGCCGAATCTTCATCCTCAGAGGACGATAGCCCATCCCCTGATCCTGCTGTTGACATCTGATCCTCTAGCGGAGCCCCGAATGAAATGCTGGGACAGCCAAATGCTGAGTGAGGAGTGGGAGGTCTGTGGGGGCTGGCCCAGCAGATTTGCTTCCACTTTAATCCTCAAATCTCCCAGAGCACTAACCGACGAAGCCCTGTGCTGTGCAGAGGAACCAGGATGGATAGTGACAGAGGGGTCTCCTCCTTTCCTCAGAAAGGAGAGATGCGATCGCAGCAATGGGAGTGGAGGAGTCGGCACCGTTTGCCGGGAGGCCAGAGCCTACTACCGTCCGCCATGTTTAGGGAGGAGCAGGGAAAGGGGGACTCGCTGCCAGCTACCCTCAATAAGAGGAGCCATCGCCGTCCGCAAGGAGGTGGAGGAGCATTGAGCAGTCCACCATAGGATGTCCAGTGCCATCGCATGGCACCACGAGTGAGAGCGTCTCAGCTGGTTGAGGACCAAGCGGCAGTGTGTCCGGGAACCTGGCAGATAATTCCTCTCTTGTCTCGGTCTCTCCTCGTCCTTCCGTCTCCTTTTCTCTCGCCTTGTCTGTCCTTAACCCCAGGTACACCATGGCCGCCGTGATTGGCTCCCCTGGAGGGGGGTGAGGGAGCTCTGCCCGCATTCCTTTGAGCAATAAAACCAGTGTTATCAGATGATTTGTCTTTGGTAGCCATGGAACCAGAGGCCTGTTCCCCTTTTTGAGGTGTTAGTTGCATTTCAGGGGAAGGGTCTATAAACTCTCATAGTTGGCTGGGTGAGGGGTGTTAGGGATTATTTGTTGAATATAACAAATAATTGTGTGTCTGATTGGTCAAAACGCTAAACTAAGAAAGGTAATCTGAGTTATGGTTCATTCTGATGATTTAGTAAGCAACATGTATTGTCTTGTTATTTAAAGGAAAGTGCAGTCATGGTGGAATTCTGGACAGTAGTCGTCACCAAGGAGCAGAGGGAGGAATCAACAAGGACAGCACATCTCCACTGTTCTCCCCTCATCACTACCTCCATAAAGAAGCTGCCCATCTGGCAACCACAGCAACCCTCAGAGTGCTCCAAGACCTCCGCAATGAGGTGGGGCTCAAAAGCTTCCTCAGGTCAGAGGTCAATTGAATTTAACATAAATACTGTTTACCGTGATCTATGAGGAAAGAGTGGAATTCCTGTTTTACTTTAGACACCATGTGTGACAGCTTTTGTTAATATTGTGTGCATGAGAAAAGGTTGGCATGTCTGTGCAGTTTTTACCTTCCTGTTTCCAGTTTTATTGAAATAGAAAGTTTGGGTGGGCTTATTCATTATTTGCTAATTCAGTAATTGAAACAGATGTATCCAATGATGAAAAACGCATAAGTGATGAAGTCTGTGGAAACCTGTAGGCTCTTCAGTGTCCATCAGCCCCCAGCATTGGTCTTTGTCATGGACACCACTGGCAGCATGTTTGAGGAGATCACAGCTGCCCGACTCCGAGCCCTCTCCATAATACAGGCCCGTGAAAAGAGCCAACGCACTAGTCTGCCTGGCACCTACATTCTGGTGCCTTTTCATGACCCTGGTTAGAATTATATCTTATGCCTATTACACTGAACAAAGCATTTTGTCACAAAATGTAAAAATCCTGTTTTCATCTCGAAGATTTTCTTTGAAGCAAAATTAGATGAATATAGATGTTTATTTAGTTATACGTTAAGCACACTGGTGATAATCTCAGGTTTTGGGCCGGTGATGGAGACGGATGACCCTCATCAGTTCATGCAATACATGGAGGATCTGACGGCTCTTGGAGGTGGGGATGAGCCAGAGATGTGTCTCTCTGCCCTTCAGGTAACCATAATAAAAATCTTAGGGGTGAGCAACCCCTAATAAACACTTACCACCACTAACATTTTCAAATTAAATAATTTCCTCTAAATTCTATGGTCAAATGGCACTATTTCCTGAGATCACATTTTTAATATGCTTTAGAGCAAGCGATATCAGTGTCATGGGTTTAAATCCCATGGAGCACATATGGTTGAGATAAATAAATTCAACAAATGACAATGATGTACATTCTAAGTGTGTCTCTATCTGTGTGTCTTATTTGTTTGAATGTGTCTGTGGGTCAGTTGGCTCTGACCCATAGCCCTCCGCTGTCAGAGATATTTGTATTCACAGACGCCTCTCCTAAAGACCGTCATCTGCAGAGTGCAGTCCAGGCACTCATACTAGAGAAGCAAACAAAGGTAAACCACAAACACACACTACTGAAGCATTCAATAATGAAAAGTATTTATAGAAATAGTTTGATCTAATTAAACATGGACTGTAAATATGTATTTAGGCCTATTCTGTATTTTTATACTTATTAGGGTATCGTGTTGGTAGCTTAGCAGCATGCTAACATCAAACTGTAATGACTCTCCTGGGAAGAGAGCTATATATGTGATGCATATTGTAGATCAGTCATTTATGATGTTCCATTTCAGCTATGATGCTGCCTCAGAAAGCAGTTGCCGGTAACACTTTATAATAACTTTTATTTATAAATAATTAACAAACATTATATAATGCTTAACAGATCATTAGTTAATATATATTCACATAGCTAGAAATATGAGATAATGTTCTTGTTAATGTCTACTAATAAACTTACTAATCATTACCTAATGATTAACATATGATAATTTAATATAAATTGAAATGCTTACAAATGTCAGTAAACTTTCAGTTCATATGATCTTCATTTGTTGGTCTTTGTTTGTTGTGTAGACCTCTATTTACACATCTTAACAAATAATCTATTAATTATTTGCTCATGTTTTTGCAGTACCCAATCTAAAGTGGAAACTATTCATAATTTGTAAATGTTTACTAATCATTTAATACCTGTTAGGAAATATCAATGTTTTTTTTCTCCCGAGACCTGAATTTACATTATTCACAACATCTTTACTAATCATTTATTAATCTTTTGTTCATGTTTTTGCAGTACCCAAACTAAAGTAGAGATTATTCATCATTTGTAAATGTTTATAAACGATTACTAATCATTTAGTATCTTTATGGGCATTGGACTTTTAGCTAATGTAACAAGGTTTGTGTAAAGGGTGGCTGGTTAAGTTTAGCTAAATGCTTGCTAAAGACATAACACTATGGAAGCCCGTTTCCGTATGGCGGTAGAATTGTTGCTTAATTCCAAATAAATAGATTATGATCCACAAATAAATAGAATGAGATCAACAAATAAATCTTAAAGTTTCACAAACACGAATTAAAATTCACACATAAATAAAATGAGATTTGCAAATAAAAAACATATCACAAATATATATTTATGTCACAACCACAACTTTGCCTGGCATTTATTTGTGAATCTCGTCCTGTGCATTTGTAGATAGCTGCAAGCATTTGTGAATCGCGTCCTGTGCATTCGCGAATTGTGAAACATTTCTTGCGTCAAGACGTGCTGACGATCCACAAATACGTGGACTCCACCCACCGTATACTCAAGCCAATCAGATAACAGCCTCACTTAGCTGACCAATCGTAGCAGGTTTTCGCTATAGCCAATCACGTTTTGCTTACAATCAGGGCGGTCTCGTCCTGAAATAACTTCATTCATCTGCATTGGCTCAAATAGGTCATATAAGGGCCATCCATCCAATACAAGGTTTAAAACTGGATTTCGTTAGACCATTAGACTCTGTGTATCATGCCAAGCCACAGTATTATATTTTATGTGCCTTTGAAAATGCCAGAGAAAGCTTAAAAATCACGACTATATGGGAACAACGCTATACTGTATTCAAACACGATATGGAAGCGTCATGTTATTCAATATAAAATAAAAGTGTCAATAAGTAACTGAACTCAACCTCATAATAAACATTTATTTGTGTAATAGGTTAAATTGCCGTCACAACAGCCAACAGCATTTCCCAGTTTATAAGTCAAGCCGATGTATATGAGCTGCTATGTGGATCAAACGATGTATGAAGTTTTTGATATTCTATGGTGGTCACAGCAGTAATAGAAATTAACCTACCAATAAGCTTATATATATATATATATATATATAAGTATATATATATATATATATATACTATATATATATTCTATATATATATATATATATATAGATTACATATTTAAACGACTTTTTACATTTATAAAGCCATTTTTCTTAAAGTGTGCCTCATCTTTTTTAGTCAAATTATTGCATATAATTTGTCAATTAAAATAATGAGACATTTGGGCTGTTACCAAACAAATAAAATCATCAACAAAATTCATGCAATGCAGAGAAAACACAGAAGCTACATCTGAAGTGGCATTTAGATGTCACACTGTTTAATGCAGCTCAGAGGGACATGGGATGTTTTAACCTGCAGTTACAAATGCATAATGTTTTGATATTTTAAACAAGAAATGTTGAATACTGACATTTGAAATTATTAAAAAAATTAAAAGATAAATGTGAAATTTAAACCGCCAGTAGGTGGCAGCAAGTCGCTGTTAATAAGTGAGTTATTGCGATTGAACCAAATCATTTAAAGGTTGATTCATTCAGAAACGAAACACCGTCTTGTTTTTGTTTATTGAACTGTATATTAATATCACATAATTTTAATATGACATTTTTTAAATCATGTTGATTTTTGGAGAAAAGGAACGACAATGATATATAAATGATATTTGTATAAACTATATAAAATTATATAAATTTATACATTTTCTGCTCCCATATCTTGAATTTTATGATCATTCAAAATGCATTTTAATAAACTGAATCATACAGTGAAAAAAAGCACTGTAAATGCGCACACGCACTAGTCTAACCTACCACACTTTAGTTCTCGTAATAATGAGAAACTTTCTCGTAATAATGACTTTTTTTCTCATAATAATGACTTAGTTTCTCATTTTTATGACTTAGTTTCTCATTATTATGAATTATTTTTTCATTATTATGACTTAGTTTCTCATTTTTATGACTTAGTTTCTCGAAATAATGACTTAGTTCCCATTTAATGACTTAGGTTATCATATAAGACTTAGTTTTCATATTAATGACTTAGTTTATCATCTAATGACTTAGTTTTATCATTAATGACTTAGTTTTCGAAAGAATACTTATTTTCTCATATTAATGACTAGTTTCTCATATGAAGGACTTAGTTTTTCATATTAATGACTTGTTTCTCGAATAATGGATTAGTTTCTCATAATATGATTAGTTCTCGATCATGGACTGAGTTCTCATAAAATGAACTTAGTTTTCAGAATAAGACTTAGTTCTCATATAATGACCTAGATTTCTCATAAATAATGACTTAGGTTTCTCGAAATAATAACTTGTTTCTATAACATGACTTAGTTTTATATTAATGACTTTAGTTTCTCATATTTAATGACTTCGTTCTCATAATAATGACTAGTTTATGAAATATGAAAGTTCCGAATAATGACTTAGTTTCTCATATGAAGAGCTTCCAGTTTCTCATAATAATGCACTTAGTTTCTTAATATGATTAGTTTATAATAATGGAAACTTATTTGCTATTTAAGAATTATTTTCTCATAGAAGACTTAGTTTCTCATAATAAGACTAGTTTCATAATAATGACTTAGTTTTCTCGATAATAATACTTAGTTTATAATAATGACTTGGTTTCTCATAATAATTTATGACTTAGTTTATCATAATAATGACTTAGTTTCTCATAGTAATGACTTATTTTCTCATAATAATGACGTAGTTTCTCATAATAATGACTTATTTTCTCGTAATAATGACTTAGTATCTTGTAATAATTACTTATTTTCTCATAATAATGATTTAGTTTCTCATTATTATGACTTAGTTTCTCATTATTGTGACTTAGTTTCTCATTGTTATGACTTAGTTTCTCGTAATAATGAATTATTTTCTCGTAATAATGACTTAGTTTCTAATAATAATGACTAGTTTCTCATAATAATGACTTAGTTCCTCATGATTAAGACTTAGTTTCTCATATTATGACTTAGTTTCTCATAATAATGACTTAGTTTCTTGAAATAATGACTTAGTTTCTCGTAATAATGACTTATTTTCTCATATTAATGACTTATTTTCTCATATTAATGACTTATTTTCTCATATTAATGACTTATTTTCTCATATTAATGACTTATTTTCTCATATTAATGACTTAGTTTCTCATTTTAATGACTTATTTTCTCATAATAATGTCTTATTTTCTCATAATAATGACTTTTTTTCTCGTAATAATGACTTATTTTCTCTTAATAATGACTTAGTTTCTCGAAATAATGACTTATTTTCTCATATTAATGACTTAGTTTCTCATTTTAATGACTTATTTTCTCATAATGACTTAGTTTCTCATAATAATAACCTAGTTTCTCGTAATAATGACTTATTTCCTCATAATAATGACTTAGTTTCTCGAAATAATGACTTAGTTTCTCGTAATAATGACTTGGTTTCTCATAATAATTTATGACTTAGTTTATCATAATAATGACTTATTTTCTCATAAAAATGACTTAATTTCTCGTTTCTCGTAATAATGACTTAGTTTCTCATAATAATGACTAAGTTTCATTTAATGGCTTATTTTCTCATAATAATGACTTATTTTCTCGAAATAATGACTTATTTTCTCATATAATGACTTAGTTTCTCGTAATAATGACTTATTTTCTCATATTAATGACTTATTTTCTCATATTAATGACTTATTTTCTCATATTAATGACTTATTTTCTCATATTAATGACTTATTTTCTCATATTAATGACTTAGTTTCTCGAAATATGACTTAGTTTTCATACGCAATGACCTGAGGTTCTCGAAAATAATGAATTATTTCTCATGAATAATGACTTAGTTTTCGAACTAATGACTATTTTCATATAATGACGTAGTTTCTCGAAAAATGAATTATTTATCATACTAATGACTAGTTTCTCGAAATAATAATGACTTATATCATAATAATGACTGATTCTCGAAATAAGGAATATTTCTCATATTAAGGGCTGAGTTTCTCATAAATAAGACCTTAGTTTCTTGAAATAATGAATTAGTTTCTCAAAAATGACTTAGTTGCTCGGAAATAAATGACTTAGTTTCTCAAATAATGACTAGTTCTCGAACTAATGACTGTTTTCATAATAAGACTCGTCGTTCGTAATAGTGACTTAGTTTCTCGTATTAATGACTTAGTTTCTCGAAATAATGACTAATTTTCTCATAATAATGACTTAGTTTATCATAATAATGACTTATTTTCTCATAATAATGACTTAGTTTCTCGAAATAATAACTTATTTTCTCATAATAATGACTTGTTTTCTCGTTATAATGACTTATTTTCTCATAATAATGACATTAGTTTCTCATAATGACTTATTTTCTCATAAAATGACTTAGTTTCTCGAAATAACGACTTATTTTCTCATAATAATGACTTAGTTGCTCATAATAATGACTTAGTTTCTCATAAAAATGACTTATTTTCTCATAATAATGAATTAGTTTCTCATAATAATGACTTAGTTTCTTGAAATAATGACTTAGTTTCTCATAATAAAGACTTATTTTCTCATAATAATGACTAGTTTCTCGTAATAATGAAGTAGTTTATATATTAATGAGCGTTAGTTCTCATATTCATGCTTAGTTCTCGAAATACTGGACTTAGTTTTCATATAATGACTTGTTTCTCGAAACTACAGACTTATTTTTCATAATAATGACTGTAGTTCTCGAAATAATGACTATTTATCATATTAATGACTTAGTTCTCATTTTAAGACTTATTTTATCATATTGACTTAGTTTCTCGACTAGTTGACTTAGTTCTCAGATAAGACTTAGTTTACGAAATAATTACTTAGGTTATCATTAATAATGACTTAGTGTCTCGAAATAATGAGAAACTTTCTCGAAATAATGACTTAGTTTCTCGTAATAATGACTTAGTTTCTCATAATAATGACTTATTTTCTCATATTAATGACTTATTTTCTCATAATAATGACTTATGTTCTCATATTAATGACTTAGTTTCTCATAATAATTACTTACTTTCTCATAATAATGACTTATTTTTCTCATAATAATGAGAAACTTTCCCATAATAATGACTTAGTTTCTCATAATAATGACTTAGTTTCTTGTAATAATGACTTAGTTTCTCATAATAATGACTTATTTTCTCATAATAATGACTTACTTTCTCATAATAATGACTTAGTTTCTCATATTAATGACTTAGTTTCTCATAATAATGACTTCTTTTCTCGTAATAGTGACTTAGTTTCTCGTATTAATGACTTAGTTTCTCGAAATAATGACTTATGTTCTCATAATAATGACTTAGTTTCTCAAAATAATGACTTATTTTCTCATAATAAAGACTTAGTTTCTCGTAAAGACGACTTAGTTTCTCATAATTATGACTTAGTTTCTCATTATATTTTCTCGTTATTATGACTTAGTTTCTCATACTAATGACTTATTTTCTCATTATTAATGACTTGTTTTTCGAAAATAGGATTATTTTATCATTAAGAATAGTTTCTCGAAAGAATGACTTATTTTCTCATATTAATGACTTATTTTCTCATATTAATGACTTATTTTCTCATATTAATGACTTATTTTCTCATATTAATGACTTAGTTTCTCATTTTAATGACTTATTTTCTCATAATAATGTCTTATTTTCTCATAATAATGACTTAGCTTCTCAGAATAATGACTTAGTTTCTCATAATAATGACTTAGTTTCTCGAAATAAAGACTTATTTTCTCATAATAATGACTTAATATCTCGTAATAATGAGAAACTTTCTCATAATAATGACTTATTTTCATAATAATGACTTAGTTTCTCATATTAATGACTTATTTTCTCATATTAATGACTTATTTTCTCATATTAATGACTTATTTTCTCATAATAATGACTTAGTTTCTCATATTAATGACTTAGTTTCTCATAATAATGACTTAGTTTCTCATAATAATGACTTATTTTCTCATAATAATGACTTAGTTTCTCGCAATAATGAATTAGTTTCTCGAAATAATGACTTATTTTATCATAATAATGACTTAGTTTCTCATAAAAATGACTTAGTTTCTCATAATAATGACTTAGTTTCTCATTATTATTACTTATTTTCTCATAATAATGACTTACTTTCTCGTAAAATTGATTTAGTTTCTCATTATTATGACTTAGTTTATCGAAATAATGACTTAGTTTCTCGAAAGAATGACTTATTTTCTCATATTAATGACAGTTTCTCGAAATAATGACTTAGTTTATCATTATTATGACTATTATGACTTAGTTTCTCATTATAACGAGATACTTTCTCGAAATAATGACTTAGTTTCTCATAATAATGACAGTTTCTCGAAATAATGACTTAGTTTATCATTATTATGACTTAGTTTCTCGAAATAATAACTTAGGTTCTAATATATGACTTAGCTTCGCGAAATAATGACTTAGTTTTTCATTATTATGACTTAGTTTCTCATTTTTATGACTTAGTTTCTCATTATTATGAATTATTTTTTCATTATTATGACTTAGTTTCTCATATTAATGACATATAATAATGACTTAGTTTCTCATAATAAAGACTTATTTTCTCATAATAATGATGAATTAGTTTCGCGAAATAATGACTTAGTTTATCATAAGAATGACTTAGGTTCTCGAAATAATACATAGTTTCATATAATGACTTAGTTTTCTAATAATGACTTAGTTTGGCGCATATTAAGACTTAGTTCTATAAATGACTTAGTTTCTAATATAATGGACTTAGGTTCTCAATATTATGACTAGTTCTTCATAATAAGACTTAGTTCTGAAATAATAACTTAGTGTTCTCCTAATAAGGACTTTAGTTTCTAATAATAATGACTAGTTCTCTATTAACTGACTTACGTTTTCTATAATGGACTAGTGTCATAATATGACAGTTTCTCGAAATAATGACGTCGGTTTCTCATATTATGACTTAGTTCTTCAATAATAATGACTAGTTTCCCTAATACAGTTTGGTAATTGTTGTTTTTGTGTATCATTAATAATGTAGTATTTTTTTCATTATTCTATTGACTTATTTATCTCATGATTAAATGAAAGTTTCTAATAAATAATGACTTCGTTTTATTATTATTATTATTATTATGACTTAGTTTCTCGAAATTATGACTTAGTTTCTCATAATAATGACGTAGTTTCTCGAAATACCATGACTTAGTTTCTCGATATAATGACTTAGTTTCTCGAAATATGACTTAGTTTCTCATAATAATTGACTTAAGTTCTCATAGTAATGAATTCATTATCATATAAGACTTAGTTCTCGAAAATGACTGAGTTTCTATAATAATGACTTAGTTTATCGTAATAATGACTTATTTTCTATAATAATGACTTAGTTCTCGAAAAATAATGACTTCTTTTCATATTAAGACTTAGTTTATCATTTCTACATGCCCTTATTTTCCACGAATGACCTTATTTTCCATATTTAATGACTGAGTTCTCGAAATATGACTTAGGGTTTCTATAATAATGACCATTAGTTCTCACAAAAGAATGATTAGTTTTCTCATAAATAATGACTTAGTTTCTAATATAATGACTATTCTCATAATAAGGACTTTTTTTCTCATTATTATGACTTAGGTTTCTCATTATTATGACTTAGGTTTCTCATTATTATGACTTAGGTTTCTCATTATTATGACTTAGGTTTCTCATTATTATGACTTAGTTTCTTGAAATAATGACTTAGTTTCTCATAATAATGACTTAGTTTCTCGTAATAATGACTTAGTTTCTCATAATAATGACTTAGTTTCTCGTAATAATGACTTAGTTTCTCATAATAATGACTTAGTTTCTCATATTAATGACTTAGTTTCTCATATTAATGACTTAGTTTCTCGAAATAATGACTTCGTTTCTCATAATAATGACTTAGTTTCTCGAAATAATGACTTATTTTCTCATAATAATGAATTAGTTTCTCGAAATAATGACTTATTTTCTCCATATGACTGAATTAGTTTATCGAAATAATGACGTGTTTCTCCTAATAATGACCTTAGTTTCTCGAAATAATGACTTAGTTTCTCATAATAATGACTTAGTTTCTCGAAATAATGACTTAGTTTCTCATATTAGGCTTAGTTTCTCATAATAATGACTTAGTTTCTGAAATAATGAACTTAGGTTATCCCTAATAATGACTGAGTTCCGAAAATAAGACTTAGTTTGTCTATAATACCATGACTTAGTGGTCTGAAATAATGACTCTTAGTTTCTCATAATAATGCTTAGTTTTATATTAAGGACTTGAGTTCTCATCTTAATGACTTGTTTCTCGAAATAATGATTCGTTTCTCTAATATGATCTAGTTTCTCGACATAATGGACTTATTTTAATAATAATGATTAGTTTCTCGAAATAAGACTTATTTTTCATATTGAAGGACAGCTTATCGAAATAAGGACTATTTTTCATAATACTGACTTAGTTTCTCGAAAAATAATGAGTATTTTTCATATATGACGTAGTTTCTCGAAATAATGAATTATTTTTAATAATAAGATAGTTTCTCATTATTATGAATTATTTTTTCATTATTATGACTTAGTTTCTCATTTTTTCTCATTATTATGACTTAGTTTCTTGAAATAATGACTTAGTTTCTCATAATAAAGACTTATTTTCTCATAATAATGACTTACTTTCTCTTAATAATGACTTAGTTTCTCATTTTTATGACTTAGTTTCTCATTATTATGTCTTAGTTTCTCGAAATAATGACTTAGTTTCTCATAATAATGACTTAGGTTCTCATAATAATGACTTATTTTCTCAAAATAACGACTTAGTTTCTCGTAATAACGACTTATTTTCTCATAATAATGACTTAATTTCTCATAATAATGACTTAATTTCTCATAATAATGACTTATTCTCTCGAAATTAATGACATAGTGAGAGCCCCCCCTCACCACCATTTTTGAGTACATGTACAGTAACTGAACATACTTTCCAGAACGCCAACAATTCACTAAAAAAAATTTTTTATTGGTCTGTGAAGTATTCTAATTTGTTGAGATGGTGAATTGGTGGGTTTGTTAAATGTGAGCCAAAATCACCACAATTAAAAAAAAACAAAGACTTAAACTACTTCAGTCTGTGTACACTGAATGTATTTAATACACGAGTTTCACAATTTGAGTTGTATTATTGAAATAAATGAACTTTTCCATGACTTTCTGATTTATTGAGATGCACCTGTATGTGGTAAGTGAACTTTCATTAACTGTAATGCAACAGGCTACCGCTAGAAAGCGGCTAACCTTTTAGTGGATCAGTTATAAAGCGGGATGGTTCAGCTTCAGGACACCCACTAACTATATTTGTGTTTTGAAGTGCATTTTTGCCAATGAAAATACCCCATTGCTGACAGGAATTAAATAAAATTTACTACTTAATACCTAATAGTTTATTTCTTATTGACAGTTTTAGGTTTTCAGTCTAGTGTTATTTCTCTAAAACATTCTTCAAACCTTTCAACCGTTCTAAGTTAAGGAAGGGGAGTGCTAAGTTCTCTTGTGGATTTTTAGGTTTATTTATCCCAAGCTATAAAAGGACTTTTGGAAGAATTGGAATATAGTGCACAAGTC